>CAUJNA010000924.1:944481-1079481 GCA_963377175.1 Effrenium voratum | reverse complement strand
GAAAATGTGTGAACCTGCGACCTCCAAAGATTTCTGACCAGCCTTACCGTGACACTGTGTTCTTCGTTATTGCAGTGTGGCACTGCCTGGTTTATGCTTGGGCAAATCTCTAAAAACTCGCCTTTCGTTTCCTCACCCACTCTGACCCGGCTCCGTTGATCGCCTTCCGCGCCGGCGCCCATTTTGCAGGCTGACAGGTCTGTGGCAGGGCCTCAGTCGAACCTGGCACGGCAACTCGCTCTCGCAAAGCTCCAGGCAAGGCCGGCAGGTGTCATGGAGTTGGGAACCCCAGCTGCCTGCATGTCGGAAAAAAATGGCAACCAGTGGTTGGGACCTGTCCATTTCAGCACTCCACCACTGATTGCCTACTACCAGCTCTCATTCTACGGGTAGGGAGTCTGATGGTGAACACGCTTAAGCTTTTAGAATCTAGGGTGGAGGGTCAACACGGTTTAGGGTTTAGGTTTTGGTTTGTCGCCTGTGCGGAAGAAATGTATCAGCACTCGACTCCTCGTTCTGCCACGTGCACCCGTGAAACCGTCACACGAATCTCGCCTGATAGCCCAGTTCTTTTCAATACGGCACACCATCGGTATGTACAAACTTCATCCAGAAAATGAGACTCAACATATGGAATGCCTTTGCCGTTTCCCTTTGATCATCCAAAAGGAGGCATACACACCCAGCACTGCCAGCGGCCTTGCAGTTGACTTCAGCCACTGTAGATGCCCGAGACCTCAGCCCGACACAACCCAAGCGCCAAGATGATCGTACTTCGGTATTGTCTGCCAAATGGGGGGCAAAGCCTCAACACGCGCGGTGTCTATCAAAAACAAAGCGGGTGGGAAGTGTTTGAGGATTCCTTTGGAGCTGTTTTGACAGGAAACCAAAGGGAAAAGCTGTTCGGCTAAGCAAAAATGCTACTTAGCTAAGCAAACGCTGTTTGAAAGGACCCACAACTTCTGCCGACCAGCCAACAATATCCGCCTCACTCTTTGCAGGACTGGGGCCCCAGCGTCTGTCTTCAACTTCTTGCCAACCTGTGCAATGCACAATGAGCTCTATGTAGTCTGGTGACCACAACTTGACCGGGCAGGGACCGTGCTGTTCCACGGAAAATGGATGGAACAACAACGACCGGAGATGACAAACTGGTGAGCGAACTTGCTGGGATTTGCTGGGGTAGTCCCTAGTCACACCTCGACTCTCTGCAAAATACCAGACTGGGTGGCCCACCACGCGAGAGACAAACTGCTCGGGGATGGGTATTTCGATAAGGTCGCCATCCTGTCAAGACTGCACTTTGAAGCCTGGGTACTGAGCAGGAATCAATGGGCTGCAGTCCTACATGGGCGAGCGTGACTTTAATGGTATGGCCCTGCAAAACATGCCTAAGCACTAGACTCCTACCAGACAACATTTAGGAAAACAACTAAAGGACACAAACTCGTCCTCTGCCGATCCTGTGCTACTCAAGTGCACTGTGGTACTCCAAGCCTCTTGGAGGTGAAAAACCTCCAACAACAACAGTTGGCGCGCACACACACACACACACACACACGGAGGGCATGGCTCACACCTGGATCCAACAAAAAAGCAGGCAGTCTTGCCTCTTGCTCTGGATCAGGAATAGTGACCTGGCACGAGTGCGGCATGTAGCATCATATGGCCAGCGGTACGGTCTGTCCTGAATAAACCCACTCCCCAAATAGGTGGTAATTGAAACGTTGAGAGTTTGTGAGGTTGCAAAGCGGAGCAAGTACAGCCCATCACTTCATTGAGCACGCCGAAAGAAGTCCGCAGGTTTTCCTACTCAAGGTTTGCCTTCTAGCAGCCAAGGCTCAAGTGCGCCAAAGGGCAGTTTAGCAACGTCAAGTCGGGCAACGCAAGCTAACAGTCTAACTGCTGACAGCAGGGTTGGTCCTTGAAAGGGAAAAATGCAGCTGTAGCATGAGCTGGCGCCACCGCAAAAGCCAAATGACACAAATCCTTTGGCCACTCCGAGAATTGGAAGGCAGCGCATTCATCTCGGAAGATTTGGACGCGGTGATCTCCGCGGCAACAGATTCCTGGCGCTGGACACCATGGGACACGCGTAATATTCATGCGTGGTATCCGGGTCACGGCGGTAAAGTTGAGTTGGACTCGACATCTCTTTTTCACCCAAACATGCCCCTTTTGACCCAATGGGTGGATTGAACTTCAGCCGGCAGGAGACAACAGTTCTGCGAAAACAATCCGTCATGGAGAGGATTTACACTGCAAATGAACATAGAACCCAGAACCCAAAAAGGGGGTCTTCCAAAAGGAGATGCCTCCAAAAACTACAGGTGTTGCGTTCCTATATAAAACTGCACCATATATTTAACCGCAAGTAAAAACTACCTGCCACTGGCGTTGTTGGAAACCACGCCTTCGACAGCCACACATTGACCCCATCGCACTTGTCAATGGCAACGGCCACCACCTGCGAGTGGCAGAGTCATGGGGAACACACCATGGGATTTTTTTTGTCTCAGGGAGCAACCCACAAACGGTGGCTGCCCTTTGAACTCTCTTTAAACCGACCCCCAAACAGGGTACCCTCCAAAACGAACTCGCTGGTGCTGGCTGGAATGGTGGGATCTGCCCATATTCTGACAGCAGCAAGCCACAGTGAGGAACCGCCGGGTTAACCTCTTGCACCCTGATTCTAAGTTTCCCTCCGATTCTGGGCCACCCTGAACTGGGCCACCCTCTCTGAGACCCAAAGACGGTGAACAGCACGCGCCTTGCCCAAGGCCTGCATTTGGCATCGGTCGCTGTTGACCAGCTCCACGGCCTCGGGCCATGTCCGTTTCCCGTCCGATGCCTGGCTATGAATTTGAAGGGGAACAGCCGCCATGCGCTGGGTGGACATAAATATCCTCGTACATCATGTCGAACTGCCAACCTGCCAAACTACAAGTCATACCCAATTTTAGCACGCAAGTGCCATGCACAGCTTCCTGAGCAACATGCAAACAGTTCGAACTGGTCAATGAGAGCAGATCTTTCGATCGCTTTTGCAGGCTCACGAGCTGACACAGTCCGTTGCTGCAGTCCTGGGGTGTTCCCATCGCGGGCGTTTATCCCGGTGCAAGCTTTTATGTGTCGCTAAAGCAGGCACGGCATGATCCTTGCGCATGGAAACACGAGTCCATTTGAGCCTGACAGATCTGTGCCTAGGTGTCCAACAGAGATGACATCCTGGACGATCACGTTGACCTGGTCTGGTGGTGCCCGGTCCGGCTACATCCAGGTGGTAGGCTCGTGCAACAAGCCCAGGAGCATGAGGCTCGCATGATCCATTTATTTGAGCAAACTAATGTTCAAACAAAGATGGCAGGCTGGGCGTGTGCATGAAAACACCACTATTCTCATTTATCTCGGGGACATGCCTGAACTCGGGGCCTACAAAAGGCATTGAATGTGTGGGCACCTATGCTTAAACGGAGGCAAGCCTAGTAAACCTTGACCCATTGCCACAAATCGTGCCTTTGAGGGCAGTGGAGGGTGGCAATGCCTCTGCCAAGCCAAGAATCTGCCCCGCGCCTTCTCACAGCTATCGATCTGCACAGACTTCACCTGGAATGATTAGGACAACGGGAGTGCCAGCATGCCTCAAATCTGCATTTCGAAGGAGCTTTTGGGGGGAGAGGGGGTGAAAGCACAAGTCTATGTGAAGCAGCTTCTCAAAACCAATTTGGCCCTCGGGGGCCCTCACGAACGAATAGCCGCCACTGCCACAGACCCAAACAAAAGGCATCCACCCACTGGGTTTGTGCCAAAATTGCGGTGTTCCTTGTGGTTTCCTTTTAAACAACCCAAAATGGGTACCCTCAAAAAGCAGGTCCTTCCTCAGGTTGACCAGTGCTTCGAGCAACTGACCAACGGCCCGGACGGAGCCTTGCTGGGGATCTGCACCGTGGTGTTGCGGCAGTTGAGGATGCAAACCAAGTGCTTCATGGTGGCCTTCCCAATTTGCTTCTGGTATCCCTTTTCAAGAACCCCAAATGGGTGTCCTCAAAAAGACACACACACACACACACATGATACATCCCATTGGCTCCATGCGACTGTGCTTAAGCCACTGGCTTCCTCCATGACCTGAGTGGCTGGGTTGACGCTGAGGGCATTCACATCGGTCTGAAATCCTCTTGCCGTTGGCTACACATGAACAAACACCTGCCATCGTAAGAACGCCAAGAAAAAAGATCCGCACTTCGCATCTGCATCCCACCCGTGCCTTCCGGAGCTGGGATCCCAGCCACGCGCTCGCCTTCAAAGTTCTCGACCATCCAGTTGACGTCCTTCTGCAGCTCCTCTCAGCTGACTCGGCCACTTTGGTCAGATCAAAGGGCAACACGGGCTGTGGGAGGATGGGCTGAGGGTTGTGGTTGCACCTTAAAGGTTTCTGGGAGCCGGAATTCTTGATAGGGGAGCTTGACCGGAGAAAACTCAAGCACGACAACCTCCAGTATTTCCCCCAATTGAGACAAAGTCCAAACCATCTACTGTGGTGGCAATCATGTGACAGGATGTGGACCGCCAGTTTCTCAGCTCTTATGAAGGCATTCTCCCACTGGTTTACCCAGTGCAAAACAGCTATTGCAACTGCCGTGCATCAGCAACTGCGAATGTTGGCCCCATTGTTCGATCCTGCCTGTGGATACGTTGACTCGTGTAAAGACTTTGTGCAACTTCAAACAGCTTCCTGGCATTCAGCATGGAAAACATCCGAGGCCATTTGCACGCCACAAAAGAAACTTTCCCTGCAACAGCGTTCGGTATCCAATGAGGCGAGTCAAAGTAGCAATCACCGGAAGAAACGTTGCCAGCCGCCGTGCCAATGTGAAAAGGCACGCCTGGATCGCTTCAAAGGCTTGAAAGGCTGCCGGCAGTCCAACCAGTTTCGTCCGACATGATCATGTTGTATCATGCTGCACCCAGTGCAAAGTCAGGCGGCCTTTGCCCCCTCCTTCTTCGGCTCCCCTTTCGGCCCCCGGCTGTTGAAGCCACCCCGCCGGGCGGGGGGTGCCTGCGGTCACCGGGCTAGTGGCAAACGGGGATCGGTGGTCAAACAACGAGATTGGACTGTTTTGGAGCATTGCCTAGTCTGGAGTGGCGATTTGGGTCTCAACCTCATTCTCTCTCTCTCTCTTTATTTCTGCGGCTCTCCTTCCTGGCGTTTGTGGCCTGCTTCATTGTCGTCTCATCCCACCCTCGCCTTGGCCTTGGCCGCAGGGACGACCTGGGGACCGTCCTTGCACAGTTTCCCAAAGACTCTCTCAGGCCCTCCACAGGCGTGTTCCTTCCTGGAACGAGTTGCAGCTGAGCTGCTAAACGAAAACAAACAAAAAACTTGTGGGACGCAAGTGAACAGCTTGATGCATGTTACTTGATTTGGCTCAGAGAGGCCAGTGGTGAGCAGAAACTGTTTCTCATGCGCTTCAGACGTTTAGGGCATCACGCTCCGCACAGTTGGACAAGCCGCGTCTCGCGTCCTTCGCTTGGTTCTTGGTCTTCATGTCGGCGGTTACCTGCAAAAGGCTTGACGCGCTTCATGGCATCCGAGCCCTTTTCATCAGACTCAAGATTCTCTTCATGGGTGCGCGCAGGAGATGCGAATTGAAAGGACGTACACTCCCAGTCATTGTCAGCATTGTTCAAAAGATGACCTCCAACGAACACACTTCCAAAACTGGTGTTGGGCATGCGTTAGCTGGTCCAAGCTCCCAGCACTAGGGCAAGCCTCGTCAAGACGCAGCTGCGCGCCCCAGGAAGACCCTGCCAACCTTTGAAGCCCGTCCCATCTTACTGAAGCGTCTTGAGGAGCAACAGGTTAGTCACTGACCATACCTGACCCAGCCCCGCGTGGCACTCCTTGCAGCTTTTTCGCGATGGAAGCTGCAAGCCGCGTTTGCGATGCTTGCGGAAACGGGTGGATTCGCAACGAGGCGACACGCTGCACTCCTCAAGCCTTGAATTCGAGCCAAAGCAAATGACATCCCAATCAAGATCGATTCATCGTGCAAAAGCACACTCTGCGGGGTAGGTTGGTTGGCTTGGCTTGCCAAACTTGCCTGGAAACATGAGGGTGCGAGTCAGCGAGCTGCGCAGCTCGATCACGGATTCGGCGCGAGCTTCTGCAGGATTGGCGGCTTGAAAAGGAACTGCCTGCGCCTTCCGGGGCATATTTTGTCTCAAAGCAGACACCGCCGTTCGCCATTTCCTGCTCGCTTGAGCGTTTGGATGAAACAGGCCAGCATAGCCAGCACAGCTCACTGGGTCATTTCGAACGTTCAGGTTTGACCTTCTGAAACTCCTGCGGAGCTATCACTTTTCAGGTCATCAGGTCAGGTACAACTCCGCCCTCTGAACTACTCCAGAGCCACAAAGAATCAGAAATCTGAGCAATCGATATCAAACATCTGTTCAAGATCATAGAGAAGAAAAAGAGAGCGCAAAGTAGAGGGAAAGGCAGAATGGACAAAGACAAAGACGGAGAAACAAAGGGAGAACACGAGAGAGCGAGAGAGAGAGAGAGACGCGAAGAGAGCGCTTTGGATGAAGGCCTTTGTTGAGGCCAAAGGAATGTGTATAGTCTCCTCAGCCAGAAAGGCACAAAGGAATACAAAAAAACGTCTGGAAACATGGGCGTGCGTACGTGGATTTCGAGTGCTTCACAAAATATCCCAAGACTGCTATCGAGAGTGGCTAGAGGACCCGGAGTAAGATAGTCACTTGACCAGCGTGGCATTGCCTAGGTTAAGCTTTGCACCCAGGGTGCCAGAAGCGTGGTGCCCCCATGGCTTCCACTGAGAGGTTCTTGAAGCAATGATCGGATTTGCCATGGGAGTGCCGGTGCCTCAGTGAAATTCGAGCAGGGTGACACGTTCCCCAGGCCTACACTTCAATGCTCCAATACTGCCAGATGTGAACTGCACGCATGTAGAGCAAGTCCCACGCGTTGCACGTGCAGCACTGGTGCGAAGTGTGTTGCTTGGGCTTTTGGCATCCTATTGCAGTCGAGAATCTCAATGAGAGCTTACCGTGTGGGAAAGGTTTGCAGCCATGCTGGGGTACAAGTTTCTGCATCTATGCCAGACTGACAGCTCACCTGGTTCTGGCTGCTACAGAGCTTTGAATTAACAAACGGCAGGCCATGCTTCCATTCCAATTCCGCCGCGGTCTGTTCACTCGAGGCGGTTCACATTGTCCAAAACCTGAATCCATACGGCCATGCGAGTCCGCCTCCCAAAGCTGGCGCGAGCGAGACATTGCCTCCCAAGTCTGGGCCTAATGTCTGCAAACCCTCAATCCCTTGACCCAAGCCTTATAGCCGGAAAGCTATCCGGTCCAACACTTGTCAATGCCCAAGGAGCGCAGGCAGTTACATGCTTGGTGCCTCCCACATGTTTGTGCTGATTCACAAAAACAGATCATGGGGCGTGATAGGCATATTTGGCGTATCGACAGTCCAAGCAGCGTGAGGCCGACCATGATGTAAGCAGCAATGAGCATAGCGCCCTCGAGCCAGTTGGACCTCAAGCTTCAGCAAAGCATCCTCAAGGCTTCTTGGAATGGCCGTCCGGCAAGAAACAAGAAGCAGCTCACTTGCCCGTAACTCACGCACACAGAAATATACGTGAATAAAATCTATCAGCTCCCAAGAACTGCATGAACCAAATTTGCGGCCAACCCAAGGCCCCAGCTCTCCGTCACTGGTGACGCTGCCCACCTTGCACCGGATGAATCGGCTACATCGCAGGGATCAACTGTTGTTTGGCTCTCGCCCCAATGCACGGCTACATACTCCGATGCAGGGGTGCGCCTTTTTGTTTTCACTCAGCACAGTTGGAGCTTCTCCCAGGTCCCAGCCAAACTTGATAAAGCTTTCCTCTAGGGTCCTCACGGTCCCAACCAGCTCAAACTAAGAAGAACGCCGTCCTTGTTGACGTATGTTAACAATGCAGGGTGCAATGAGAAAACATTGGGCGGTGATGTTGCGAAGGGGGTGGGCACTTTGTCCTCAGCCTGTGTCACCAATCTCCTCCGCGAATCGTGGGGGACGCAAAAAATGATAGAGCCCTCTGCCCTCAAGCAAACAACACGAGCAAGCAATCAAGAACAGAGCGGCAACGAACACTGCACAAAAATGACTGGATCTACCTGTGTCGCTTCACAACCCGACGTCTGAGGGCCTGGTGGCCATGCTATCCTTCCTTTTTGCTCCTTCGAATTGAAGAATTACAGGAATCTGTTCAGTTGCGCTGGTAGCAACCAAGCTCGTTGGAAAAAATGGCACGCCTTCAATAAGAGCATATACAGTAAGAGCTCAGTATTTCCATATGGTCTCTACCATGTCTACTGAGCCAGGATGCTAGCTGATGCATGCTGTGCCCCTTTCGTCCAGGAAGCCCAGACTGGTATGCCTCGAGGTACTGAGACTTTCCCCACAACTCGTCCTTTGTGATAGGGCATCATTTCGGGCGAAACAGTCGCTCTCAGGGCGCTCTGAGCATCCGAGCAATCAGCACTGTGACCAGCAAAATTCCAGTACCCAGCGGTCGGAAGTTCAAGTCCTGGCGAGAGGGTCGAAAGAAATTGGTGGATGTGGGCGCGTTGCTTTGCAATCGAGACTCCATCTGTCCCGCTGATTCGGATCGCGCAAGTGCAACAATATCTGCATGATGCTTATGTAGTGTAGCACGCCCAAGGGCTGGAAAAAATCAAGTCAGCCTGTGTTCAAACTCAGACTCCACTCTAGAAGAGCAAAATAATGCCCGGGGACAAATGGGTAAAGCTTGGGGCTGCAGTTACCTTTAGGGCATTCCTGGAGCAAGCAGCGGAAACTAAAAGCCATCCAAGACGTTGTCTGCTCCACACAATTCTACTGAGCAACTTTGTTGAAAATGCAAAACGGGAGCAGTTTGAAATGTTGAGATGAAAATTGGAGTATGATATATATATATATTAGAAAGAGGCCTTGGCGTGTTCTGCCTGTGGAGTCCATGCGGCTCCATGCCAGCTGGCCATGTGCCAAGAAATACCACAGCTTCGTCAGTTTGCGGCTCCGCTCACTCCAGGGCGCTGGCCATCGGAACTCCAATGGCCCAGCCGGCCAGGACCTGAATGCAAATGCAGGGGTTGGCTCCTCAAACATGTTTCAGCAGATGTATGACCCGTATGACGTCTAAGAAAGACATGGGAGAGGGGACCATTTGAGCGTGTGGCAAAGTGCAAAGCGGCGTCATTCTGAATCTGTCATGCTCTTCCTGCATGGGACGCGGACGGTGAAAGGCACCACCAGCAGGGCGATCTGAGAGGAAGAGCCCAAGGCTACACCAAGGGACAGGTCCATCTTGTTCTTCATAGCTACGTCCACCTTGGGCGCTTTTCAATCGCATCGAGTCGCTTGGGCTGACTAGCTGACCGTTTCGGCCACACCGGTTCCTCAATGGCATGCAGCATGGTATCAAGCAGGAATCGCTGGGATACGCCTGTTCTGACTCTGACCGCCTACCTTTCAACTACCCCCCTCTGTTGAACTGCGCTATGTATGAATCCAGTTCAAGGCATGGACTTAAGAGAAGAATGACTCACATTGCCCACAGATGTCTCTGTTGTGTGATTGCCCAACGTGGGTGTTCGCATGAGACCAGCTGTGCATACCACCTATTCAGAGAGCCTGTTAGAAAATGGTCCATGGGTCTGCGTTCCATGCCCGAATATGTTCGTCCTTTGGGGAACCTTTTGCAGAATCTTCAAAAAGATAACTTGGAGACAAGCCCGTCTGAGCTCTGGCACAGCTGTGAGATGCTCAGCAGCGTTGCCGACGATGGGCAGAAGGATCTCGGCGTTCGGAGCCACTCAAAAACCATAGTCGGGTAAACCTTCAAACACGGCCACCAAAAAAAACAAGTGGCTTGGGCGGCATTAGTTGCACTGAATTGCAGCCAAGTGCACCACACCAATGAAGTGTTCTGAGATGCCCATGTTCTTGGTGATGCCCTGCCATGCGCATTGATTCCAATGTTTGGGCGCTTGTCCAACGCTTGCTGGAACCTAAGTGGACACTGGTTTCCCGCGGCAAAACGCACATCTCTCCCTGACAAAGGCCGCAAACCGCGATTCCAACACATTGGCCAGTGCCAGCGCTGCGGCGGTCTACGGGGTGCTGGCTGGAGCGCTCTCAAATGCTGTCTGCCTTTCTAGCTGCAAGAGGGCAAGTCAGAAGTGCTCTGTTGCGCAGTTGCCTTGACGGCCGAGAGCAGTGCTGTAATCAGGGTTTTCTGCTGGCCATGTGTGCGTGCCTGATCACCAGCCAACGTTATCCAAGTATGCCGTGTTGTATGTTGCTCATCATGCGATGTGTATGGGACGTTCGTGCCTGCGTTTGAGTCTCAATGGGTGCGCCCATCATTGGTCAAGGCCACACTTGGCAGGGAATGATGTCCAAGAGTTTCTGCTGACGGCACGCAGGCATTGGTGGTGAAATATGAATGTTTGGTGATAATGTGCGATGTGTGAGTGTCTGCTGCTGCTGCTGCTGCTGCTGCAGCAGCAGCTGCTGCTGCCTTAGGACAGTGCACAAGAGCTTGGGTCAATAAGGTTCCATCTACCACTGCAAAAATGGCTTGCAACCAACCCCGCAGCTTCTTCACAAAAGGGGTGGAGGCTAGCTTTTCTGCTTAGCTGGGTCTGTGTTGTGATAGCGCGCGTGTGTGTTGTGTGTTGTGAGTTGTGTGTTGCGTGTTGCGTGTTGCATGTTGCGTGTTGCGTGTTGGCGTGTTGGCGGCGTGTTGGCGGCGTGTTGGCGGCGTGTTGGCGGCGTGGTGGCGGCGTGTTGTTGGCGTGTTGTTGGCGTGTTGTTGGCGTGTTGCTGGCGTGTTGTTGGCGTGTTGATGGCGTGTTATTGGCGTGTTGTTGGCGTGTTGTTAGCGTGTTGTTGGCGTGTTGTTGGCGTGTTGTTGGCGTGTTGTTGGGGTGTTCTTGGCGTGTTGTGCTGGCGTGTTGGTGGCGCGTTGGTGGCGCGTTGGTGGCGCGTTGGTGGCGCGTTGGTGGCGTTGGCGCGTTGTTGGCGCGTTGTTGGCGCGTTGTTGCTGCGTTGTTGGCGTGTTGTTGGCGTGTTGTTGGCGTGTTGTTGGCGTGTTGTTGGCGTGTTGTTGGCGCGTTGTTGGCGCGTTGTTGGCGCGCTGTTGGCGCGTTGTTGGCGCGTTGTTGGCGCGTTGTTGGCGCGTTGTTGGCGCGTTGTTGGCGCGTTGTTGGCGCGTTGTTGGCGCGTTGTTGTCGTGTTGTTGGCGTGTTGTTGGCGTGTTGGTGGCGTGTTGTTGGCGTGTTGTTGGCGTGTTGTTGGCGTGTTGCTGGTGAGTGTCTGGCGTGTTGTTGGCGTGTTGTTGGCGTGTTGCTGGCGTGTTGTTGGCGCGTTGTTGGCGCGTTGTTGGCGTGTTGTTGGCGCGTTGTTGGCGTGTTGTTGGCGTGTTGTTGGCGTGTTGTTGGCGTGTTGTTGGCGTGTTGCTGGTGAGTGTCTGGCGTGTTGTTGGCGTGTTGTTGGCGTGTTGTTGGCGTGTTGTTGGCGTGTTGTTGCCGTGTTGTTGCTGTGTTGTTGGCGTGTTGTTGCCGTGTTGTTGGCGTGTTGTTGGCGCGTTGTTGGCGTGTTGTTGGCGCGTTGTTGGCGCGTTGGCGTGGTTGGCGTGGTTGGCGTGGTTGGCGTGGTTGGCGTGTTTGGGTGTTTGGGTGTTTGGGTGTTTGGGTGTGTTTGGGTGCGTTTGGGTGCGTTTGGGTGCGTTTGGGTGTGTTTGGGTGTGTTTGGGTGTGTTTGGGTGTGTTTGGGTGTGTTTGGGTGTGTTTGGGTGTGGTTGGTGTGGTTCGGTGTGTTTGGGTGTGTTTGGGTGTGTGTGTGTGTGTGCGTGTGTGTGTGTGTGTGTGTGCGTGCGTGCGCGTGCGTGTGTGTGTGTGTGTGTGTGTGTGTGTGTGAGTGCGTGTGCGCGCGCGTGATCGCGCGCGCGCGTGCGTGTGTGTGTGTGCGTGTGCGTGTGCGTGTGCGTGTGCGTGTGCGTGCGCGTGCGCGTGCGCGTGCGCGTGCGCGTGCGCGTGCGCGTGCGTGCGTGCGTGCATGCGTGGGTGCGTGGGTGTGTGTGTGTGTCTGTGTGTGTCTGTGTGTGTGACTGTGTGTGTCTGTGTGTGTCTGTGTGTGTCTGTGTGTGTCTGTGTGTGTCTGTGTGTGTGTCTGCGTGTGTCTGCGTGTGTCTGTGTGTGTCGGTGTGTGTCGGTGTGTGTCTGCGTGTGTCTGTGTGTGTGTCTGTGTGTGTGTGTGTCTGTGTGTGTGTGTCTGTGTGTCTGTGTGTCTGTGTGTCTGTGTGTCTGCGTGTCTGTGTGTCTGCGTGTCTGCATGTCTGCGTGTCTGCGTGTCTGCGTGTCTGCGTGTCTGCGTGTCTGCGTGTCTGCGTGTGTGTGCGCGTGTGTGCGTGTATGCGTATATGCGTGTATGCGTGTATGAGTGTATGGGTGTATGCGTGTATGCATGTGCGTGTGCGTTGTGTGCGCGTGTGCGTGTGCGTGTGCGTGTGCGTGCGGGTGTGCGTGTGCGTGTGGGTGTGCGTGTGCGTGTGCGTGTGCGTGTGGGTGTGTGCGTGTGTGCGCCTTACAACATCCCGGCTATAATAATCATATTGTATAAGGGTGGCATCTGCTCAGCTCTGCCATCTCGCCGCATTATGTTCCTTTGCTTACCTACGTTTATGTGCCCAAACCAGCTCTTCTGACTAAACTCTGCACATGATGAAACGTCCAAACTGCGAACCCAATGCAGCAAGCTGAACAATGCCGAACACAAGCATACCACTGGCAAATCTACACCCTCGCATCACAGGTCTCCCATACACCGAGCAGTGCAACTTGCCATAGTTGGCAAAATAGACTTCAGCAAATCACAAATTTAACCAATGCCACTAAGAGAAGGCGCACCTTGGTCATTGATCTTCCAGTAAGTATGTCTAGGCTTTCGCGTAAAACCACGGTCAATACTGGCAACTGCTTGGAAATCCCGCGTTCGCACTTGAAAAACAAAACTGCTTTGAGATTTGCGGAAAGGACAAACACATTGCGACCGATTCGGGCCCTCCGAATTTGGCGCTCGCCTCCACACTGTTTACCAGGCCCTCTGAACAGACTCCCACGGCGAGGGTGATGAACATCAACAGCCTGACAATCGCCACAAGTCTGTGTTGAACTTGATGTTTCTGCTCAAAGCAAATCAAAGTGTTGCAGAGAGCCAGCACTGATCCCCGGCCCCTTTCGGTCAGTTCTGCCTTCCGGACTTCAAGTTGGTGTGTTGCGCGTCCTACCTCCCTTTCCCAACCTGCCACTTGCTTTGGCACATTGCACCCACAAAAAAGGGCGTCACCAGCTCTTATCTCTCCTCAAACACCTGTCATGAAGCGTTGCAATTGACTGCTGCACCTTTGTATTGGACATATAGAACTGTAAACTTGTAAACAAAAGCACCCCCACCTTCCTGATTCCTCCTTCCAGCAATGCAATTTCACGCAAGCCCTCTCCGTGAGGTCTTGGGGTACTATGTTTGTGAAGATGATGACTTCCCACTGCGCAAATCAACACAGTGCATCCCCCTACCAGTCCATCGCATCCCTCTCAGCGTCCCAGCACTGCAGCCACAAATGGGTGCACTGGCTCCTCAGGCGTGTTTCACAGCGTTCTTCCAGTTTGGGCCCTGCGCCCAAACGCGAACAGTCACCAAACAATTTGGCATGCCAGAAAGTGTGTGTGTGTGCCAATAACCAATAGAGAAAAAACAAGAGAGAGAAAGCAAAAACACTGAAAGAGCAAAACCTTTGGCCGATAGTGGCTACAGCGCTCGGTGCAACCGACTCCTCCGCCCCTTCTTCGCCGCCGTCGTTCTCCGTCTGCGGGCGGTCAGGCGCGCAGCGAGTCCGAAACCAACCGCCAATCGTCAGCAAGATAAGCTAAACAATTGCGGGTTGCTTCTTGATTCCTGAACACATAATTGAAACTGTTCAAAGGGATGATGGATGACTCGGCAGAAAAAGATACATTCACATACACACACCACATATACTATCATAAGCTTAGAAACACCTTCGCTTACATGCCAGCGCATAACATCACATGTACAAACGCAGACACATATGCATACATACCTACTTACATACATACATGCATACGTACATACATACATTACCGTACATTACATTACATTACATTGCATTACATTGCACTACATTGCATTACGTTACATTGCACTACATTACATTACATTACATGAAACTACATTACATTGCGTTGAATTGCATTGTATTGCATTGCAATGCATTGAAGGACATTGCATTACATTACATTGCACTGCGTTGCATTACATTACATCGCATTACATTATATTACATTACAAAAGATGTAATGTAATATAATGCAATTCAATGTAATGTATGTCATGTATATATGTATGTATGTATGTATGTGAGTGTATGTATGTATGTACGTATGTCTGTAATGTATGCAGGTATGTATGTATGTATGTATGTATGTGTGTATGTTTGTATGTGTGTATGTATATATGTGTCTATGTAATGTATGCACGTCATGGAATGTAATGTAATGTATTGTAATGTATGTAGTGTAATGTAATGTGATGTAGAAAAATGTAATGTAATCTAGTGAAATGTATTGTAACTTAATGTAATGCAAATCAATGTAGTGTAATGCAATGTAATTTGATACATTACATTACATTACATTAACATTCAATCACATTACATTGCATTGCGTTGCATTACATACACACTTACATTACGTTACATTAAATTACATGACATTATGATATAGTACATTACATTACAATACATTACATTACATTGCATTACATTACATTACATTACATTGCATTACATACATGCATACATACGTACAGTACATACATACACTACATTACATTACATTAACTTACACTGCACTACACTTCACTGCGCTACACTACATTACATACATACATACACTACATACATACATACATACATACATACATAAACTACATGCATACATACACACATACATTACATTACATTACATTGCATACATACACACATACACAAATACATACATACATACGTACATACATACATACATACATGACATACATACATACATACATACATACATGACATACATACATACATACATACATACATACGTACATATATACATACATACATACATTACATTACATTACATTACATTACACACATACATACATACATACCTACATAAACTACATGCATACATACATTACATTACATTACATTTCATTACATTACACTACATTACATTACATTCCATGACGTGCATACATTACATACATATATATATACATACACACATACAAACGTACACACATACATACATACATACATACATACCTGCATACATACAGACATACGTACATACACTCACATACATACATACATACATATAAAAACTACATACATTACATTGAATTACACTATATTACATCACATACATTACATTACACTACATTAACATTCAATCACATTACATTGCATTGCGTTGCATTACATACACACTTACATTACGTGAAATTAAATTACATTACATTATATTATAGTACATTACATTACAAAACATTACAATACATTACGTTACATTGCATTACATTACATTACATTGCACTACATACATGCATACATACGTACATTACATATACACATTACATTACATTACATTACATTAACTTACACTGCACTACACTTCACTGCGCTACACTACATTACATACATACATACATACATACACTACATACATACATACATACATACATACATAAACTACATGCATACATACATACATACATATTTTACATTACATTACATTGCATACATACATACATACACAAATACATACATACATACGTACATACATACAGACATACATGACATACATACATACGTACATACATACATACATACATACCTATATACATACATACATACACACATACATACATACATACACACGCACATACATACATACATACGTGCATACATTACATACATACATACATACATACATACATACATACATACATACATACATACATTACATACATTCTTACATTACATTACATTACACTACATTACATGACATTACATTAATACATACATACATACATACGTCCGTACATACATACATTACATTGCATTGCATCACCTTGCATTACCTTACATACATGGCTTCATACGTACATACATACATACATACAAACAGACATACATACATACATTACATACATTACATACATTACATACATACAAACATACATACGTACGTACGTACGTACATACATACATTACATTGCATTGCATTGCAATACATTACATTACATTACATCACATCAATACACACATGCATACATACGTACATACATGCATACATACATGTACATACATACATACATACATACATACATACATACATACATACATACGTACATACATACATACATACATTACATACATAAACACATACATACATACATTCCATAGCATGCATACATACCTACATCATTTAATTACAACATACATACATACATACATACGTTACGTGCATACATACATACATGCAGTACATTACATTACATTACAATACATACATACATACATAGATGCATACATACATAAATACATACATGCGTGCATACATACATGCATACATACATTACACACATACATACATACATGCATTACATTGTATTACAATACGTTACATTACATTACACTACATTACATTACATACATACGTACATACATACATAATAAACACATACATACATACATACATACATTACATACATAGATACATACATACATACATACATAAATACATACATACATAAATACATACATACATGCATGCATACACAAATACATACATACATTACGTGCATACATACATACATACATGGCATGACATGACATTACATTACATTAGATTACAATGCATTACATTACTTCAATACATAAAAACATAAATACATACATACATGCATGCATACATACATACATTACGTACATACATACATTACATTACATTACATTACATTACACCACATCACATCACATTACATTACATTACATTACACACATGGCAGTTGATCAATATTCCTGTTTCCGGAAAACGCCATCTTCGCGAGAAAAAAGTTTCTTTCGCGAATCTTTCGCGACTCCATCGCCACGTCCTTTTGTTTGCAGCGCGCGCTCTGGAGCCATTGTGGCTGCTGCAGTTATGCTTGCAAACACGGTAGCCGCAGTTCACCGTCATTCGCCCTTGCCACTTGCGCTTGCCGGCGATGTGCGGAACCTTGCAACAAGCTCCCTAGCCTTTCGCCGGTCTTTCGCGGATCTTTCGCGAAACTTGCTCCAAAACAGCCCAGCCAACATGATTGATTTGCTCCCAACACAGGCAGGGAATCAATAATGCAAGTGTAGGTGCTGCGTATCTCCCTATCTACAAGGGAGCGGGGTCTGCAAATATGTATGTAAGTGCACAGGCTTGCCTCCAAGAATCCAACGCGGAATCTTTCGCGAAAAAATATGTTTCTTTCGCGAACTCCATCGCCGATCTTTCGCGGAGGGACTTAAGCCAAGACAAATGGTCACCGAACACATAACTCCTTGCAAGGACCTTTTGATCAACCCCCACATACATACGTGCATACATACATACATGCATTACGTACATACATACATACATGCATTACATACATACATACATACATACATGCATACATACGTTACATTACATTACATTACATTACATTACACATTACACATTACATTACATACATTACATTACATTACATTACATTACATTACATTACATTACATTACATACATTACATTACATTACATTACATTACATTACATTACATTACATTACATTACATTACATTACATTACATTACATTACATACATACATACATACATTACATTACATTACATTACATTACATTACATTACATTACATTACATTACATTACATTACATACATACATACATACATACATACATACATACATACATACATACATACATACATACATACATACATACAGTACATACATACATACATTACATACATACATTACATTACATTACATTACATTGCATTGCATACATACACCTTACATACATAACATAACATAACATAACCTAACATACATAACATACATACATACATACATACATACATACATACATTACATACATTACATACATTACATACATACATTCCATACATACATTACATACATACATTACATACATACATTACATACATACATTACACTACATACATGCATACATACGTACATACATACATACATACATTACATTACATTACATTACATGACATTACATTACATGACATTACATTACATTACATACATACATACATACATACACACACATACATACATACATACATACCTACATACATACATACATACATTACATACATACATACATACATTACATTACATTACATTACATTACATACACATTACATTACATTACATTACATACATACATACATACATACATACATACATGCACATGCATACATACATACATACATTACATACATACCTACATACCATACCATTACATACATACATGACATACATACATACATACATACATACATACATACATACATACATACATACATACATACATACATACATACATACATACATACATACATACATACATACATACATACATACATACATACATACATACATACATACATACATACATACATACATACATACATACATACATACATACATACATACATACATACATACATACATACATACATACATACATACATACATACATACATACATACATACATACATACATACATACATACATACATTCATTACAAACATACATACGTACATACATACATTGCATTACATTACATTACATTAATGCATACATACATACGTAAGTACATACATACATACATGCATTACATACATACATGCATAAATACATACATACATACTTACAGTACATACATACATACATACATACATTACATACATACATACATACATACATACATACATACATACATACATACATACACACGCAAATACATACATACATACATACATACATACATACATACATACATACATAGATAGATAGATACATACATACATACATACACACGCACATACATACATAGATACATACATACATACCTAGATACATGCATACATACATACATACATACATAAATAGATTTCACTAAAATACATTAGATTACATTACATTACATTACACTACATGACATTACGTTACATCACATTGCATTGCATACATACATACATTACATACATACATACATACGTACGTACATACATACATAGCATAGCATAGCATAGCATAGCATAGCATTGCATTGCATTACATTGCATTACATTGATACATACATACATACATACATACATACATACATACATACATACATACATACATTACATACATACATAGATACATACATACATGCACATATACATACATACATACATACATGCATACATAACATTCATTACATAGATTACATACATGCATACATACATACATACATACATGCATACATACATACATACATACATACATACATACATACATACATACATACATACATACATACATACATACATACATACATACATACATACATACATACATTACATTACATTACATTACATTACATTACATTACATACATACATACATACATACATACATACATACATACATACATACATACATACATACATACATACATACATACATACATACATACATACATACATACATACATACATACATACATACATACATACATACATACATACATACATACATACATACATACATACATACATACATACATACATACATACATACATACATACATACATACATACATACATACATACATACATACATACATACATACATACATACATACATACATACATACATACATACATACATACATACATTACATTACATTACATACATTACATTACATTACATTACATTACATTACATTACATTACATTACATTACATTACATTACATTACATTACATTACATTACATTACATTACATTACATTACATACATACATACATACATTACACACACATACATCCATCCATACATACATACATACATACATACATACATACATACATACATACATACATACACACATACATACATACATACATTACATTACATTACATTGCATTACATTACATACATACATTAAATATCTATATAAACACACATACATACATACATTACATTACATTACACTACAGTGCATTACATTACATTACATTACATTACATCTCATTACATCACATCACATGACATCACATTACATACATACATACATGCATTACATACATGCATGCATGCATACATACGTACATACATGCATGCATGCATACATACATACATACATACACTACATACATACCGTACTTACATTCATACATTACATTACGTTACATTACATTACCTTACGTTACGTTGCATTATTACCATACCTACATACATACATCACATAACATAACATAAATACATTCATAGATTACAGTACGTTATATTACATTGCATTACATTGCCTTACATTACATTACATACATGAATATATAACATAACACAACAGAACTACCTTCATACCTACATACATACATGCATTAATCACATACATACATCCATCCATCCATTCATTCATCCATGCATGCATGCATGCATGCATGCATGCATGCATGCATGCGTACCAACACATACATACAATTACATTACGTACATTCCATCAATGCATGCATGCATATATATATAACATAACAACACAACATTACATTGCATGGTATTGCATTGCATTAGGACACACACACTCACACATACAAGCACAACACACACACACACGAATAAGAGGCACATGTGCTCACACAAACACAAACACACATGCAGTGGAAACGAGTGGGCAAAAGCATCTACAGTACCCCTGCAGAATCACCCCTACAAAAAGCGCACGTGCAACCAACGCATGTGCGCGCGCTCACATCCAAACACCACTGTTCAACACTCAATATGTACATGTGCACATATCTAGAAAGTGTACACATAATGTACACACCCTAGAAGAACAACTGCGTAAAGATACGCAAACGCAAACCCGCATAAACAAACACACTTGCGTACACTATCACAAACTGCAAGCAATACCACGCAAATGGAACCAACGTTACACGCTATTACCGCACGTGCATACAGTAGCATAGCCCCAACCACGCACACACATATATATATAGAAAATAAACAGGCAAAAAAGCAAACTGACAAACGGACAAACAAACAAGACCCAAACCAGCACTAAGAGCAAAACACAAAAAACAAGCCAACGGACAAAAAACAAAGAAACAAAGAAAGAAACACAGAAAACACAAGCCGAAGAATATACACATTCCGACATCATGCCAGACCGCATGATTGATTTTCAGCACCTCAAAACGAGCACCAAAGGTCTCCTGCCTCAATGTGTAATAGAAACAACCGTCCACTGGCTACACAACTGGACCTATCAACGCGCGCAGTCGCACATTCTTTCTTGACAGTTGACGAGCAGACAGGGCCACAGGCAGTGCACCCCGCTTCCTTTGCTTGAACAGAACAACTCAACGGTGCGGCGCACCCATCCCGAAACAGCCCAAGCGCAGAAACCAGATGGGAATTGTGTTGCATTGCATCAACCACGTTTCATCAATCGCAGTGAGCACGCAATCATGACGTGGATACCAGAGCGCATGTTGGCACCTTCATGTACATATGCAGTTGCTTGCCCCATCACATTCGCAATTTGCAGATCAAGATTATGTGCTTGTCCTTCCGAGGGACTGCATTACCACTGGATCTCCTGCTGTCAAGTCCTGGGCTTGCACTGCACCCAGCCTCGAAGTAATCCTTATGCGTTCTGAGCTGAAAGATCAGGTACAGGCCTCGCTGGTGATAGCCGTAATTGCTATTTCTTGTTCGGACAAATGAATGCGGGAAATGTTGGCCCTGTTGGCTGGGAGTTTGCAGGGGCCGGGTGCAGAATTTAGTGGGAGAAAAGCCTCAGCTGATACTTCAAGACATGGCTGCAAACAGCTCCATTGCCTCTTGTGCGAAACATGAGTGCTTGGTGACGTGTGTTTACATGATCCACTGGCCAAACTCACGCAGCTGGGTCACCATAGAGGACTCCCATGATGATTGCTGCGCCTGGCCGAGAGTCATAGGCCAAATTCAGCCAAGAAGGAGAATGCTCCAGCTGTCGCAATTTGCTAGAATTCTTCGATGAGTGGTTCAAGCGCAAAACATGTTTCAACAATCTGGGGTGTGCGGAATCTTGGACCCTGCAAAAAGCTTCGCGGGTAGGCCAAGTCCGCCAAGTCAGACGATTTCAGCAGCAGAATTAAATTGAACCTCTTAGATCGCAGAACACGTCGAGTACATTCAGATCTGAGGCCCGATAGTGGAACAATAGCGACTTCAACACCAATGTTGCGGCCGCAGCCTTCAATGGAAACAAGGTGCAAAAGACAAGACGCCACAGTTGCCCAGAAAACGTCCAAGGATGGCGCATGATTTATCTGCAAGGTCGACACAAAAATGTGATAAATGTGATGCTGAGAGCATTTCATGAGCTATGGGACTTTGGCTCAGCCGGCCTCGTGACATCTGCAAGGATATCCCTTCCTCACCTGGGCCGTGGCAGTTGGGTGTTCGTCAGCTGGCATTCCAACTATGCGCTCCACGTGGAGATTGTTCAGGGCTTTTATACTATCCACATGAGCATTGCCCCTCCCTCACAAAAGAAAAGAAACAAAAATGGCTTCCTGTTGGTCTGGTGGCAAGAGACCTGTTCAGAAGCGCAAGCACAGGATGTAGTGCAGTGATGCCAGGTTGCAACAGCAAAGGGGGCGGTCTTGGCTAGCCAAAAGCGACTTTGGGATCAAGCCATTTGGGAATGGCTCGGGTTTTCTCTACAAGAATCTGAGCTGTGCTATGGCCCCAACTGAAACGGTACATGTGGATTCAACGTTGATGAATCGTTCACCATTGCCCTTCTGAGCTGTGACCAGTATCTGTTGTAATGTCCCACCAGCTCCAGAGTAGCAACTATCTCTTGCCACATGCGCTCTGCCTATTTCCCAATTCTTGACTCCTGATGAAAGCGCCATCACCGGAGTACAACACCGTGGGTGGTCAATTGCAACCCAGTTAAATCTTCTCCACCTCATCCCGTGAACGTGCCCCACTTCCGGGCTGCCGTGCTCGACACCACGCCCACAAGGGAAGGGATGACCATGGCCAGCACCTCGCAGATGGCTCGCTGGCAGGGTGGGGGTTCGCTGGCCAAACTCGGGCGAGATCTCAGGGTGGGCTAGGTCACCAGGTCACATTGTCTCACCATCTTAGCAGGTTTAGACCGGAACTGACCGCTTCGAGGTCCGGGGCCAGCACAGAGAGCAGTAGCAGGTTGGACTGCACGCGGGCACCATCCGCGTTGTACTTCTGCTTGTGATACTTGATTCCACCTGCGAGAGGGCAAGCCGGCACCCAACCTCTTTGAGATTGCGGCTATACTGGTATACCCTTGAATCCACTCACGTCTTTGGTGCATCACTCAGGCACCAGCCGAAGAAGAAGCACATGCCTAAAACCTGAGACCAAGCGGGAGTCCGGTTCATACTACTTTAGAAAGCTGGTGATTATTCTTGGCAGCAATAGCCGGCTGTAAGGGCTGCTCCCTGGAGCACAGGAGTCTGCCAGATTCAGGGCAACAAGATCAATGACACCTCCGAAACAGGTTGTGGATTGATAAACATATAGCCCTCTTCCAACTGCACAGGACCACAAATTGCAACTTAGGATATGGCATAAAGGCGGTTGGCAGGGTTGATTTGAACCTACACTTTGTTGTTGCCAGCACGTGAGACAGCGCTGATGTCCCTTTCAAGGATCAGTCTTCATTCCGTTTGCTTCCCTACCGTCTCCCTCTGAGGCAAAGGCCAAAAGGAGATTACTCAGGACACTTCCCAGCAAGCTGCCCTGGACCACTGTCACCAGGCCCTGACAACGTCGCTCCATGCACCCATCTTTTGCAACGCAGATTCTGTTCGGCCAATAAGGAAAAAAATGCTAAAAAGGGCAGTTCCTTGGTCAGCTTCAGCCTTCTGATCGACTGCAAGCTGGTGCATCTGTGACCAAAACAGGCTCCCTGCAACAAAGAATACGCAAAAGTAGCACAGCTTGTTTGGATCCTCTATCCCATCCCATTTACCAAGATTGCATTGAAAGGTGAACCCATTCACACAAGCACTCCAGGCTCGGAGTGCTATCTTTCTCTGCTTTGGCTAGTCTGGTGGAAATACCAAAGAAGTGAATTATCCGAACAACAGAGAGTATGAATCGTGCATGCTAGGCTTCGCCTCAAGTCTGAGGCTCGCTTCTTCCTTGCAACATGTGGCGTCCAAAAGAGATAGGCAAGCTCAAGGCACTTCGCGCCGTTTGCCAAAGGTTGCCATACCATGACATGTGGGTATGTCAAATAGGGGAACACCAAAAATGGTATTCCTGTTTCCCTTTAAACAACCTCAAAATGGTGTCCTCAAAAAGAAGACAACCCCTCTCTTCATTTGTGGATCCAAACTCCACGCAAGGCCTTCTTCAGAGCAAAAACTGAGAGAAGCATCTCCACCGCGTTTCCTTGGCTTGAACAGCTTCTCCGGGCATCTGACACTTGCCAAGTGAAGTATGCTCACCCTCTTTTGAGCCACCTGGAAATGGCACCTCAGGCTCGGCTTGCGACAATTGGTACCAACTAGGGAAGCAAATAGGTTCTATGCACCACGCGTTCTTCAAGACCGCTCAGGGCTGGATTGCTACCAAAAAGGGGGTGAGTGCTAATTTTCTGCACCCAAGTCTCCGAAAGACGCATTCAAGAGCCCACCCAGCGTCTCCTCGGTGCAGGCACGATGTGTGTACCGTTGCCCTTACAAAAAGTGTGCCCTTTGAAGCCACCCACTACTCACATCGCCCAAGGCCTAAGCACGAAGCCTCGAGATGTCCCTAGCCAACCACAACTGTGCTGAGAGCTTTACACTTAAAAACAGAAATACATCCTTTACATTCACTAGATACTTATGTGGTCATCTTTGGCCGCTTCTGGCGGTTGTTCGCTTTCCAGGCCATGCGGCACCAACACTGTCGGCGAGCTCTTCAGTTGCCGTCCCTGGCTGCGTCTCAGGTTCCACTGGTAAACGTGGGTGAAAAGATTCTCACCAAAGGGCATGGGGATAGCTCAACCAGCTGAAGTGGTTGATGCTGTACCTAAAATTGGAACGAGTCATTTAAGATGCAGCTTGGGCATGTTTCCAACAGCCATCTGAAAAATGCCGGTTTGACTTGCCAAAATCGATGCGCTCCCTGCCTAGCATTTTGGCCATTGGCAAGATGGCCAAGAAGTTCAGGCTAAAAATAGCCTGCAGACGCAAACCACTTCTCAGGCCCGGAAAAAGAGCTGTGCGCAGTTTCTGTGGTGCATCAGTTGCTCTTTTCTACGTAGGCTGCGGTGGTGACAATGTCGACTTGCCTATGTACAAACAAAAGTGCCGTCCAGACTTGCTACACACTCGGTTGCGTGCCCTTCAGCCCAACCACTCGTTCCAATAAAATGGGCCAGGAGAACAGGTCGGTTCTGCCCAGAAAATGCTCACAATTTGCCGTCAAGGAATTCACCCAATCCAGTGGGAATGCAAGCCGCATGAAGGGCAAGCTGGATCTTGAAAATACACCTTCTTGGTGACAGTCTGCTTCTGCTGTTCAAAAGCAGCAAAGACTCGAAAACGAAGCAGCCAAAGGCAGTCGGTGACCTTTCAAATGGCTCCTGTTGCTCAATGCCAGTGAATCAAGACTCTTGAATGGCTTGCCGGTCTCCCAAGGCCTATGGCTACTTGGCCCCAGCTACAGCCCGAAGATCCAACTCAGATCTTCCATCTCAATGTGCGCATCCTGGCAGCGCAGCATCGATACCAATCGGAGCGTGCCCAAAAGGAGCTCAAAGACCACTACCCGCCAGTTCTGGCTGAGGTCAATTTGTCCACACACGATAGTTCCCAACAACCTCCTGAGTTCATTGATCGACAAGAACTAACCGTTTGCATGAGGTGTTTGCCAACACATGGTATTTCAGAATTCTACCATTGATTGCCTAGCGTTGCCTCTAGGCAGGTGGCAGTTTCCAGAGCCATACCCTTTCCAATAATCACGGAAGTGGACAGGGAACCTTGACAACAACCCAACCGGGAAAGCAGAAGAAAAAGGAAAAAGCAATGAGCAAGTCAACTCGCGGCCTCCGCCTGCGTCTCTGCTAGCGAGCTTGCGCCGCAAAGCCTGCACTTCACAGAAGGAAACAGTTCAAGTGCAGAGCTGGAGAGTCTGCATGAACCTCAATGACTCAACCCTCACGCCTGTTCAACGTCAGTCTGACTGGAGGGATTGCGATGCTGCCGGTGCGAGCCAACATTGGCCCTTTGGGGCTCATAGAAAAGTACCAGCTCAGGGCTAGAAAACATGATTGGTCCGCATGGGTCCCTCTCGACTTCCCTCCTCTGGATGGACTGGTGGAGGCTATCTGCCCCGCAGCTCGTGGTCAGCTCCGAAATCTCCGGCTGGCAGCCCTTGGGCGGTTCGGTTTGGAGCCACCAAACATGCAGCTGGGGGGTGCGGAGGGCCCCACAAAGTGAATGAAAGACGGCTGAATCATTCCATGAAAGGGCATCTCCGCACAAGCAACCCACTTTCCAGGCGTCTTGCGTGGTTGCCGTGTCTTGGATCTCATGTCACGCTTTGCATTTGCTATGCGTCCGGTGAAGGGTAGTCAACCGTGGCATTCCTTTCAGCAATAACTTGTTGAATTCAGTCACAAAGGGAGATACAAAATGACATACTATGCTTCTCCTGGATGCAGGCACTTGCTCTCATCAGTGTGCACAGCAAGCAGCACAGAATGACCTGTCAGAATCCTGATACATGAAGGATCAAGAGCCTCGCAGAATCATCAAAGCGTGAAGACTGCTCTGAGACATGGGCTGCGTTGCAAAGGATCTGCACATCCTGCCGGCGGCCCGTCCGAAGCAATCAGTGCTGTCCTGTAGCTATAGTTGATCAAGGATGAGACCGAATAGTTCTCAAAACAAGTTGCCAGCGCTGTGACAAAATGATCAGAAGGAGTTTTAAGTGCTGCCGAGAAGAATGTATCGTAAAGACCTCTTCTGCTTCTTTCGCTGCCGGGAAAGAATCCTTGCTCTAAAACTTCTGGTACCTCAAACTCAACGGATATCTGAGGCAGTAGCCGGGAAAGGGGGTGCTGCACAACAAAATTACACCAGCACAAAGCCCAGATAGCATGCGAGATTGCAACAGCACCCTGACAAAGCACCTTGACCAGCACCCTGGCTGCATCGCCAAATAAGCACCGACAGCAAACACCACACCACCGTAAGCACGCCAAGCAGCGCCCTACCCCGCACCTGCCTGCACGCCAAACAAGCACCACCAGCGGCTACCGCACCTTGAGCACATCAAAGAGCACCCTCACCCCAAACGGCACCCTGACCAGCACCCTGACTGCGTCGCCAAAAAAGCACTGCCGGCAACCATCACACCACCTTCACGCCAACACCCTGCATCGCAAAACAGGCACCGCCAGTAACACCACATCACCTTGAGCGAACCCCAAACAGCACCCTGACCAGCACCAGCACCGACCTAGTCGTTGCTTTCATAATCAAAGCCTAATCGTCCAGGCTGGGACACTGTCAAGCCTGCGGATTTGTTTTGTGCATCAGTCACCATCGGTCCTTTGCATGCTTCGACTTCAAGATCTCGCGGACGATGTTGTAATGGGGAGGGCATTGGCTCGATAAGGCCAAATCCTCGTTCCTTAGGGAGACGCCAATGATGCAATTTGGATGCAACCATGTTAGCTGAATCGCCCCGGCAACTCCGTTTGATAAAGTTTGCAACCTGGGCCGTGCGGGTTAGCACTTGTGAGTCACCGGCGAAACAGGGAATAGGAAGCAGCCAACCACAGCAGGCTGGAGGCGTGAGAACGGAACCAAATCATGATTTCCCACCCCAGCATGCTGGCAAAAGACCGGAGAAACTTGAAATCTGGTGAGCAGCCCACCTCGAACAGCGCTAACATGCGGTGCCAGGGGGGGAAAAGGCATGTCGTGGCGAGTGTTGCGCTCTCAGCTTAGGATGGGTCCGGTCCGTCTTGGTTCGGGATTGCAGTCAGGTTGGCTAGCTTGATTTGGGATAGTTTGGATGGTTCAGGATGGGGTACATAGGCATCTGGACTTGGGCAGCGCTCAGCGCCGAAAGGCGATTCATGTTCGAACAGGAATGTGCGCAAGCAACAACAACTTGTTGGGGAGGGCGGCCTGAAAGCTTCATATCGGGGCGAACCAGCTCTCGGCATTGAACATGTTTTCCGTGGTTGGAGATCCAAGCTTGCCGTGCCAACTACGCCGGCCCTGCCTGCCCTAAGCTGCATCCAGGGATCATGCAAACGCGCTGCCGGTGCAGCTTTCGCAGCTCCTCTGCAGTAACCTCCGGATACTTGCACAGCTTGTCGAAGGTCCTTGCCGCAAAAAGAGGTGAGCACGCTTGAACTGAGAACCCCACCACCACGTGAGAGGGCGAAGGCGTTCTTGCTTGGCTGTACCAGCAGCACGGCACCGCAGTTCACAAGAAGAGTTAAGGCTGCATTTCATGCGCTGCGCTGACACGAATGCAAAGCACATGAGCCAAATGGCTCATGAAGCACACCACTCGAAACAAACATGAACAAGTTCATGCATCGATAGAATAAGCTGAGGCTGAGGCTTTTTGTTTCGAAGACAGCATGGTCTTGGAATTGGCGTGTGCTTGAGAACCACAAGGTCGGTTAGCATCACTTCGGCCCTGAAAGCCTGCGCTGCATTGCCTTGAGCGCCCAACCTGGCCACGTCTTGGCAGCGAGCGCAGATTTGGCGTCGGTCCCTTGGCGCTGCGCTTCACAGAGACCTTTCTGCAGGCGCGCCACTGTGGTGCGTTCAACTTAACAAATTTCTTGCGGCACGGCACTTCGGCCTCGACCACCGGAAGTCCGAAGTCATTTCACAAACAGATTGCTCAGATGCGTCTTACGCAGTGTTCGATTCAGGCACACCTGTTGCATCGAGAAGCACTTTCACAGACTGTTTGTAGCAAGCACGGCGCGTCGATCTCATCCGCTGCTCACAAGCGTAGTACGCAGGTGCTGATCTCAAGCGGCGTCTTGGCAGCTTTGCGCAGCCTTTCTTCTGTTTGGGCGCGCCATTCATCTCTGCTCCAGCAGCTACAGCCTCCTTCAAGCCTGCAGGCCCTACCGCGGGCTATGGGGCGAGGGCAAGGACCGAAAGAACACTGCAAGCTAGAAACACATTGCCCAAGAGCCTACGCGGATGCCTACCCACATGACTACGCGAGGCCTACGCAGAGGCCCAGGGTCTTGCCAAGAGGCTTGGCTTCTCATTCTGGGGTGTGGGTTCTCACTACAAGGCTCGGCGAGACGTGGCCTATCTGCCTCCCTTAGCTGGACACTACCTAGAATCGCTGCTTGCAAAGTGTTCCTTGTTGGAAGATAGTAGGATATGTGTGTGTGTGTGTCGGCATTGCAATATTGTTTTTGCGGCATAATATGCTGTGTGTCCATTGACAGCTGGACCCTCGTTGTTCACACATCTCGCATAGAACTGATGCTCAGGACAGGCAGCACCAGCTAAAAGTCGCTCAAAAGTCTTTCCTGGAAGTCTCCATAAGAAGTGGCGCGAAGGAGTGTTATTGAGAAGCGTGTCAATTTAGAGCGCCACTCACAGGGGTTGTGTAGTTTCTTAGTATTGTCATGCTGGAGTGTTGCTTAGACTCAGAAGTGTGGCTTCAAAGTACTGTATTGTTGACAAGTGTCAGTCCACCTTATTCAAGCACTGCTTCTAACACCAACCGCAGCACCAAGTGTCGTGCAACATCCATCGCGCAAATATGTCACCCTGGTTCACAAAGAGAGGCATGCCGGGGTGGTCACCGTTCCTACCTGTCCTTCCGATATTCTCCAGGCCGCAGTCAAAGCTGAGCTTGTCAAGCTCCTGCAGAACCCGTCAAAGCAACCTTGCAATCAAGATTGACCTTCCTCGTAGGTGTCTCCAGACAAACAAAGTGGCATGACGGGATGCATCGAGATTGAAAGTGATCAGGTTGGGTGCAAAGCTGGACCCTTTCAGAGCAGGAGAAGGTACTAGGGGGCTGCTGGGGGATTTTACGCAAGGTTGAAGGCACGGCAACAAAGGACGAAAGTCACAATCCAAACAACCCAAAAACAATGTGCACAACCCAGCTGACGCCGAAACCATCCTCCAAGCATTTTGGCTGGCAAACACCTGTCACGTCCTCTGACCTGGGCGCAGGCAAAAGAAAGCGGGTGCTCAAGTGTTTGCTACATACACGAGCTTTTCCTGGATATCAGGCCCAATTCAGCCTTACTTCGAGCCGAACGAAAAACAATATGGGTTTCATGGGCTGCCCTCGTACAGGAAGCTTTGGATTGATGTGGGACTTGCCTCAAAGCTAAACCGTGTAGCTTGCAGCGCTCGGCCAGGCTGAACGTGAAAGAGTAGTTACACACCATCCAAGAGCTGCAGTCAAGAAGGGAAGCAATGCAGAAGCAGCAAACTGCTCACATTTGGGCAGGAAACACTACCTTTGTCCCAGCGGCGTCATCGTTTCAGCGTCCACGTGAGGAGGACAGTTTTTGAGCTCCTTGCGGCCTTCCTGCACGGGCATAGATGCCTTGAGTTAATTGATCAGCGTCGTGCAAGCGCGCGTTGGGCATGCTCACTAAGTAGCTCTGCAAAGACAACTTACCCTCCCGCCCACATGGCTGTGGTGAGTTGCAAAAGCTGATCTTTCAGGTCCCCCACAGGTACTATGTTAGCAGGAAGAGCGGGGCCCCACAAGGAACGCCCAATCCCGCCTGGAGGCAATGCCGGATCTGCTCCTGGCGTTTGTCAAAGCAGCAGTCCAAGGACTCCCCCGAGCTGCCTGACGGGTTGACAGGCACAGGGGTCGCTGGAGATTCCCCTGGAGTGGTCTCGCGTGATGAATTCCAGAGCCGCCACTTTTGGCCCAAGAAAAAAGAGGGAAATTGAGGGGCCCCGGTTGAGGGATCCAATTCCGAATTCCGCTTGAAAAGCCTGGGGATTTGGAGGGATGCGGGGTTGTGCTGTTCCACTGAGGACAGAGTTCCGTGGAGTTCCGTGACATGGGGTGTGCTTTGATTCCCTGCCAGACTGCAGCCTCGACAGCCACTCTGCAACTGCCAGCACACATCCCTCGCATGTTACCACCAACCAGACGTCTGCACGAGCCAAGGCCACAACTATGTTTTATCTCAAACATGCACGTCTTCATCCTACCACCAAGTCAAAGCCCGATGAAGCGCCAAAGTAACGAAACCTGGGCCAGTTGCCCGCCTGGACAGCAGTAGCCCTCAAGACCCAGCTTCGCGCAGCGGGGCGCTTCCGCGCAGAGTACTGAGTGGCCCTGGGCTGTCACAAACTTCGCCGGCCATGTCAAATGAGTCGCATGGCATCATGACTCTGACCGGCGAAAACAAATTGGGACACACTGGTACATTTCCTGAACGAGGAACACACTACCCGAACGTACTCGACAATCTGCAACCCTAGATCAGCGCTAACACCTTCATGGCAACAAAATAACTATTTAACCAAAAAAAAAACTCATCCGATCTGAAAGCTCCTTTTCTGAAAGCTCCTTGTGTGGCCAGTCTTAAACGTTCGCACGACGCGAAGCCCGAGATGCTGTGTAGTTCGAAGCGCCTTGAGCCACGGCAGCACCTCGAGCAGCTGAGCTGGCAGCTCCAGAATCTGTGTCGGTCTCTTTTTTGTGGGAATCCCGCTTTTTGGTTGCTGCCAAAGTGAAAGGCAAAGGGACAACTCCGCAAAATGGGGGTCCGGGGTCACCCTATTTTCAGATGAACCCAAGTGAGGAAACAAAGGATGAACTTGGCGTCTCAGAGCGGCCTCGATTGCGCTACCAAAGCGCCCTCAACATTGCCCACAGGAGCACAAGTTGATTCCGAAAGCAACAACCGGCTCAGGCTTGTCTGCACCATTTGAACTCAAAATACTACTGAGACGGCGGGAAGAACCAAAACACAAGGCTCTCACACATCTGATTGGTGCTTAACATGCGCGTGCCTCTTTTGACGCTTAGGCACGTCGTTGCAGCATCTGCATGGATTCCGAACAGCTGTCTGCATGGAGGGCCTTGGAACCGGGGGGCTGAAGCATGCAGGCTGACCAGTTTGTATCGACTGCAAAATCCAGCATGTTCAAGCCTTCTTGCAAGTATCACCCAGGTCAAAACACTGGCGCCGGGGGTACAACATGCTTCGGTGTGGTTGTCCTAAGGTTCAGCTCAAAGGGGCTGGAAAACACCTGGCGAATCATTCGCTAGAGCGAGGCCATGGCTTCCTGAAGCTCCGCTGCCACTGGAAACAGTAGCAGCAGAAGTGCCGCCATGGCGTCGAAACTGTCACGCCTCTGAGACTTCCAAGTTTCAGCAATGTGTTTTTGTTTGGCCAAAGCTAGTCTGAACTCAAGTTTATGCCCGAAAAGTGTAACGCTGTGAGCGAGCGGGAGGCTGCGAGCGGACACATAGCTGCTGTCATTGGCGTGCTTCAAGGCGCAAAGTTCGCAGCAGTTCCATCTAGGGTAGCCTTATCAGAGTGCTACAAATAGCCGGCAAGAATGATCCGATGGCCAACGAAACCGCCCAAGCTGCAGATGGCAAAGTGGCCCAAGCGCCTGGTCGCTCCACTCAAGCCTGGGTGCCAGGATGCCAAAAGGCACCGTGAGCAGCAAGACCTGAGCAAAGGCGGCCATTCCCCACCCCCGCCTGTGCCTTTTCCTGGCCAGGCCCACTAGCTGATGGCTTGGCATGCAGGAGCACTTCCAACCCTCTCAGTAGCCCATCCTTCTTGGAATGTCTCTTCCTGGACCCTCACTTCGTGAAGCAACCGCTCACAAGTGCCCGTACTGCCCCTGTTGCAGCTGGTCCTTTGCAACAGACATGTGAAACCATGGGCGCAATGAAGGATTCCTGAAAATTCCTTACGTTTCCGCTTTGAACATCCGCGAAACGCTCCAATCGTGCGGCCACCTGTCGACCCGCTCCCTTCTCCAAGCCACGTTCAGGGCCGAGTCCAGGAGGAACTTTCTGCAGCAGGCAGCCTGGGTCAGATTTCCCTTGGGAACAGAGGCACACGAAACACAAGGTCCAAATAGGGGCCCTGGTATAAACCAACCGCCCGTTTGGTTTCTTGGTTTGGGCAGGACATATTTCGGAGTAGATGTGCTGGGACAAGAAAAAAAACGCGACATATTCCACTGCTCTCGTCCGCTCCGCTGCCCAAAAGCCGCACAGGCCGCGAGAGCTGCGCTGGGCGTCCCGACAAAGTCTGCCTGGGTGTGCAGCCACTGGATTGGAACCCCAAGAAAACAAACAAAACTTAACCACCAAGGTTACAGGATCTTGATGGCTGCCTTGCAGTCCTGCTGAAGTCGCTCTAAAGCCCTTCTTAGACGCATAAGCCCTGCCTTAGTTTGCTTGCTGACCCACCGTCCCCGCCAAGCGGCGTATTTCTTTGGTGGCTCTGCCGTCAAAGCTTTCTGTGCCTCCTCGCGTCCAGTTAGGCACAAGGAGGAGGATGGGAGCAAAGAATTCTGCAGCCGCAGTCTAAGCATCCAGACCGGCCTGGTCTTTAGCTTCTTTGTCCTTCTTGTGTTGCAGTGGTGCATATCCATTCCTTTCCTGAGCATCAAAGTGGCTCTAAGTAGCTCAAACAGGATCTGATAGCTGCAGCTGTGGCCTGACAATGTGGTGTATAATGCTGAATGCACATGCTAGTCACTTACCATTGATACATTCCAGCATAGAGATTCAGGGACCGTTATTGAGTCCTGTGTGCTCGTGTGGCAGCGGACGCTCGATACTTGAGCAATGGTGATTCCTGGGCTGTATGCCGATGGCTATTGGGTGTGTTCGGCGTATAACTATACGACCCGACAACTCAAAAATCGCGGACATGCATCAGCGTTCCTTCACATCAAGTAGCACGGACTGCAAGAAGCATGTCCGCTGACCCTTGCTTCTTATGCACACAAGAAGCCGAAAGTCTAACTAAACACAGCGGTGAACCCAAATGGGCGTGTGTGTGTGTGTGTGTGTGCCTGTGTCTGTGCTTGTGTCTGTGCTTGTGTCTGTGTGTCTGTCTGTGTGTCTATGTTTTTGAAACCGGTTCACTTCTGAGCGCCCCGCATCTTTGCTCATGCCGGCGGCACACCTCGAAAATGATTTGACCACTCCACTATCAGTAGACAACTCTGGTGATTGGTAAAAGTTTCAGCCATCGACCTGCGAATCGCGGCTATGAACTTGCTCAAATTAAGAAGCCATCCCCTTCTCTGAACTTTCCTTATCTTTCTCCCAAAGGATTTGTGCTTTCACGTGATCAAATTGAAAGGTTTGCAAATCTTTCGAAACAAAACATGTGAAGGTTGTGATTCTGCCCAGCATGGCGTCAAGGGATCTCCTTAAACCCATCTGCCTTGCTTTCTCTCTCTCTCTCTCTCTCTATTGGTGGGTTGACAAACCTATATCCGGATGATTGCTGGTCCGGTTGTCAAACTCACACAAATGCTATTCAAGTGATTCCAAGGCCCATGGACAATTTCAAGCGTCTGCCACCAACCAAGTGATTCGGCTATCCCGCTGGTTCAGCAATCAATGTGTGAGCAAGCCTATCTAAACCACCGGGACCTCATGCGTGCTACTGCCCATCCGGGGTGCAGCCTCCAGCAACTCATATTACAGGCTGTCCTAAGCCCGAAGAAGAGACATGTCTCCTGCGTGCTGATAAAAAAAAAAAAAAAAAAAAAAAAAAAAAAAAAAAAAAAAAAAAAAAAAAAAAAAAAAAAAAAAAAAAAAACACTCAGAAAGGACTGGATATAAGGGATAAGCCAGCCCCCTGCAAACTTTCAGTCTATCCTATGCCTAATAACACCAACACTTGGACCACTCCCACACTTTCCACTGCCACAGGCTGGCAGCTGAGCAAAAAGTTCACTAGGTTGTTCCCTACCAGCTTGGTCTTCGGCCAGTTGCATCTTCTGCAGTCTTTTTCAACCCCAGCCTGATCTTCGGCCGGAAGGCCCCGTGCCACTGAGCCCAAACACTTCGGACGGAAGTCGCAACTTCAGACCTCACCGTTATGTTATGCTGGTTCCATTGATGCCGTGCCCACGTTGCATCCGATTTTAGTGGGCATTCTGACAGCCGTTTGGGCCGCTTTGCAGCCATGACGTCACACAGAAAAATCAGCAGAGCACTTTAAGATCCCATGATGAACAAACACTTGGTCACGCTGTTCCCTCAATGCGCGGGTATGTGTCACGTATATATGATAGGTATCTCAGTCTGTGTTGATTATGTACCTGCATGCATGTGTACGCATGTGTGCATGTGCGTCGTGTATATTATAGCAGTATCTATTTCTGATATACCAATATGTCGTGTGCGCGCCAATATGTGTGTATCTGTATCCGCCCCCCTTCGGCAGTCGAACATGGCAGCCTAGCCTTACGAGCTCTACCACAGAGTACGTGAGCTATGTAAGTAAGTCAATTGCCCCAGAAAGAAATTGCCCCTGTGTCCCCTGTGTCCCTCCCAAATTGACCGAACCTCATGTGTTCTGACTTGGGTCATGGTCATGGTTCCATTGGTAGGAATCCTTCTAATGGCCCTCTGAAGCGGTCCATGACCATCCGTAGCAACCCCAAGTAAACAAGCCTTTTGACCATGTCACATGTTGGACACGAAACTCTGCTGCTGCCACCTGGTAACATCTGCCCACCTTCTTGAGCTGGGAGGTGTTGAATCCTCCAATCGCCTCAAGCGCGGAAAGAAACTTATTCGCAAAGCTCAGCAGGACTGATCCGCAGGACTCACGCTGAGACTGCCCAAACTGCTTGGCACGCTCTCCCCCTCACAGGCCAGGGTGACATTGAAGACCGCGGACATGCCGGCGCCGGCGGGAGCCGCCTTGGCGGTCTCGTTGTCCTTGGCAGAGAACATCTCTTGCAGAAAACGAGGCAGTCACGCAAGGACAATGGTTCAACATGGTCGATCATTTGCATTCAGCATGGAACACTAGTGGGCAAATCTTGAAACTTGAAGGTGGTAGCAGAGGACTTGACTTGAGACTGTGTCGCTGTTCACAGGCAACAATCACTCAAGCATTCTAAGCATTTGTAGACGCATTCCACGCCGAGTGTGTTGGAGGGGCGTGCGCTTGTCTTTGTATTCCACCCAATAAGTGGCTTCCCTCCGGTGTCCCTTGAAATCCCAAAAACGGGTTCCCAAACGAAGAACACGCCGGGGGTTCCCAGTTAGCCTCCATCAAAGCCAGGGGTGTCACCTGGCCATGGGTCAAAAGCCCGTACCCCCAGTGAACATCCCAATCCAACCACTAGAATAGAGTAAAATGGGTGGTGAATTCAGCTACCCCAAAATGGGATCCCAGTGGTTTTGACCACCACAGCCACCTGACAAAGGCTTCGCCCAACGCCCAACGCCCAACCGCGCAACGCCCAGCGCTTCGCCTGGCGCAGCTTCGCGCGCAGCTCCTCCGGCATGGCCGCGAAGCCACCCTGCGAGCGCCCGAGGCGGTTCTCCCCGCGCTGTTCGAAGTGGTTCTGTTGGCTTCACTTCAACCCCAAGCGTTCCCTCGAAAAGAGAAACAAAACAAAAAAACTCCCAGGTCTGAGGGAAAAAAGGAAAATGACGACACTCAGAAAAAGGACACCCCAAGAGGTCAAAAGCAAAGCACAGGCCAACACATAGCTGTGGCCGAATCGCATCCGGTCTGCAAATGGATGGCACACATGTTTCGTGTAATCTTGCTCAAGCCACCCAGTAACAGTTGACCAAGCTTCCTTTGTATCCAAGGTGTTCGCCCCACTGCATCAAGAACCGGGCAAACAGCCCCATCCGCATATTCAGCCCGGCTGAGACCCATCTTGCGAGCCGCTCCTTGGGCGGCGGCGGACCCTTGCCCTTGCCTTTTGCTTTGCCTCGAGAGCCGCGAAACGAGGAGTTCAAGATGTCTGTCTCGGCAAAGGTGGCACACTGTGAGAGGCTCAGAAAGTTGCTGAGGTCTACGGCAGGATCAAGGCAAATGGACAAAAGGGTCACGGAAATGAAACAATGATGGCATGTGCTGCCTGGAAACCAAGTGCCTTGTATGGGAAGCCTGCAGGTCAAGACTCGCGCCTCACTCTGTCTTTCCCCTCCCTATGCATCGGCGTCTATTCCAAGCTTCAAGTTGCAAGGGCAGCCTTGCGGGGCGGCGCTGCCACCTTTGCCACCACTGCCCAATGGGCTGGCAGTAAAGTACTCCATTGCCACCTGCAGTTGCAAGTTGGACTCTCTCCTAGGTGGGGTGCTCCTCATCCTGCAGCACTAGTTGGGGTTCGTTCTGTTTCCCTGTGTAACTGCGCCAGACCTTCCATGGCCTTCCCGCTAGCCCAAAACCAAGATGAAACAGCATGAATCTCGGCATGTTCCGCGAAAGCTGGCATCAGATCACGCGGCCCTGCCTGGCCCTTGACATTCCAAGTGACGCCCAGCTTGCAGGTCTCCGTGCACCACTCCTTCAAAGCCTCAAAGAGATGAGAGCTGTGATGCACCTAGGCTTTGTGCCTGTGATGCGCAGCCTGTGAGCCTTCGCACAAGTCCCACGGCGCCTTCAGCGATTCCTTCACGGCCTTGATCCAGTTTGTCTCCTAACACCATGGCACTTCTCTCAGTGAAGAATGGAACTGATGCCGGCCACGCAAGCTTAAAAAGTAGGGCCAGTATGCGCTTGCTCGAGGCAAAATGGTACAACTCAGATCTGGAGCTGGCGGCTTTGCCTCTCACTTTGAACTCCAACAAAGAATATGTGTCTGTGTGCGCGCATGCGGGCTGGCGGGCGAGTTCGCGTGCGCGTTCGCGTGTGGGTGCGCACGTTCGCGCGTGCGCGTGCCTGTGCATCTTTGTCTCCGTATTTGTAGGTGTGTCTGTGTATATCCGTGTGGATGTGTATATTTGTGTGTCTGTGTTTGTTTGCGTGTCTGTGTTTGTTTGCGTGTGTGTTGTGTGCTTGTGCTGGCGTGTGAGTTTGCAGTACATGTCTGTGTGTCTCTGTGTTTGGTTGTATATCTATGTGTATCTCTGTGTGTATCTATGTATCTGTCTTTCAGCGGTGTCGCATCTGTGTATCTGTGTATCTGTGTGTATGCGAATCTGTGCATCTGTCTTTGCGTGGTAGGTGTGTCTGCGTATCTGTGTACTTGTGTGTCTCTGTCTATCTGTCTATCAGTGTATCCGTGTTTCTGTCGTGTCAAAGTTCATCGAATGGTTTCAAGTTCACAACTTCGTGGCTTTGACTTTCGTTGCTTTGTCCTTTGCACTCGTGGCTTCGTGGCCGGATTCTCGGACGCTGGCCTTCTCCACCTTCTTCTGCATCACCTGCGATCCCAGCGACGCATGCCAAGCGTTGCATGACATTTCACCGGGTCAAAGGCTTTGCGCGCCTTCATTGCATGGAAGTCAAAGGTCTCCAAGACACTTTGAACCTCCGGGCGCAGGAGCTATTTGGAACGGATTTGGAGAGCTTCGACTCGTACAAAACACATGGACCCACGTCATCTTTACTAGGTGGCAGCGCCATCATACACCGATCTTCTCGATAAGGGCAGGTGCGCTTGACAATTCGCAGGAGCTCAAGCATGAGCCGCACGGATCTGTGAACCTCTGTAAATAATGAGTCTCCGAGGTGTCAAGCATCATTTGAATCTTGCCTTCAGGAGAGTGATCTTTGAATTGCTACCAACTTCATCTAACTTCAAGCAATAAACCAGTTGTCTTGTAGCTCACTGCATAAACGGCCCGTCGCAATTGCCAGTTTGCCCTCTTGGTTCATCCGCAATTTCAGGCCTCCAAGCATTAAACACGACACCGTTCATTTCGGGCCATGCCTTTCCAAAGCCAGACCTAAGGTCTCCACGTGAGATGGCGGAGATGGAGAAGTCACTAGCCTAGGAAAGATTGAGGCGATGCCAAACACCATGCAGACTCACATCGGCAAAGTCCTGTGGGACTTTGCAAAGGTCGCTCGCAACCAGCAGTCGTTTGCATGCCGACCCAACACTCTCTGAACAGCTATCAACAAAGCCATCGACAAGGCCAATCCATTGTTGGCGATGATGAGCAAATGGTCGCTTCTTCAGGAATGTGTAGCCGTTTGAAGGCTTGACTATAGACCGGTGCGTCAGAACATGGGCAAACTCAAACTTTGCAACTGCCCATCCAGTATCATCCAGTAAACTGCTAGCACTGAATATACACATCACAATTTCAGGAGGCTCACTCACTCTCAATGCGACCCAGTCGCATGATGATGTTGAGGGATTCTGCGCAAGCTTTCCTTCCAGTGGAAAGCAGATGCATGCGAAATACATGCAGCGAATCAGACTCGACTCACCCGGGATGGTCTCAAGACTGCTTTTGCAAGCCATGGACACAGACTGCCGAGTAATCACACAATGCGATGCTTATCTTCATCCCTGACAGTGCAAGCCGAAAAGCAAACATATGTAACATATGTAAGGTTGGGCCCTTCACAACAGCAGACTTTTTCACAGGGTGCCCCTTTTTGACATGTTGTGGTCACTAAGGCATGCAACCAACTGTTTGAACAACTCACCTCATCCCTGCATGCAAATATTGCGGTCATGTGGCTGTGGGTCAAAACTGGGTACCCCAAATGGAACCCTAGCAAATGGAAACAAGGACTAAAACCTGCGGTCCCCTGGTGGTTTAATTTTGACCCGTACCCATGTTGACGCTTCAGGAAGCAAAAGCACTGAGACGCGTAGCTCTCTTCTGGCCCGCGGCTCCTGTGCTGGAAGAAGTCACTGCGGGGGTCGCAGGCCTTCTGCGCCTGGCGTGCTGCCAACGGAACGAGATCTGGTCGTCAAAGATCGCTGGATTATTTTCTGGTCGAAACATAGAAGAGGCTTGGGATTTGCATGCGAGCAAATCCCAACACTTCGCCACCAAACACGATGTTGCAGATTCCCGCTTCAGCATACAAATAGTTGCTACGCATTGTGAAAAGCAAGCTGCCGGTTGGCGCCCTGTGGCTTGGCAGGTTGTGTAAGGTTCTTTTGTATGAAGCTGAGGCTTAAGGACCTGCAGCGTACTCAGAGCCTTGGAACCCAACTCCATAACTGGCGCCAAGATCTTTTGCCAGTCCGCGTCCTGCCGTATGCCGTCTCGCGCATGCCCTTACTGCCAGGCAATACCCCAAGTTGCGCCGTTTTTTCTGCCTAGAGAGAACCAGCCATGGGTTCCATCATACACTTCACTTTGCCGGCCTCGACTCCCCATGTCATGTGACCCGTTTGGTGGAATGGCATGGGACCCCCCGGGACTGTCTCACTTTTCACAGGCTCAGTCCTGAGGCTTCTGGCACTTGGCAGTCGCCACCAGCAGCTCCCGCAGTAGCCTGCCAACTGCTCACCATGATTCATATTGTGCAGCGGGTCTTGTGAAAACATGTACATCAGCGCAAACAAACATTTCTCATGGACAAAGACACATACACATATTCTATACTTACGCATGGTGTGCATATGTATGTGTATGTGTGTATATATATATGTTGTGTTTGTAAAGAGAGAGAGAGAGAGAGAGAGAGAGAGAGAGAGAGAGAGAGAGAGAGAGAGAGAGAGAGAGAGAGAGAGAGAGAGAGAGAGAGAGAGAGAGAGGGCAGGCATGGGGCACACGATGTTGCATCATCACAGGCACATGATTGGGAACATTGTGGAAGATGGTCTCTGGTTTCCGTGTTATGCAGAACTTGCAAGCCAATAGAACTGAAACTGCAGCACTGCATCTTCCTTGATTTTCTATTGTTGCTCACTCCGTTTACAAGGCAGGAAAAGCAGAACAACCAGCCTGTCTTTTCTTGCTGGATTCTACTTAACATCCAATTAAATTCCAAGCAAAATATTGTTTGATGAATAAAACTGCAATTCAAACCAACAAATCCAATGAAATTTACAGCCCTTGCAAGTCAGCTTGCAAACCACCAGAACTGAAACTGCATGTTCCTTGAGTTTCTATTGGTGTTTCACTCCTTTTAAGGGCAGGCAAATCAGCCAAAAAAACAGCTTGTCTTTGCATACTACGTCCTACGCCCGTTCCATTCAATGTATTTTGTGGAAAGGAAATCCTTTATTGAACTATATTTTACAGTTAGATGTGTATTTAAGTTCATTAGAAGAATTACCCAGCGTGTCTGTCATTGTTTAATTATATTGGAGCTGCGGTTAACTCCTGCGTGGAGGATTCTAGTTGAATTCAATACAAAGTTTTATTCAACTTAAAGCCTTGCAATTTTAAAAATACGCAAACAGGAAAACTGAACTTGTGTTTGCCTGGAGTTGCCATAGTGGAGTGCCAGATTTTCCTCCATATAAATATAAAAAGATGGGTGTGTGTGTGTGTGTGCGTGTGTGTGTGTGTGTGCGTGTTTGCGTATATCTACTACAAAAAAACTACTTGTCCCTCTCTCACAGCGCCGCTGCACGGCGTGGCTATTCTACATTATTCTACCCTACGGTCGGTCTCGTGCGCATGGGTGAGGTGTATCTTCTTAGTAGCTACTTTGTGCGCCCGAAGGCATTCGCCCGGCTGACAAGTTTATGATGAAGTCGTTTCGTTGGCGACGTGTGTCCTTAGTTTCTTGGAAACATCCGCCACGTCGCCTATAAAATCGCGGTTCTTTTTCAGTGGGAATTGCAACCCAAGGCGTGTAACGTATCTTGAGCAGCTTCAGTCATCTTCGGCCGTCCTGTTCTTCGGGGTGAAGGAGTCTTAGCGCGACCCCCCCTTTCAAAAAGCACTTGTTTCATGGAGTCGTATCAGTCTGCTCGACAAATGTGTCCCTAACAGCTTCAGCTTCAGCTTCTGTATGTGTATACAAATACATACGTATATAAGTATATACATATATATATATGTGTATATTTTTCATCTCATCATTCTGATCGCTGAATCTTCACTTGTTCGTCTCCTGTGGAGAACGGCACGAAGACTCCTTTAGCCAGCTCTTTGTGGGTCAAAACGTTCTCAGGAGGGCCTTCCTGAGGCCAGGCTTGCAGGTCTGCCAAAATGCCTAGCTTTGTGTTGATCGAAGTGCTCGAATTTTCCCTCCCACATAATTTTAAACCGTCATGCCGAGTGGATAGAAAACCGCTTGGATTCTGGATCGCTCCTTTCTCTGAAGCAGAAGACACATTGTGCATGACCTTCTTGATCTCTGAGTGGAGCAAGCCAAAGTCTTTCACTGTGGCCATGAGTCGTGCTACAACCCCTCTGAACAATTGAGCCAAGGATTGCCGCTTCAATGGCATAAGTTGATGTAAGTATACACATATACATATATATATATATATACAACGCCCCCCCTGGTGCCTAGGTTTTGCTTGATTTCAGCGCGCAGGCTGTAGAGTTTATTTGTTGCACTATAGTTTAAGCACAGACGAATGGGCTTGCAGTCCATCATGGCAAGATCCGAAGTGTCCCAATACGATACCCTTTCCAAATAGGATTTTACTTCAACTAGAATTGGAATGTTGGATATACTTTGGTTAGGATATAGTTTTCAAAAATGTGTTTATGCTCGACATTGCTCAACTACAGCTTATATAGTCAAATCCTTTCCAAATAGGAGCTACATGATATTATGATAATAGTTTCGGGCAAACTCCAACTAATCTTCAACAAACAAAGTTAGGAGTTTTTTCCAAAAAATAATCAAGTGTTAGAGATAATCTAATACGAACACACCTCAATTGGCTTTTCATAATAACAATTAAATATAGACTACTTCTCAAATTTAGTTCGTATTAAGTATGGCCAAACATTTAAGGGACTTCTACAAGGAAATTCGAAATACGATCTGTGTTATTTATATCCTGGCCCTTTTGCAGCATAAGAAAGGTCCGAAATTAAACTTGTTAGACGGCCTTCCAAAAGGAAATTTTAAGGGAAGAGAGGTTCAAAAGCGAGAACTATTTCGAATCAGGGACTCTAGCTGAATCAGTTGCATTTAAAGTTCTATTTGCAGAGGACAACAAAGTTCAATCTATCTCAAAAGGCGGAGGTAGTAGATGAGCAAATGTGGAGAGGTAGTTCAAGAGGGGGGTGACGGTGTGTGAACATACATACATGTGTATATATATATATACATACATACATTATATATACATACATACATACATACATACATACGTACACACATACATACATACATACATACCATTCCATGACATTCCATTACATTACATTGCATTGCATTACATTACACCTTACATTAGATTACATCACATTACATTCCATTACGTTACATACATTACATTACACACATACATACATACATACATACATACATACACACATATGTAGCACCCCTCATGATCCTGCGCCTCTTCACAAAATACTGTAAAATACGTGTTTTTGAGCATTACACCTACCTTTGTTTACCTCCTGGAAAAGGGTCAACATGCTTCATAGCTAACATGAAGCAAACCGCTCACCAAAAGCACTTGAAAGTTTGTCTAACTAATAACTGAGAGTGTTGCCACTGGATCGCTAAGCACTTGACAGTAGTTTACCACTGGATGGAACAAATTCAGATTGAAGACTACACAGAACACTTTCCTGAACATTGTCAATCCTGGCCAAACCCAAACAACATTCAAGTTCTTCTCACACTTGAAAGTGTTTTACCACTGGATTGAGGATTCAATATTGAGGATTGCACAAACAACAACTTGTTCTAAAACTTCGAACGTGTGTTACCACTGGGCTGAAGATTCGACATTGAAATGTTTCACGGAAAGCTATTACGAGAATCTTATTGAACACCGAGAGTATTGGGACAAACTGGATTTTTTCAAAAAAACCAAATATGTAACCATTCTGGGATTCAAGATTCAAGATTCAAATCTCCCAGAAAAAGATTAAATTGAAATATTGAATCTTGAATCTTGAGCCCCAGATTGTTTATCTTGATTGTTTTTACTTTTTTTATTTTAAAAAATGAGATTCAAGATTCAAGATTCAAAATACTCTTTTTCTGGGAATCTTGAATCCTGAATCCCGGAATTAAACAAAAAGGTAAACAAAAACAAGTATGGGTCGCAAGATTCAATATTCCAGAATTCCACAAAAATGTTTTGAAGTCTTGAATCTTGAATTCCAGATTGTCACATTGAACGTCTCCCAGCAATCTTGGGTCCAGAATTCTTAATTGTAGAAGTACCTGCAAAATGACTAAAATCAAGCAAAACCTAGGCACCAGGGGAGAGGGGGGGGGTACCATATATATATATATATATGTGTATACGTATACATGGCACCCTCCGTTAGGGGCCTATTTTTGAGGGAATTCTTATCTGGGATTTGAAGAAGCAACAAAATGCCTAGGTCCAAGAACAGTCTGCGCTTCAGGCCCTCAGCCCATGAGGAATCAAATCCACCATCAATTCGTCCGGGCCCCCGAATTAAAGCAATTAAAAATTCATTCGGGGCCCGGATTCAAGATTCCAGGCCTGTGAGATTGAACATCCGGGTAGCCCCTTTACGATCAAGGCAGAGTGGAAAAACCTGCCAGCAACCCCTTTGCAAAAGGGTTATGAGCCCAAGCTGAACGGCTCCTCTCCGCGCGTCGCAACATGGATGCGGGAATGGTGCGGAGAAGAAGGAGAAGTGAGGGTGAGGAGACTGGGGCGACGGTTGCAAAGCTTGAAGGCGACTTGCACCAGGTTGAGGAGGATGGGCCGAGGAAGCTGGGTGTGGGGAGAGGTGGCCGCACACCCTTTCTGCTCAGGGTGAGTAGGCCAAGCGATCTGCTGCTGGTCAGGGCGACCTGGTGAAGGGGCGAGGAGTTCTGGAGCGATGTGAGGCTAGACCCCGCAGTGAAATGGTCCCAACCATGAGATAAAAGAGAGCTCTTGAACCAGGAGATGGCCGAGCTCTTCAACAAGGAGGGATGGACGATGAAGACCTACGTCAAGGAGATGGTCATGCGCAAGAACGAAGGGACCGAGACCTACGGCCAGGTGATGGACGCGGGAAAGGTTACAAGGTTGAGAACCTCAATATGGAAGAGGCCGAGAAGGAGCATGTCGACCGGATCGTTGGCTCGCTGGACCAGGAGGAAAAGGAGGTTTGCGCGATGGACAACGGGCACTAGGACCTGATGATGGCGGTGCTCGGCTAGAGGAGGTGGATCTTCCTGAAGAAGATGACGAGGATGGGCCGAGGCATCAGCGCCTGTGGGAGGAGGCAGGCAAGAGGACGGGGAATCAAGGCCTCTGAGATGAAGGGCAGTTGGCGGTGGGCCTGGAACGATCACCTCGAACTGGTCGCAGTGGGACGAGTGGAACAAGAAGAGCGAGGACGCCAAGCCGGTGGACCAGGCGGATCTGGAGCAAGGGTGGAATTGCCGGAGCTCGCATGCGACCATTCCCCGCTCACCTTGGGGGACTGGTTGGCGTTGGTGGCGCCAGAGATCTATCTCAAGGAGCGGCGGAGTGGTGGACAAGCACTCTCGAGGAGGCGAAGGAGCTCTACGAAATTTTTCGGGCTTTTTTTTGTGGGAGGAGCGAGGCAAGCAACGCCCCGTCATCCATGCCAGTTTGTTGCTCTTTCGCAGCGGCAGCCAAACGGCGCCTGAAGACTGCTGGGCGCATCAGGCGAACCACCTCTCCAACCCACTCTTCCTCATTCAAACGCAGCACCTGCTCCAAATACGCAAGCAGCTTGATCTTGGCAAGGACCATGTGACACCACCCTGGCTGATCTTTGACTTCCTCCGAGGAACTCCGGCGTCACCACTTTCGGATCCTCCACGGCGTTCATGTCAAAGGACAGCAGCAAGTAGTTCTGGACGACCTGCTCCCCCTGCTTTCCAACCGAGCAGACAGTCACCAGCTTGTAGAGCTTGCCGTACTGCGCAGTCATAAGGTCCCGCGAGAACCGGGAGTCCATCTCCCGCAAGGAATCCTTCGCCCCGCGCGACAAGGCATTCGCGATCGCCATGGCCGCATACAGCATCGTTCGTGGCGTTATAGGTCACGAGACAGTCCTCCAGGTGTTGGAGCTGCTTGGTCGCGGTCTTCACACCCTGACACTCTAAGTCCGCCAGCAACCTCATCAACTTCTCCGAGAAGGAGATGAAATTGTCCTTCAGCGCCGCCTCCTTTTTTTTAGTACGCCGCAGAGGATCGCATGCTTATCTTTGACTAGGTTGGCAATTCGATGTCTCCGAAAAATATTAAGGACCCAGGGCCAAATTCTTGGTCTGCTGGCCTACAGCGGCTGATCGTTAGCTGCCACGCTTGTTTTTCATGCGTCTTGCCAGAGCTTGTCATTGTAGACGACGGCGCGCTGGCCTGGCAGAGCACTTGTGTCAGCGTCTGTGTGCATGTCTGTTCGTGCATGTGCGTGTGTGTGTGTGTGTGGGGGAAAGGGGACGCTAGTCAATGCGGCCTAGCTGCCCCGAACTGCCAAGCCAAGCTTTTCCCTGTCTGCAACGCGTGCTTTCCCTGCAGAGCCCAAATGCCACAATTGGTCGTTTGGGGCATTCTGGCTGCCACGTGTCTCCTGCCTGCAAGCCGTTCACATTGACAAGATCTGGGTCCCCAAGCACGCTTTTATTGGTCATGGTCCGAAGTGCAACGCAGTCGCTTTTAGCCATCCCTCAACTTTAGTCCTCAGGAACGCAGCCATTTCTGGTGAGGGCGACGGACTCTGCTGCCCTACCCAGTTGCCTTGGACCAGCTCGTGCAAGTCACAGCCCGTTGCACTCTCTTCTCAGCCAAGTCACATCTTTTCAAGTACAGGTAGTTCCTAAGTCTCCAAGCAATTAAATTAAATAGCTGAAGTGAGCAAGCAGACTGGCTAGGGTCACCAGGGCGTGCATGGCTTTGCAGGAATTGATAACCACCATCTCTGGAGTCAGCTGTCTATGAGGGCTCGCAAGTGCTGGCATTGGATGCGCTGCTGTGCCTCTGCCAAGTGCTGCTTCACCAGAGGCAAGAGCTGTGATGGCTGTCCTACGGGCTTTGGTCCCATTCCTGCAGCTGCACGCTGGCTTCCCGCACTGCCCAGCCGCTAGCATGAGTGCGCTTGCAAGTGGCTCTGGTAATTCACAAGCCAACATTGACCATGGATTGCTAGACCGCATCTAGACAAGCCTGCTTTGCCCCACTCAGAAGGGTACAATTTGCACAGCCTTACTGGCTCACACAAAGGCTGCGCACTGCTATGCCACAAAAAGCTAACTTAATCTGGCGATGCTGATTGTCAATTGAGGATCAGCTGTGGCTGTCTGATGGTTTTCTAGATTTCTTCCAAGGGAGCAGCTGGCTGCTCCTGGTAAGAAACCCTGAGCGCAACGTCGTTCCATGCAGTGCATGCAGGCTGCCAAGGCTCCAGTTGACTTCTTTGTCGCCGCACATAGCCAAGCGCCCCAACGAGAGTTTTCCTGATGTGGAGCTGCGTGAGCCAACAAGCCTTCATCTTGATCCCGCCAAGCCTCACAGGCTGGCTGCATGGCTGGCCATGGAACACCTGGGGCAAGTGTGCAGGCAAGGAGCTTCTCCTCAGCCACCTTCCACTGCTGCTTGTGCGTGGAGGTGAATACAGCAAGCTAAGCTGCCCAGCAATAAATTGGGCGGCCATTGCCACGCACTGCTCCAGCGTAAAGCTGGCCATGTCTGTGTTGGGCTTGACAGTAGCCTCCTGGCAAGGCAAACTGAGCTAGCTACCTGGTGACACCAAGCCTTGGAAAAAGTGCTTTATCTCCTGGCACCCTCAAACTTGCACTGACAATCCAAAGCTCTGCCAAGCGTCCTTCTCGACTTTGCGCTTCCAGCAGCAGTGACAGCTCGGGCTGCCACCTGCCGGCTTGGAAGAAAAGCTTGTCGATTCCCCACACCGCGAGTCTTCTTGAACTAGTTGACCAAAAGCTGCACCAGTGACATGCGTGGACCTGGATTCTGAGTGGCCTTTGCTTGCTGCAGAAAGTAGCCAGTCAGCCTTAGCTTCAGTCAGCTGCTTCATGCAGACTCTGCCTGCCTGCCTGCCTTGCTTTCTGGCTGCCAGCCTGTGCCTACCCAGCTGCTGCCAGAAGGCTGTAGGCGGCGGACGTATGTGCCAAGGACGAAGCCCAGCTGCTCAGAAGCTGACAAATGCTAGTGTGCACAGGAGCTTCGCCAGGTAATGCGTCGTCTTGTCTTGAGATGGGCCTGGGCTGCTGTGCGCCATGCCACTTAGACTTGAGTGCGCTAGCCAGCATTGCCTTGCCAACCCTTGCCTCATGCCTCTTGACCCTTGGGGTTCATTTGCAGGGCTTGGCTGCTGGAGAAGGGGTGAAAGCTGCCTTTCAAGGGCTGTTTTTCCCTGCCGTGTGAGTGGAGAAATGAGCCGCGGCAAGCATGAAGAGGCGTGAATGGCTTGCCACGCAGTGTCAGAAAAGGGCTGGCTGTGTGAAGCAACTGAAGCACCACCGGGCTGGCAGCCCGCCTAAGAAGGAGGCAGCGAAAGCATGCCATGTCCAAATTGCGAAGAACAACGTCCTCAGCAAGCTGCTGCCTAGAAGCCATTCTTGGGATTTGGCATCCGGCTCGATACGCCAAGTAGCCGGCAAGCCATGCCTGGGCTAAACCAAGCACACTCAAGCGCAATCGTTTGCTCAGCCTTTGCATTGTCCAAGCAGTGGTCCCTGAAGCTTGCTAAGGCACAGCTGCCAGCTCGGCTGGGTCCAGCTTCAAGTGCCTGAAGATGAAGGCCACCAAGAACTTCCAGCCAGCCCTTTTTTCTGGCAAAGCTGCATTGCGCTCGGGCGCTTGACCAGCCCTCAAGTCTTATGTACCTTGCCAACCTTCGCCTCCAGCCTGTTCAACCCTGACCAAGTTGGCCCTTTGACGGGCAACGCGGGCCTGCTAATGCTTTTGGAAAGTGAAAGGTGGCGCAGTGTCTCACTTGAGTGGCAGCCACTTGCGCGCTGCCGCGGCCTTCTCAGCAGATCGCTGCAAAGCAGACCGGGCTGTGGAAGGGCGATCTGCTGGGCATCCAGAGCTTGCCTGCGTCGCCAGAAGCTAGACGCTAGCAGCAACAGCGAACCCCGGCAGGCCTTTTAGCATCCGATGAAGTGGCGAAATGCTTTTTGGCCCTTGCCTTTCTTCTCTTGGAGGTAGGCATCCTTGAATGTGCTGAAGGGACCCTTGAACTGCAAATCGTGGTCATGCGCACGAGGCTTGAATGTGAGCAAAGCACCTTTGCATGCCTGATGCCATGCTGCTTTGGCGGACTGCAACCCTTGAATGTTGCAGGCTTACCCTTGCAAAGCTACCCCCTGCTTTGCAGAATTGGCTTGCACGAGCCACCAGTGTAATCCACTTAAGGCGGATTGAGGTGTAAAGTCAGGGATCCTGCACTCTTGAATACACCCTTGGTTTGTACAAGCCGGGGGTGTAAATACACTGCTAGTCTGCACCAGCCAAGGGTGTATTCAATGGGGGTGGCGCAAGCCCTTCTCCAGGCATTGTGCCAACCAGGCAGGAACTACCTCTGCAGAGGCTTCCTCTTCAACGGCTTTGCCGCAGCAGACTTGCAGCGCAAACTGCTCTTCTTGGACAAGCAGCGCGCTGCTTTGAGGAAGCGCCACAAATCATCAAAGCTACGCGATGTCCAAACAGGCCTCTTTTTGCAGCCGACCTGCGGACTTCCCACACTTGGAATGCTTGGCGCAACCGCAGCAGTGCAGGGCTTCAGCAACGTGGTAGCACCTGGCCATCAGGGTCTATGCCTCAGCCTTGTAACCTGGTGTGAGGCCCTGGCCCCGCCTTGCCACATCATCCCGCAGCTGAACTCCCATTGGCTTGATTTGGGCGCTGGGCCCACACTCAAGCATGGACGGGTCAGGCTTCTCTTTGGTCAAGGTTGACACAGCCTCTCTTGCCAGACTTGCCCATGCCATAGCGCAAGATCAGGGCTGCAGCCTGCGCAAGCAAGCATGACGCAGAAGCACCAGGAGAGTAAGGCTTAAACAGAAGGCTATGGCCTTCACTCAAAAATGATGCCCTGCTGTATTATGGATGGATGGGAAGTTATCTGGCCCTGCAAAGCAACTTGCTTGACAACTGAGAGAGTGAGGCGCAGCTTGTGTCTCTTGACCCTTGAAAATCATTTGCAGGGCTTGGCTGCTGGAGAAGGGTTGAAAGCTGCCTTTCAAAGGCTGTGCTGGACATTTCAAGGCGGCGTGGAGAAATGAGCCGCGGCAAGCATGAGCAGGCGTGTGTGGCATGCACAGGCGCATGACTGCGGATGCATGTGTCCACGCGCAGCTCTGCAATGCAGTGCTGATGAGCGCGCGCGACACGCAGGGCTGCTTACGTGTGCGTGTGTTTTCGCTAGCGCGCCTGTGCCATCGCAGGGGCGTCTGCGCAAATGCGCGTGTGCTTGTCTGCGTGCGCGTGTGCGTGTGCGTGTGCGACATCGCGTGCATACGCATGTGCGTGCTCGCGCAGGCATGCGCACGCAAGGAGGTGCTTGCTGCCACATGCGCGTGAGCATCTGCACAGGCTAAAGCCAAGGTGGTCGAGAGTGAAAGTAAGGACAGCTCTGTGAGTCTAAGGCTGCTTTCTGCCCAGCAGTTTCTACTAAGCCTTGGACATCGGCCTGCTGCTTCGATTCGAGAAGATGATAGCCCCCGGCAAAGAGGGGCTGGTAGAGCTGTGCGTTGCCTAACTCCAAGAATCTGGTGGACTTGAGGATCTCAGTTCTCCTGACACAAGCGCACAGTGAGAGACCATGCTTGAGCGTCAGTTTTTGCACTGCCTCCCTTGTGGAAAAAAAGGCTGCGCAAAAAAGGCACGGCCATTTAGTGGTGACCGCCTCACATCTACCTCTGTCAAACTTGTAGCCAAGGCACAGCAGCTGGGGGAAGCTGATTGACAGCTTGATTCCGCAGCTGTCTAGCTTCTCCATGAAGGCCTTGTCGAAGCGCTCCCGGAAGATACTCTGCTCCAAGAACCGGTTATTCCTGACAGGGCGCATGAAGAGACCACGTGAGCAAAAGGCAAGCAACACGTCACCTCAACAAACATCTGCCCCCTTACTTCAGAGACAAGCCTCCGACATGACAACGCTACGTTTTGGCACCGTCTGTCCTGTCTTCAATGCTGAGCTTAGCAGCTCCCTGCACCTGCATTGGCAGCATGAGCGTCAAAAGCTTCTCCGCAAACTGCAGAACATCTTGGCAGTAGAGAGCTGGAGACAGCAGCTTGCCCGTCTCCGCCACGATGGGCAAGCCAAGATGGATCATCCTGACGGCATCTCAGCGCATCCAACACTGACACCTGCTACCTTTTCTAACTCACCACGCATCACAAAAAAACGGCATTCGTTTGCCCCTGAAAAAAAGCTGACTTATTCCAGAATGAGAGTCAAACACCTTCAGTTGGCACCCAGTATGGGTGGAGGAGCGCCATCGCATGCTTGTCATCCCCAGCTGAGTCAGAGCTTTGGACATCAACGAACTGCTCAACTAGCTCCCGCGCAAGGCATGATGACGTAGTTGCGCCGCTGAAAGAAACGTCATGCGCTGCGGCTACTATGGGGAGTCAAGCATGAATAGCATAATGCAATCACCTAGTAGCCAAAACCCCAGGGCCAAGTGCTGCCTAGCTGCGACAAGGTACTTCTGTGCCTTGGAGGAATCTGCTGGAGCACGTCCTTGCACCGCTCCAAGAGCAAGTCGTCAGGCGCCGGGATCACTGGGCGGCAGGAAGGGGGGGGCTTGCTTGGCTCGCTCAATCAATCCCCCCCCCCCCAAAAAAAATAGGAAAAACCATGCCTGGTTTGCCCAAGCAGCGCACACAAAGCTCTCCCAGAGACTCGTCGGTCCCGCATGATGTCAAAGCCTCCGAAGCACCACGCGAAGATCTTGGTGGTGTTGTACGTCTCCCGAAGAAAGGACGGGGCGTGCGTCAGTGACCTGCGGCGAGAAAGCAAAACTAAAAGACATCACTGTGCCACAAACAAATAGCCAAAGATTTGGCACCGCTTTAAAAGACTCACACTTGACTGAAAGCTGCAGCCGGCTGACGCGCAGTGCCCTTGAGCATCTTGCGCCCGAAGAGGCATCCGGGGGAAGCACCTGCAAAATGATGTTCTCCTGCTGCTCATGCTGGCTGCCAACGACCAGTGAGATTGGGCCAGGGCCTGGCCCAGGCGCTGCCTGCTGCTCAGCGACGCCGCTGTCGGCATGGGATGAGCGCGGGCTCTCAGCTGCCGCGGCCATGGTCAGACCCTAGGACCTGGGACCTGGGGCCTTAGACTTCAGCGCAGCTTGGGCCTAGCTCTTTCAAAGGTGTGATGCCCAAGATGCTTCGACCAAGTCTGCGCTCACAACGACAAGCGTGCAGCAGCTTGGGCTCCAGGCGTGGCCGCGGCGAGACCCGCGTAATCACCACGCTCACACACTGCTGAGGTTGAGGCGGCGAGGCTGAGCGATCCCCCCAAGAAACCCTGAGCACATGCTGGCAAACGCACAACACACACACACATTCACCAAAAAAATAAAAAAATGTTCGAAATGCCTACATAGTTGACTCCTCCGAGGAACTCCGGCGTCACCACTTTCGGATCCTCCACGGCGTTCATGTCAAAGGACAGCAGCAAGTAGGCAAGGGTCTGTTCCACCAGGTTCTGGACGACCTGCTTTCCAACCGAGCAGACAGTCACCAGCTTGTAGAGCTTGCCGTACTGCGCAGTCATAAGGTCCCGCGAGAACCGGGAGTCCATCTCCCGCAAGGAGTCCTTCGCCCCGCGCGACAAGGCATTCGCGATCGCCATGGCCGCGTGCAGCATCGTTCGTGGCGTTATAGGTCACGAGACAGTCCTCCAGGTGTTGGAGCTGCTTGGTCGCGGTCTTCACACCCTGGCGCTCTAAGTCCGCCAGCAACCTCATCAACTTCTCCGAGAAGGAGATGAAATTGTCCTTCAACGCCGCCTCCGTTTTTTTGGTACGCCGCAGAGGATCGCATGCTGAGCTGCACTATCTGGGCGGGGTCGGGGCACAGGCGAAGCCGAACCGTCGCCGTCAGGGCGGCGCTCCAGAGCTGAGCCACTCTCTTGTCGTCGGCACTTTTCAACGCCTCGAACACCTGCGTCCACCAGGCGCACAAAACTGCGTGCCCGGTCACAAGGCCCTGTCCGCTCGGGTAACTGTTGGCGTCCAACTCGCCCTCGCTCGAGATGAAGGCGATAACGGTGACCGGGAACAACACACGCCCGCTCTGCAAGTCCTCTTGGAAGAGCGAGCTCATCTCCTTGAGGCGGGCCCAGCTGAGGTCCTGAAGCGGTACCTTGTCAGTAGACGGGGAAGCAGATGTCCACAAGACGCTCCCGCCGGCCTCGTAGCGGCGATGCTCCTTGATCGAAGAGAGAGCGCCGGAGGCACTTCGGGGCCTGCGGTTCGTGCGGACGGAACAGAGGGGCACGCGGGCGGGCCTGGAGAAAGGACCTTGATCCTCAGGAAGCTCACGGATCTGGGTCCGCTGCGGAGCTATGCGGAGGCAGCCATTGCTCTGCGCAAGCGGAGGAGGTACTACATGAGGGGGAGCTTCGCTACCGGACCCCACGACGACGTTGGTGAATCGGGAGGACCGCAAGCCTTTCGGCGCGAATCATGCTGGGGCTGGATACCACGCCTTCGGTTCAAGGGATCTGGAGCTATTTGGAGCTGCTCCTGGCGGAGATGGACACGGCAAAGCTGATGAGCGCAGAACAGGTGTAAGAGACCCATGAGAAAAGGGAGACGAGTACAGCAAACTGCTGGTACTTTGGGTGGGATCAGGGATGCCGCTTGGGAAAAGGGTGCAAGTGGAGCCATGACTGGGAGTCGGTGGTGGATAAAGCAGCGAGATGCTGGGTTTGTGGCTCCAAGCAGCATCGCCGAGCAGACTGTCCGGTGAAGGGCGGGGGAAAGGGCCAACCAGCCAAGCTGGCGGTGAAGGCAGCAACTCACGAGCCGAGTGACGGCTCAGGGGGAGGAGGAGCGAGTGGTTTGGCTGGAGCAGCTTGGATCAAGCGGTGGAGTTGAAAAGTTCGAGAGATGGAGGGTGGGCCTACATCGACAGCGGTGCCTACTACCGGTGGAGGATCGGGTGGGGGAACGGGGGAGCTGTTGGTGGAAGCCACGCAACTGTTAAGGTCGTTGAGGACAACGTCAGCAAAGGCAATGGTGGTGATCAAGGAGATGAACACCAGGGTCATCGACAAAGGCCTGCTGGATGGAGGTGCAACTCACGCCTTGAGGAAGTGCAAGAGCGAGGAAGAGTGGGAATCGCCAACACAGGTGGTTCTGGCGGAAGGAACTACATCGAAGAGGTGGAATGGAAACAAGGCAAATGCCGAGTCCGCAGAAGAAACAAGGACTTGGAGGTAAAAATGGTCGATAGCTGCCCGATGGTGGAAGCAAGCGTTGCGCTGGAGCTCATCGAGGAGATGGAGCTGTTGGAGGAGCAGCATAGGTTGCGCCTGGCAGCGATGAAGTTGCCCATTGACCAGCTGAAGGACCAGCCGGAGTTGGCGATGACCCGAGCAGTGAGGGAGTTCTTCCCCAACGTGCCAGAGGAGATCATGAGCCGGGTAGTGCCGTGCATGGAGGTGGATGGTGACACTTTGCCATGGACCGGCGGAGGAGACGAACGGTAGAGAAGGCGGAAAAGGTGGTGATCCACTTGTTCGCGGGCGCAAATGATGAGAAGGAGTGGATGGAAGCCTTGGATGGGAATGGCGTGGCTACTTTGTGTGTGGACACGGCCATAGACCCAGGCCAAGATCTTCATCGGCCACAGGTCTTTGCGTACCTGCTGAAGTTGGCCCGGACTGGACGGGTTTGCGCCATCCTTGGCGGCACCATGCAGGACGGACGAGGAGCCCAGGACCACGCCCAGTGCGGACAGAGGCGGAGCCCTACGGCAAGACGGACCTCAACCCGTACGAGGAAGGAATGGTTCATGGTGACGCGATGCTTTGGCTGAGGATGCTCACCCTGTATGTGGTGGCTCAGGTGTCCAGCAAGCAGAAGGTGATGTTTGTGAAGGAGCAACCGCAGGATCCGGGGGAGTACAGGCCGGATAGCCACGGGAACTGCGTCAGTGTGTGGAGGTTTCAGGAGTGGCGGACCTTTGCGGAAAAGTACGCGATGCACCTGGTGAGGTGCGCTTCAGCGCCGCGATAATCACCTCCTTCTTCGCAGCCATCAGCACGTCGTCCACATAGATGGACATGAAGCCCATGTGTGGCGCCGTTCTCATCCTCCCAGGTCCATACCATCTTCTTGAACATGCCGTCCCGGTGCACACCCCAATCCTTAGGGCTGGTGGTCAGGCCGTACACCGCCTTGTCGATGATCCAGACCTCGTCCTTCTGTGCCAGCCCACACTCTCTGAATATCGCCGGCGCCTCCATGACCACCGTCTTCCCATCATCACGCCGAGGAGCATGAAGGAACGCCGTCCTTATGTCTGTCCCCGCCATGGACCACGCTTTCAGGGCCAACATCTTGGCCAGGCTCCTGATCTGTGTCGCATCTGCCCCTGATGCGTAGGTGTCCTCGTTGGTGGAGCTGCTCGCATAGTTACCACAGACCACGCCGCAAACCTTCCGCCGCCCATCCGGTGCCTTTCTCGTACACACCGCCTTTGAAGGCAAGAGCTCCACTACGCCCTGCAGCTCACCCACCATCTTCCTCTGAACCGGTCTCACCGCTTTCAGCTCCTCCGTCATTGCCACATACTCCTTCTTGGCAGGCCCGGCCCACTTCTGTAACTCGGATCTGACCTCCTGCATTCCCACCGTCTTCGTCACCCACTATTCTTTTTCAAGGCATTCTGTCTCCTCCACCTTCATCTGCCGGAGCTTGACCTCCAGCTCATTCTTTTCTCGCACGCCCTCTCGAACCACCGGCAACCACACTCCTGTCCACCATTAACCCCGTCCAGGATTTCCATTTCCTCCGCCACCCAGCTCGTGATGTTAGCGTGGAGCTGCTCGAGGAAAGCGCAGGTGACCGCGTCCTCATCGATTTCCAAAAAGTCGCCAGCAACGCCTGCAGTCTCCCCCTCGACGCGCATCGTCAAAACCACCTGCTTGCCCCGCAACCTCTTTCGCTTGGGCGCCAGATGGTCGGCTTCCTGCTTCTCTTCCAAGTTCACCTCCTATTCCGGGTTGATGATGACCTCCTCTGGCTCCGGGATGGCGTCTGTGGTTGAGAAGAACCGGCCATCCACACAGCTCCTCAACCAATACCCGCCTGAGGTGATAGACATCGCCGCATCTGGCCCCATCACCTTGACCTTTTCCCGATCCCATCGCCAATCCTGGTAGCGGTCCGTCCACGCCTTCTTCTTCACGTAGGCAACCGTGCCAAAGGGCAACAACTGCTTCACCGGCCCTCGAAGCTGTCCCCGCAGCATCCGCTCCGCCGCTTGACGAAGAGCCAAAGGCCACAACTCCACCTTCTCCCCTTTTCAAATCTCCACCACCTGCTCAGCTCGGCCGTTCTCCTTGTAGCTGTCTCCCGGCACCATTGTCTTGTAGAGCCCCTGTCCTCTACGAACTTCCGCACCGGCGCCGAAACCAGCTCCCTCGCTCTGTCTGAGTGCAGCCTCATCACCGGCAGCCCCAGCGCCCTCAACCTAGCATATATCCTCGCGGCAACACATTCATGGCCTTCCAATCCTCCACCGGCTCCGCAAACACCAGGTTTTTGATCCTGAAGTTGGTCGCTTCCTGCACCATCTTGGTCCATGTCTGCAGGTCGCCGACGTCCTTCTCCACTTCCTTTGCCTCCGCTATAGTCTCTTTCTTCGTCCTCGATCTCCAGCGGTTCTATCAGCCCCTCCTCGTGTAGAAGATCCTCCTCAGCAGGAAGTGGGTGATCCTCTTCTTGACGAAGCAAGGATCTTCCATTCGCGTCCACCGGGTACGTGTAGATCCCAACCAAGAAGTACTCCTTCTTGCCTTGCTGGTCTACCCCCCTCTTGAGCTTGCCTGAGAGGTCAATCGCCAAGGTATATGAACGCAGACCCTGCAGTCACGCCTCGCGGGCATGTGATCGTTGAGGAATGCTCCCGCCAACGAGGAAGCTCCTCCTTCTTCACCGGTCTCAACCTCGCCGCTTCCCCAAGGTGTTGCCGCACCGCCTTCATGATTTCCACCCTCAGCCGTTGCGCCCAGCAGGCCCACGACTTCGACTGCTGGATCCTTTCCTCGAGGCTTCCAGTCCACTGTTCCTCCCCCGTGCCTGCACCTGCGGTATTGTTCAGGTGATCCAGGTACGGCACGTTCACACCCAAGGTCGTCGGCTTTCTTCTCCGATGCTTCAAGGGTCCTTGATCACACGGCGGATCCGGAATGGCCGACGGAGGAGGATCCACTGCGGTTCCGCGGCTTTGAGATCTGGCGTACTGAGGAGGGATTCAACCTGAACCAGAGCGCCTACGCCAAGGAGCTGGTGGAGAAGTGGGGTGTTAAGGAGAAGGTGGAGATTCCAGCCTTCAAGATCCCGGAAGAGGAAGAGGAGCTCGACGCGGTGAAGCTCCGGGAAGCGCAGGCCATCACAGGAGGACTGTTGTGGTTGGCAACGAAGACAAGGCCGAATTTGATGGCTGGAGTAGCCACCATGGCGCGGAGCATGAAGTTTCCCAGGCAGGTGGTGGACATTGGCATGCAAGGAGGGCCTCCAGCACACGAAGGCTTCTGGATGGGGGGCGAGAGACCACTTGAGCGTCAAGCGGCATGATCGGCGAAGTGTTCTCGAACATCAGCTATGGCACGGCGGGGGACCACAAGAGCGTGCAAGGCATCTTGGTCTACTTCGCAGGCTCGCCGGTGGCCTGGCAATGGGAGACAACCAAGCAGCCTTTCGTGGCACAGTCCACGGCGGAAGCCGAGCTGATAGGCTACTGCGAGTCATTGGTGGCGGGAAGAGCGACGGCGGCCTTGTTGGAGGTGATCCTGGGTGAGCAGCTCACCCAGAAGAGGATGTACGGGACAACGTGGCGGCGATCGCTTTGGCGTCCAATGGGTCTTTGCGGATTAGGGCGGCATCGCTCCGATGGGCCATCAAGAAGATGATGCGGAAAGCGGCCTATGTGAAGAAGGTCGTGGCGGGTGGCATGGAAGTCGAGCCGGAGGTTGTCGCGGGCAGCATGGACATTAAGGCGAAGCTGCTGGCGGTGATTGGAGCGGAATTGGTGGGGAGGGCGTCGGCTTCGGGCCGGTGGATCAGGTCGATGCGCTCATGGTGACGGGCATTATTCTCATGGTGATTGGAGCTCTGTGGGTGGCCAGGCAGGCCGTGGACTTCATGGCGGTGGGTGTGAAAAGGCTGAGAAAGGTGATGGTGGTGGAGACGCCAAAGAACGTCATCTCGGTGGAACCAGGAGTCCAAGAACTCCGGGATCAATGGGGTAGGAGATGGGTAGTGCTCAGAGATGAAAGGAGGGGGCTTGAGCGGGAGCACTATCTGTCTTCGCGGAGCGAGAGGACGACGGAGGTGGAATCTGTGGCCGCGGCAGCAGCGAGTTCCACGGCGACGCCAGCATCAGGCTCTACGGCAGGGCGAAGTCTGACAACGGCGATGGGGAGTCGCTGAGGAGGGCTTCGAGGAGGTGCAACACGAGCTGGAATCAATTCCAGCACGACCATCGGGGTCTCGGCTGGAACATGGACAAGATGCGGGCCGAGTACTTCAAGAAGAAGGGTGCTTAGATTTTGTAGAGCCGGTAAATAACCCGGTCAGTTTAGGTGCAACCCCTTTGCAAAAGCCAGGGAAAACGTTTGCATGGTACCTTGAATCTTCGATCTTGAATCCAGGCCGGAATGAAACTTCCTGCGGCTTTATTCAGTTTCGTTCGGGGGGCTGGTTTCAATCAGCGATTGAAATGTCTTTCGGTTGCATTCGGGGTCTGGCCGTAGTCCCAGTTGAGAGATCCTTGCTTCTAGTCCCAGCTTGGTCCTAGTCCGAGTTGCGATTCTTGGTTCTAGTCTTAGTTTGGTCGTCCTAGTCCTAGTTGAGAGATCCTTAGTTCTAGTCCTAGTTGAAAGATCCTTGGTTCTAGTCCTAGATGGGCAAATCACGAACTGGAGAGTGGAGAGGAACAAGGTAGGTCTTGAAGGGGGAGCATGTGTGTATATATATATATATAGATTTATGTGTGCACTATGTATGTACATATATATATATATAGATATGTATAATTATACCCGTGTATGTCAATGCATTGATGTCCCTAAATGGGGAAAGTCAATAATGGTTGGTTTGCCTTTGAGCTCCCTTCGAAACACTGGCAAAGCGGGCGCTCAGAAAAAGGCACGTCCATGTAGGAGCATGTTATGTATGCATGTTGCATCATGTAATTGCATGCGACGGCGATTACAAAGGTCACAACTACCACGCTTCTTGCCGCATCCATATCAAACTCGGCCCCACTCCTAATTACCCTCGAAATGGCGCAAGGAAATGAGGATGCCTTATTTAAGGAGCTGAAGCGAGGAGGCACGAGCAACACCTATATACAGTTATGTTCTTTGTGAGAAAATAGGCAATCTTGGGAATCCCCCTCTCTATGCTCCCCAGTATTAACAACAGACTACCAGTAAAACGGTTCTTTGAGTTACCCAAGCCCTGCACGCACGCGCGCGACAAACCGGCGTTTCGCCATATTTGCCGAGGTGCTTCAGACCCTGCGAGTAAATGCCCATTGCTTCAGTGACGTCCTGGCAGGACAATAAGCTTTGACAACGCGAAGCTTCAACGAATAGGCACTTGTTTTTCCCACGCAGCAGCCAAATTAGATGAAACCAAAATGGGAGAAGGCCAAAGCCAACACGTTGATTGCGATGGCAAGGCGCTATATAACGCCCACTATACCCAAGCCAAGTTGCATAAAGAAGAAACTTAGCGGAAAAGCGGCTTCACGATGAACTACAAAGAGTCCAAGTGTGAGAGGATTCAAGGAAGTGAGGGACAGCATCAAAGACGCTGGGTAAATGGGTCAGCTGCGCACTCGAAAAGTTGGGACAAACAGAACACACAGGTACCAGGGTAAACACCCTAGACACCCAACACAGCCACTCAAAGAGAGGCAAACCCCGACAGGGACCCTGACGCCGTCAACCGCCAGTCGGTCTCAGGGCGGGAGGTGGGGAAAAAGGCTCAGGAGTACCCGCATCGAACGACCTGAGGCTCGAGGCTGCAGGTACATGTGGCTCATAATAGTTCAGACAACAAACAGCCCCTGCCCAACCAGCCTACAGAATTGAACATCAAGTATTGGGGTCGGCTAAGGAACGTCGGTGCGCCTGAATCAGAATTTGCGGCAAGCGTGCATTCCAACTGCAAGCCTGTCAAGGCCGACGCGGGAGAAAAAGCAAAGACAAAGGCTCTGAAGCGGGACCTCAGAGAACCCCAGACCAGAAGGCTGGGCTGGACACAGAAATGTCCAAACATGTCAGGGCTGTGGGAGGGGCATCAAACCAAGGCGTATGCGTCTGCTGGTCACCCAGCCATTCCACATAGCCCTGAAGACAGAAAACCACACACGAAGAGGACATTGCTTGCAAATCATTTCAAGGGAGGGAAAAGAGTCTTCTGCAGCAAGCATCCCCAAACTGCGGCAATTTCCACCGAAGAAGCTTGGCGCTTGGATTCAACAAATAGGTAGGCCTCAAAATAGAAGGACTCCCAAGAATGGACCCTCAAAACAACAGGATAAAAAGAACCACACCAGCTCTGTGACATGCTCGACGTAGTGAAGCAGCAAAGAGCTGCAGGGAAAGAACTCCGAGTTTACATTGGGCGTGACCGCTTCTTGAATCGTCTGTGCTCTTAATCTGCACAAGCACTGAAATCTGCCTCCACCATTGCGACAAATCTAGCTCCCTCGTGGCTCGTCGTGGATGACAGGTTAAATTTGCCGACCGCGCCAACCACAACAAGCAAATGTGTCGCCTGTCAAATCAGTGAGTCCGCAGGATTCGTGCGGCTTGCAAGTCCCATGGATCAGCCTCCCACTGGTTGATCGCCACTACAGCTGGAACGCATGCCAGATACGCTCAACCAAACCCAACTTGCACACAAATTGAAAGCGCCACACGTTGCCGGCCAAATATGCAAACCAGACCATCTCGTAACGCATACAGACTGTACCAACCCCGACTCGCGAATCATGGCTGCTCACTGTGCTGTCCACGGGTCCACGGCTGACCGGATCAGAATAGTACGCTGATTGGGTCAATGATTCACTCTGGCTGGTACGATTGCAGGCAGCAAGACCCGCAGGCGTGTTGGTGGAATGCCCCCATGTCGTGCTGACGTTCATTCCCTACTTGAGTCAATGGTCCAAGTCACACAATTCAGCCGTCTGGTCTTCTATGAAGTTGTTCATCGAGAGCTTGCAGACAATCGCTCCTGCTCACCGAGGTCCTTTGCAGCCGTCCTTGGAACAAAAGGGATTTGACTTTCTTGCCCAAACGCATGCTTTTCTTCACCCACAAACCATGAAACCATGCTTCTGGCGAATTCCATGCAAAGTTATCCAAGGGCGGCATTGGATCACATTGGATGGTCAAAATCATGAGAACATATCGAGCAGTTCAGCCAAGCTGCTCGACTGGCAGCAGGTTAGTCTGCAGAAAAGCGTCGAACCTGGCAGACATCACGCGATTGTTTCTGGCATTGGATGTGTTCCGCGCTGTTGAAGTCAAATGTCGCACCCCATATGCTTCTGTTTGGAGCTTGGGTGAGGCCGGTGACACTTTGCAAGGCGATACAGTGATACATCTGCGGCTCCCGTTTTCTCAGAGAGCTTCAGTTGGCACGATTCCATCGAACTTTGCTTGTTGCAGCCAATTCAACTTACCGGCTTTACAAGAAAACAACTCATCAAACGCAAACCGAAAGACTGCAGTTCAATCAACTGCCTATACTCAAAGTGATGGTGCATTCGCAGTCCCAATCTTCCAAGTGACAGGTTTGCAGCGCTTCGTTCTTTTACGAGAAAATCAAATACAGTCAAACACCACCCACCCTTCTGCCCCTTGCGTCATAGATTTGAGCTGGCTGTCTGGCCCGGAGGGGGAGATAGGTCATGGGGTACAGGAATCTGGCTCAAGGCACCCAGAGAGCGCAAGTCCCCAATGATACCATTCAGCCTACGCGTTTGCAGGAGCCGTCATGGCTAGTGTGACATGCCTTGCAAAAATGCACAGGCCAGCGGTGCGCTACCGCGATTGCTGCATCGTCTTCTGCTGGACCTGATCGCCAGCAGGATCAAACCCTTGCCATTTGTGGCCATAAGGGAGGCCCATAGAACATCTTGAGTCTTGGCCAACTTGGTAAGAACCCAATGTCAGGTTGCCTCCCTTGCAATTGCCTGTTCAGAGCTCTCTCAAACGCATGGAAGTGTATACCGCCCGGGCCCTATTAATCATCAGTGCTCGTGACTCGTGCTGGCTAGAGGTTCAATCGAATGAGCCTGTTGCTTCCTGGCGCCCCTTCTCATCTGGCACTGTCCGCTGGGGACGGCACCTCCGTTTGGAACGGCACCCCCGCCACTTGCCGATGCGACGGTTCCCTCGCAGGGCAAAGACTTTGAGAGCGCTGCTCCCAAAACCGTAAGCCAAAGTGAGCCTCCAAAGCCTGGATTCAAAGTCCGGAATTGCTTGGAGCAAGTGCTTCGCGCATCAGTTTTCAACTAAGCCAAGGCACATTCGTCAAGAAGCACACAATTACGACAGAATTCAATCAAGGCGGGCCAGCCTTGAATTCAAATCAAGTGGTCTGAATAAAACCTGTACTCTCGAAGGCGCGTGTAGGCTGTGCCGGCAACATGCGCAGCGCTTGCCTGGTGGTCTTGGGGTTGAAGCATATACTAGGAGCATGTTGGGGGAATCGCCACTGTCAATCCACAGAGTCGTCAAGCCGTTGGAAATGACCATGGATCTTTACATGTTTCCTTGCAAGGTCAGGTTGAAAAGGTAGGTCTTTCTGATGTATTCATTCTGAGGAATTCGCCGTCTTGAGAGAAAAGCTAGCTATTCGCACTGCAGAACTCTGCTTCATGAGCCATTGTGTCCTAGAGCTCATGGGAGTTACAACGGGAAGAAGCAGAAATGACAGCATCCGAGTAAATTTGAAGAAGTATCAAAGCATCGGAGTACTAAAGATCTTAACATATACGATGGGGGAACCCAAACTTGCCATAGTCTTGCCAAAATCGGATGCATCTCGGGATCCGTATTGATTCGATGCGGAAAGTGGAGATCAAGTATGGTAAAATCATGGAACAAAATTGAAATCACAATCCCAAGTCTTTAACAGGTGTTTTTAGCTCTCATACAGGGGATACTTGGCTCTTATTTGCGAGACAGTTAGATCTTACTTTCGGGATACTTGGCTGAAATTTTGCAGGACACTTGGCTCTTATTTTGCGGGACACTTATACCACCCGGAACGGTCACCTCACGAGGTGACCGTTTCAAGGCCCCGCATTCTCCACATGACCCATCCAGTCCATTGCGAGGGCTAAAGTCGGAGCTAAGTTAAGCGCCAAGTGTTGAAACATAAGAGCTACGTAGAGCAGGGGACGTGTGCAACAGCTAAGTATTAGCCCAAGAGAAGCATGTCCTAAAGGAAACGTATCAGAGACATAGAGAGAGCCTCCCTGCACCTGTCTCTGTCTCTGTCAGTTTCTTACTCTCTTACTTTCTTACTCTCTTACTTTCTTACTCTCTTACTCTCTTACCTCTCTTACTCTCTTACTCTCTTACTCTCTTACTCTCTTCCTCTCTTCCTCTCTTCCTCTCTCACCCTCACTCTCTGACTCTCTTACTCTCTTACTCTCACTCTCTTACTCTTACGCTCTTACGCTCTTACTCTCTTACTCTCCTACTCTCTTACTCCCTTATTATCTTACCCTTTTACTTCCTTACTCTTGTACCCTCTTACTCTCTTTTTGGATTTAGCGAGAGAGAGCGAGAGAGATCGAGAGCAAGAGAGTGAGAGAGATTTCACAGAACTGCCCCAAGCACCGGGCAGAGAGCAAAGCACGTCAGAAAGCAGGAAGCAGATTAACCTTCAAAACTCAAGGAAGACAGGCCACCGCGCACACGTAGCTGGACATCCCGCGTCAATCTTTGATCGCGGCAGCAGGGGAGCAGCCAAGCATGCTCTGCTCAAGCGCACAACGCGAGCAAAGAATCCAGCCTGCTATGGCCAACTCTTGTGAATTGGGCCCCGCAACATGTCCAAAGTACTCAGTGCTGTATTGATGACTAAAGGTATGTGCGGTGCAAGCCATCGTCAAGCCAATGTCCACGCCTTCTCGAGTCGCTCTGCCACAGTCTCGAGCCTGTGAAGTGCATGGAACAGCGCCTTGTTGGCTAGTTTCTTCAAAAGTGATCCTGTGCCAAAGCCCGGGCTTATGTGCACCTTGACTGGGCCGAGTCTGGGAAGTCGCTGATTTGAGGCTTTGAATATCTTGAATCCTGCACTTCCCTGAAATGGTCAATTTCCCACCTTGCAAGGACAGCCTCGAACTGGGCAACGTTCATGATGCCTTGGCACACACCATGAGCAAGTGCCAACTTGCATTTTAGGAACTTGCAACAAAAGGAGACATAACAGCTTCTCATCACTTGAAGCATCTGCAAAACATGGTGTTGTTCTGTATCTTTCCATGGCTGCCATGCGTCTGGAAATGTTGGCAGCCAAGTCCTCCTGATCATAGCCGCATGCTCAGGGGTGAGGCTCGGAAGGAAGCAGACATGATAGCATAATTACCTGTCAACGACTTTCTAGTCTGTGGGCTGGATATGATGTCCTATCTATTGACTGCACCATGCCTTTCTGCACCTCATAATTGCTAACTCTTCCTGTTTGCAATGATGTCTCCACAAAGCATTGGCAAAGTGCATGAAGAAAAACGGATGGTCTCACAAAATGCCAGAGGCTCTTGTATTTTCATGCATATATATATATATATGGTGGTTGTTCTAAATTCCTTTGTCTCGAAACGGACATTCTTCGCGAATAAACAAGTTACTTTCGCCAATCTTTCGCGGATTCATCGCCGTGCCGTTTTCATTGCTCAAGTCAGAAAATCGCAGCTTTTAAGTGCCAGGGTAGTGCGCGAAATGCGATTCCCCAACTCCAGCTGTAAAGTCGCAACTTTTCATCACAGTGGTAGTACATGACATAAACCGGCTGGAAAGTCGCAGCTTTTCGTAAGCCGTGCAGCTCTAGCTTAAAGTCGCAAGTTTCCAGTACCAAGCTAGTATACTGACTAGCCTTCCCTTGCAATCGAAGCCTGCGCTTTCGCGCGGGCTTTCGCATCTCTCGCGGAACTTTTGCGAAAAATCACCCACGTTTCAGAGTGGAAAGCCACCGACTAAACACCCACAGACGCACATACACAGGCTTGGAGCACTTACCAGCCAAGCAGGGTATCAAACTGTAGCCTCACCTTGCTTTATCACTTTTTCAGTGCAAAGTCAACAAAGTGTTTCAATCAGCTTAGAAGGAAGGCTCAGCAGCAAAGGTAAATGGTTTCACATATCATTGATTTACAAGATACAGTTACGCAAAAACTTTCGCGAGAAAAAAAGATACTTTCACAACTCCATCGCGAATCTTTCGCGGAGCTACCTCAACCAACACCGATGGTCGCCGAATTCTAAACTCCTTACAAGGACCTTTAGAACGACTCCCATATATATATATATATATGATTGCTGTCATCCCTGTACATGTTGTGTTGAATGTGGCCAAGAAACAAGATATGTTGAGTCGCCTCGTTTCAACTCGCCTCTAATTTGATCCGCGAGTAAACAAGCTGCGCAAAGAAGAGAGATGCGACAAAGCCGATGGCTGTGTCACTTTCTTTCTTACAGCTTGCATTTCAAAAAAAATGCAGGTGAACAACGGGACGCAATGCTTGAATCTCACTAGGGCAGCATGTCATACTCCATATCGATTGACAAGTGCAGCCACCGAATCTGGCGTGACTGCCAGAAAAGAACACGGTCATAGGGACCGTCCACCCCTGACCGGAGTAGACGCAAGACACAAAGCCAAACGCAGCAGTAGTCATTTGTTGGTCTGAGTCAGCAAGAGAACTGAGTAGAGGGCCGTCAACCAACTTTCTCCGACCCGGCGCAATGGAGCTGCTAGGCAGCTAATTCACGGGCAAGAGACCAAGTATTGCTGCATTTCACATGTTCTTTGCCAAGCAAATGTCTGGCAAAACTAAGCGCAATGACCACAATTTGGTTCTTGTCACTGCACGTGTGCCCCTTGCTGCAGGCATGACTACTTGCAGCCTTCAAGGCTCCGATGGCGTGGTTTTGAGCCGTACAGCTGCCATTCTCCAAGAGTCTGCTTGTCACTCTCAAGCGCGCCGCACAGGAAGCACCAAAGACCAGACCAGTCCCGGGAAACAACCAAGCTTCGCAAAGGGAAGTGGTCCATGAGTCATGAGGGTCGTAAGCTCAGCGCACGCTCCCATTGGTTGAGGCTGATTTTGATTATGTCGCCGTTCGCCAGTCAGAGTGAGCCGCAGCTAAGAACCTCTCCTGGAATGCACCAAAGATGTGTTAGACTCCAAAGGGTTGCAGGGAGCTGTGGAAATTTATTTGGCTATCCACGTCCCGTTTTCATTGAAGGCTGCGGCTCAGATCACCAAATCTGGCACCTCGAAACCATCCAATCAGAAGCGGTACTTCTTATCCAGCGGCTGGAAGGGCATGCGCGTGGCCACAGGGTCGTACCTCGTACCATGTCATCTCTCTGAAGCCTGGGCTACGAGTTCCTGGTATTTTTCCCTGTTTTCGCAATGCGAGAAATACTACCTGTACTCTCCGACTTGCTGTTGTATGACCACAATACAGCCAAACTAATGCACAAAAAAATGCAAGCTCTTCTGACACCAACAGTGGCCCAGGTGGGGGCAGTCCCTCCGGTCGCCGGTTGCTGGTCGCATGTTCGGGCGCACTCGGCGGAGAGCGACGCCAAGTAGTGGGCCTGGTTGCTCTCCTCCTGCTCCCGGGAGAAAAGGAGCTGCTTCTCCTTGCGAGCAAAACACCATGCTTGAGGTGTCGTTTGAGGGTACCCTCGGACGCTACGAAGGGAACCAATAACCAACGTGCATGGAATTTCGAGACTTTGCTGTTCGAAGGTCTGGGCACCCGGCATAGTATCGCTTGCGGCTCTGGATCTTGTAGTACCTCTGCCGAAGTTAAGAGTTTCGCAATAGGGGCGACTCATCCACCGTTGATAGCTCTCAGAAACAAGCACATTGCACTGGGCACTCGTGATCAAAGCACGTGAGATACGCAACTCGCCCAGCCTGAAATCAGCAAACTCAGACAAGATGAAAAAAAAAAACCAGTGGTCTTGGTTCATCACTCAGCTGTGGGCATAGACAAGGCCCGAGAGGATGACTCCCCCAGCCACGCCATAGGCCAGGGAGTACAGCGGAGTGCCCTGAGTCTTTCCGAATGAAAGGCAAGTATGACTCGAATGACTCATGGACACCGCCAGAAGTAGCGAGTGGAATAGACAATTGCCTCCGCCGGTCCTGTTCTCATCCGGGGCTCTGGCCACCTTGATCTTGCTAAGGGCGAAGGTGCTCGCGCGTGTCATGAAAGACCTCAACTTGGCTAATAAAACCCGCGATTGGTAACATCTGCCCTAAAGTTGAATGAGTCTCTGGTCAGGCGCACACTGCCCACTCAGTCTTGGGTGCCCATCAAAACGAGAGCTTTGCAGCTTTCGAAAGACTGTTCGGCTGGCTGGTCAAGATATAGCGACGCGAAGCAGCCAAATGTCGTAGCCTACTTGGAATCAAAACCCAGGAGGGTGTTGGCGTTCGTCTGTCAGTCAGCTTCCGGATGCATATTGGCTTGGATCCGCTACTTGTTCTGCAGACGGCAAGTCAACAAAGCACGCAGTGCACAAACAGAAACGAACATCAGCCAGCACGCAGGCAATGAAAATCCAACTCCTCTGGGACGTCCCCAAACTGCCTTCAGAAGTTGCCTACATCTGCAAAAGCCTGCAGGCTATTGTCCATCGTACCGTAGCACGCAATCTGCCCCTGCCAGCTTCTTTCAAGAGCAAAAGCAACGCTCGAGATGAAATGCCAGAATACGTCTGGCGTATGACATGAACAGCCCATGAGCTGCATGTGACTCCTTTGTCTTGGCATTAAATAGTAAGACACCAAGCGGTTCAATGCTTGAGTATGGCGCGGGCACGAAGGTTGACGGCAAGCTCAATGAAAGCTGCGCTTGACCTCAGCCGCCCGCGGCTTGGCGGACGCTTCGATCTGCTTCTCCGCCATGGTCCCGGGTCCTGACTCTGAAAAATGGAGCACATTCAGTCACAGGCATTGAGGAACTGGTTGTATATGGCCATGGGTCAAAATCCAGTACCCCCAGTGAACATCCCAATCCCCACTAAAATAGAGTAAGCTGGGTGGTGAATTCAGCTACCCCAAAATGGTACCATTCGTTTTTGACCCACAGCTATATCTTGTAACGAGGTAAGGAGCCGCCTCTCACCTGCCATGTTTTCATGGGCCTTCCCATGGGTCTGTCCGGCACAAATGCAAACATGTTCGTGCAATTGAAGGAAGGAAGGAAGGAAGGAAGGAAGGAAGGAAGGAAGGAAGGAAGGAAGGAAGGAAGGAAGGAAGGAAGGAAGGAAGGAAGGAAGGACTGAGAAAGTGAATCAGAAACCGAATCAGCCCGCCAATCTGATATCAGCAACTCGCTCATCCGTGCAACCAAGTTTGGGGTGACTGACAATGTCTTACAAGTGGTCACATTTAGCCCGCCCGTCTTTCTATGCAGAGGCATGTGCATGGCAGAGTACTTGTCATACGCCACTCTAAACTAGTAAGAGTTGCGAAATAGCAAAGGTCTGAAAGTTGTGCCTGAAGGATAGTTGTCTCAGCAGTCTGTATCGGACATCAAGAGGGCCTCCCAATCTGTCCCTCCTGCGGCTCCCAGGTCGCTCAGGTCGAACGCGGAGCTGAGCCGAATCGCTGCGGAACAGGGAACTTGTTCGCATGTGGGGTGATGGTGTGCTTGGTTGGGTTGGACAGTTGGCCCATCTTTCAAGAAACAACTGGAACCAACACCCAAATTGGACAAGGCACATAGCCGTTTCCCAGATCTGTCGGGTCTTCCCTTCGGAAGGCCTCTGTGCCTCAAGCAAAGTGCATGATAAGCATCTGCCGAACCGCTTGGCGCGGTAAAAGGATCCATGCCCGTCCTCCATGAAAGGTCAACGAGAGTGAGTGTGTGTGTGTGTGTGTGTGCGTGTGACAAAAAAGCTCACATGCTGCTCATCTGCGCAAAAGACGTGCAGCGGGATGAGGTCGTGGGATTGGCGCCGAAGGAATACAATCTATGGTCTCCCGGGCAAGAAATGGAAGCAGCGCCTCCTCAGGAAGGTGATGGGCGAGAAATTAGCGCTAATTCCAACATTCATGAAGATGTGTTCCACATATGATTGGGACGCAGACATCGGCAAGAATCTGCAGTCTGCTCGACCTTATTGAATCATCGGCGAACAGCAAAATACGAGTCAGCCGAATGCGCGCAACAGGCCCGACTTGTCCCTCCATCGCAACCACTGGTTTCAGGGTCGGCTGCTCCACGCTTCGAGCGCGCAAGCAAGCCAAGAGGGAAGAATTAACATGGGACCGAGGTCAACTTGGTCTTGCTGACATTGCGCATGACATAACCACTTCGAAGCTCCAAACACTGGTTGCCCCGTCCGCAGTCTGCTGATGTCTGCTGGACGGCGCACCATGTAGCAAGACCAACTAATTCAACTTGGCATTGATCTCGTCTGAGTCAACTTGCCATGCCGCAATATTTCTTGCAGGCATTTGTGGTGCGGTGAGACTAATCTTTATTCACAAATTCTGCGATCCACAATAATGTGTCTCAGGAGCGTCGTCACTAATTGATTGACGCATCGAAAAGTCTATGTCTTGTCCCAAATGCTCAACAATGCAGAGTGATGGTTTTGTCGTTAGTATGCAGGATAAACGAGAACCGGATTGAGTAGATTGAGACTGTGTTCAAGTGTCTAACCAAGACCTGCAACTGATGCATCTGACATGCCAAGGCTCTCTGAATGCCCAAGACGTTTGCCGCGTGCCAACATGGTTCCAAGAGAGCAAGCTTCTGCAGGGATCACAGGCGACTTGCCATCGCTCTCAGGTGTCATTTGATTCCCTGGCGAGGGGATACGTGATGATTTGCCAAAATGCGGTACATAGTACAACTTCGGCTGCTTGGGCTACACTTACAAGCACTGCTCAGGGGTGCATTTAATGGACATGTATGGTGTCGGACCCCAAAAAAATGAAGCCATCGCTCTGTCGAACACCTCACACCAGATCTGGCCGAAGACGACACACGTCGCGATCCTAAAATCCTACGATGTCACATTCACCGAATACGACAATGTGGTATGTGACGGTATGTGTCAAAACAGGGGAACCTCCACTATGGCAATGATCCTTTTAGTGTCCATTCAAACCACGCCAAAAGGGTACCCTCAATGACTCACAAAACACACACAAACACATATCTCATGTCCCACCGGAAAAAGAACCTCTCTCATGTCTCGCCTCTCTGGCTCCGCCGTCGCCGATGCCGCTGTGGCCGCTGCGGGCGGCAGCTGCACGGGCGCGGCTATGAGTGGCCTCGGACCCCGATGGCGGACATAATTTGTTCAAAGACCTTAATACCAATTCACCTTCATCTTTCTGGGGCTCCTCTTAAAACTTGTTTCCACGATTTCCTATCCCTATGACCATTTAGGGGGGGGGGCTCAAAACTCAAGAACTTGCAGGGCTCAGGGATGATCAGGCATGCTCATAGGGGCTCCGCACCTTTTACACGTATCCGACCACTCCCCGTAGACCACCGCGAATCGCTCGTAGTCCTGGCACCAGCCACAGCTGAGATTAAGCGAAATTGCTAGGTCTGCTCCACGGGAATCGCAGTGCTTGCTCTTCAAGAGTGGGGTGGCCAACATGGGCTTCACAGTGGCAAAATGCAACAGGCAAGTTGATTGACCCAAATGCTGTCCTCAACGTTTCGTGGCAGATCCAGAGTCCTGTAGGGCACCTGCGTGGACACAAAATTTGCTGCAAGCCAATTCGCGGCTTGTCATTGGAAGGATGTTCCAACAGGGATATCGTAAGGTGGTCATTCCTCATGTCGTGTGTCCTTTCAGTCTCAAGCATGATAATAGCAACTGACTCCCTTCGGGTCTAAGCCGCTAAGCACATGCCCGGTTTAATTGTCACATTGGTTCAAAGTCACGAAGCCCAGCAATGTGTGGAGGCCAGCCTTGCAGTTCACTCACATCCAGGATTGGAGCTCATGTGACATTTAACAAATTGCACAATTATTGGCATAACATCGGAAACCCGTGATGGGAAGCAACTGCCCAGCACCCGCAGAACCGGTCGAACAAATTGCGTAGCGTAGTATTCAAATAAATTGCGTTGGGCCCGCATTGCTTGAGAGGCATTGTGCTGCAAAAGTATATCAGCTAGCAAGTCATTGACATATTCAATGCCTTGGCTACCTTCACGTCACCGGTTCACCCTTCCAGCCACAGGCACGTCTGGCACTGGAGGTGGCTGGTAGCCCATCCTGCGCACTGAGGCGGAAGTTCGGAAGAAAGTCGGGCGTGCGCAACAGGCACAAAGCCGAAGGTGCGTTGCCCTGCCTGGGAAGCAAACCGTGCTGGCGTCCTGGTGCAGGCCGGTTGCCAAGTGCGCCGCTTGGTTGTTTGTGCTTTCAGAAACTATGAGCTGCTGTCCATGCTTTGTTCAGTTGCAAGCCAGTCGCAACCAGCCTTCTTCACTGCTTTCCTGTCGCACGCTGCGCTTGCGGTCGATGGGGGGCAAGCTCTGCTGCCGCGCCTGAACCAGGTCCGTGTTTGGAAGGCTGGCAAGTGTTGAACGACGCTCGGAAATCCTCCCCTTTGTCTGAGGTCCAATGAAATCTATCGACTCGTCTGCTGCCCGTCCTTCTTGGGCTGCGTTTCCTCTGGCGGCATTCCTGCGAGCTGTAACCCACCTTTTCAGCAGAAGGCCTAACAGCAGAGCCATGGAACAAATCAAATGGAAAAGAAGCTCCGTTGGGATATATCTTGGAGAACTCAAGCCACACCTACATGGTTCGCTAAAGGGTCAAACTGTCAGACAGCAAACATGGAAGCCGATCCTTTCGCCCCGCCTCGCAGGCCTCGGGCCGAGTAGCAGCTAGGTGCCTGGGCACGAGCTACATGCCCAGACCTTTCGTGCTGCGAGGGCGACACTCCCAGTACGTTTTCTCAAAAGTATGCAGGCGCTGATAGATCCAAAAAGGCTCCTGCCTACCTACAGGCAAGGTGCCTAAAAGGCACTCCTACTTTCAAAGTAAGCTTGAAGCGCATGGCAAAGCAAGCAGAGACGTTATCGCCCTCTGACTCTCAAGGCACGTTCGTTTAGCAAATACTCTAACTGCGTGAGGCACCTCTTCTTCGCCGGAGAAAATCATGCCCTCTCAATCTCTGGAATTGCCTCGTGGGGCAAGGCCTTGCGGTTGGTGCCTGGCAGAGATTGACAGCTGAGCAGAGGGCCCCCCGTGAGTCAAAATGGTCTGCCCAGAGCGATGTAAAGAATTGAACAGGAGGCTGCACCCATTTATGGTTGGGATTCTCCCTTACTGACCTTCATCTACCCAGGTTGTTACTGGGGCTACCGTATCCTTGCTGACGCATATGATCACGATCCACAGAGCCGATATCATGGAACCATTGATCTGGCTTCGTTCGAGCATCGTATTGCGATCAAAAAGCTTTACTCTTGCCAAGGGGGTTGCATCGCAAGCTTGCGAGGCTGTCCTGTATATAGGTTTGCATTGTGTCTGTCATGCACTTGTTTTCCACCAAACTGTTCAACCAAAACCAGCCTCCTGGCAGCAGCGCAGCGCCAGTCAGCTCCTCACGCCGGGGTCCGTTGGTGCAGAAAATGCGGTTTGCACCTGGACCTGCGCCAAGTTCATGACCTGACAAGCCCAGTCCTCCGTCATGCACGGGTCGGCCATGATCAAATGGTACCGTGTCTGGAGGATGACCTGGGAATACAGCTGTGGAGCATGCAGCGTAAGTGGAGCACCCGACGTTTCCCAATCTCCCAAAGCCCTCAACGAGCACGCCAGTGCCTCTCTGTTCCGCATTCCACTGGTTGCCAACCATGCAACCCTTGTTGTGCAAAACCACCATTGCGCGTACAACTTGTTTTCACTAGACCACAGCAATGTTGCAACAAAACTCGGAAAACTCAAAAAGTGTCGAAAAATATAACACTCCTGAACGCTCTTCGACAATGCAACTCGTTTCACCTAACTGTGCCAGCGCTCCAGTTTCTCCGGGAAGGATCCAGTCCACATCCCATTTGCCAACGGGTAGGTCGAGAGGAATCGCGACTGCGATGTGTGCCCTGGACTGCCAGGCTCCACACAATTAATGGCACGGCCCTCGCAAAAGCGGAAGACCTCCAGAATACTACTCATGTTTTGCCTGGTGCTTTTCTGACCAAGTTATCAAGCTGTGTTTCCAAAACCCACCCTTGCTCAGCCACCGACGTCCTTTTCTGACACAATGGACGCAAAAATAAAGTTCAGCACGCCATCCGCCGCCACCTCGCTCAAACGTCAAATGGTGGGCACTTGCATGCTTCAAGTATTCGAGGTAATGTCAGCGATCGCACAAGAAGTCAACCCGCCGCTCGCAAACACTAAAGAAACCGAAAACGGCAGGTATGACAAAAAGACCTGACGCAAACAAGTTTGCAGGGACCTCCTAGTGCCGCCTCACGCCTGACTGAGTCATACCCGAGTTTGCGCAGGGGATTTACGTCGGCCAACCATTTTTGAGGCTGTTCTACGCCGGGATATGAGCAGCGACCTTTGATCAAAGGACGCAGCTGTATACGTCGGCCGCAACGCGCGGTCCGACACGATGAGCGAAGCACAGTCTCATGGAGGAAAAACAACAATGGGAGAGGGTTCCAAGAAGAGGGACGTAGCAATGTTGCGAGGCTATGGCGATTTACCACCACCCCGCAATCAGCAGCGCTGTGGCTGCTGTGGTTTGAGGCCTGTTGCAGCGGTACGCGCAAGTGTAGCTGGCTGCAGCGCAAGGGCCACAACGATGCCATGAATCGGCTCTCGCTGGAGCGCCGCAGAATAGCTTCTAAAGCCTCGGTTTCCAACCCGGGTGAAACTGAGTAGTATTAGAACTGCCTACTGTTCATTTGGGAATGACTTTCAATCTGGGACCCTCTGGTGGACATCATGTATATTGGGATTTACGTCCACCCTTGCGGAGGGTGTCCACTAAAACTTCTTAACCATCTGAGAACTTCTTTTTCTTTGCTCGGCCGCAGAGATACCCGCGCAGTGAGAGAGGCTCAAAAGGTGCGTCTTGCCGTGTTGGTGATTCCAGCACCGACACAAGAGAAGACCACGGTGCCGCCGTCGCCCTGGTCCTCGCGGATCTGGAAAACAACCCCCAGAAAGTCCCGGATGTGTCGCAGCATCTGAGCGGCAGCTGGGCTCAGCCGTGACAAGCGCACCCGGCTTGGCTTTGTCTCCTCGCCCAGACTCAAGAAGTACAGCACCATGGCTTGATGGGTTGTATCCACCACCCCGTCAAGGTCGATCTCTGCCAGGAGACGCCAGGCTGCCTTGCAACCCACACTCTCGGGGGTAATATCCTCGTCAGCTTCCGCACCGATGCCGGCACATGCATCCGATGACTTGAGACTCTGGGCAATGGTTTCCGCCACCAAGGAGATGCCATAGCCAGGTGACAAACCACAGGCCTCGCCCTTGCAGTGGTCCGTGTAGACCCAGACATCTGGCAGGAAGTCGTTGAGGATCCCCCGCGCAGCGTCGACCATGCGTGCGGAGAACTGCGGGCTAACTTTGGTGGTGTAGGCCACGCCCCGCACTCGCTTGACCTTGCCCTCGTTGAGGAGCTCCACTGGTTGGATGGCTTTGGCGATGGGGCAGCTAAAAGTAACCTCGCCGCCACCCTCTGGCGGTGCTCCGCGCTTCAAGATCTTGAAGCTCAGCTCCTGGATGCCAAACTTGGCCATCAGCGGCAGCGTGGCCGTGCGGAAGGTGTCGCAGGACACGTCTTGCATGCCGTTGGTGACGCCCTTCAATCGCACAGTCAGGGGCAGTTTTGCCAAGGGTGCCAAAAGCAGCAACCCCTCCAGAAAGTATGTCACACATCGGCTGGGCGGACACGTGTGCACCAAGCCGCTGCCACCGATGATTTGACCAGGCCGATACTTCAATGTCGTACCTGTTTCATCAATGTTGATCTCCGAACCATCACACAGTTTGTCCAAGAGTCTTACGAATGACGCCTCATAATCTTTCAATCCAGGCTCCTCATCCTGTGAGCGGATGTCCGTGATCACAATGGGTCGGCCACTGACAGTTGAAAGCACTAACCGCTGCCGCAAAAAGTTGCTTCCACGATACCTGAGGACATTGCTCTTCATCAATGGATGCACTAACCATCTGAGAACTTCTCCTCAGCCGAAATCACTGGTTGTGGGTTGGCGGAAATGAAGAAACGAGTCACCAACCACCCAAAGGAATCCTTCCCACGGGCTCTGCCTTGAAGTGCAGCGCTACGTGCTGGTGGGGCCCAAGGAATAGCATCTGCCTGCCATCACACTCTCCATCTGTGTCAAGTCAACCCCCCCCCCAACCAAAAAAAAAGAGTAGACTTGTCTGATACCCGAAACAAGACACACCCATATGAAGAGGCGTGGAAGCTTCAACTTTCGTTGCCTAAAGGTGGCTGCGAATACTTGGTGCCGGAGCGAAGCCTGCCCTTTTTTCCTTCAATTTACAGCACGCTGCCACGCCCGCCCCCTCTAGCCATGCACGACCATTTCTAACTCTCGTGGGAGTTTCGGTTGTGTGAGTTGCTTGGTGGGTTTGTGTGGGCTTTGTGGGTTTTCTGTGGGTCTTGTCTGGGTCTCGTGCGGGTGTTGGAGCCGTTTGGTGGGCTTTCATGGGTTTTTGTGTGCGTTGTTGGAGGGGTTTGTGTGGGCTTTATGTGGATTTCATGTAAGTTTTGAGAGGGTTTTGTGTAGGTGTTGGGTGGGCTTTGTGGGCTTTGTGGGGTTTTGTGTCTGTGGGTTTCGCGCGGGTTGTGTGAGTTTTCCTTGGGAATTGGATGGGTCTCCCCACTCCACACCCCACGCTCCACACTCCGCACACAAACACACACACACAGACACGAATACGCTCCACACTCCACACTCCACACACACACACACACCACCCACCAACCACACACCACACACCCCAACACCACACACCGCTCACAACACACACCACAGGCCACACACGACACACAACACACCACACACCACACATCGACACACGACACACGACAAACGACACAAGACACACCACACAACACACTCCACACTCCCCATTCCCCACTCCACACTCCACACTCCACTCCCCACTCCCAACCCCCAGATGCAAAGCAAAGATTAATCAACCATCAGAGTCCTCAAAACAAATACCAAACCAAATCAAACATATACCAGTCATCAAAATCGAACATATTTCAAAATCAATTGACATGTTCATTCAGGCACCGCAGCAGAAGTCGGCGGAATGAGCCGGAGGCTCTAAAGTGTATATACACACCTTCTTGTTTTGCTTCTCTTCACGATCACCTCGACAAATAGTATTTCTGCCAACTGGATGCTGTAAAACCCAATACTACCAGCCACAAAGTTCTGATTTGCTTGCTCGTTGAGTTCCGCGCGCGAAAAACACAACTGCACTCTTCAACTTAATGGGAGAATCTGGGCCACGTCAACCCCTTCTGGCCTTACCCTCTCCTGCTCAATGCGCCGATTCAAGGTCTCACTGGCCGCCAGGATCAAATCCTGAGCAAGGCTAGAAGAAGTGGAGTGGTCCCAACCATACGTTGCAAGATGCGGCAGCATGCCAGGCACGCAAATACGAGGGAAACAACATTGGGCTCCCCCCATCTCAAACACCTTGCCTCCATGTGCGGGTGCCGATGGTTCCGGTAGCGGCTTGCTAGGCTAGAAAGGCCTGGCAAGAGCATAATTGATGCAATATGCCAAGAGCATGTCCAGCTTCAGATCTCATAGTAACACTCGATAAAATTGTCCCCTGGAGATCCTTAGTGGCATGCAACAAGGCTGCCCCATAGCAACATTTTCTCGAGCGCAAAGGTTCAAGTACCCTGCGCCTTCCCAGCCCTCGAAGGTGGCACATCGGTCGAAGATGTTGCCCCCTGCCGAGAAACGCTGGGAGGATGCCGCATGGAAGGCCAAGATGGATGTCGGAGTACAGCTGATGTTGAGATCTTTGACAGGCCATGCCTCTTTTTCAGAAGGGCCTGCAACGAAAACGCGTTGATCGGCAATGCCAAGCATCCAACCGATTCCGGCGTGCCTGTGGCCAGCAATGAGCGATTTGTTCGCAGTGACAACGAAGTCTGGCGCCGGAACTCAACCTAGCCATGCTCTCCACAGCAGCTTCGACCGGTGGGGGGAGACAAATTCAAACGTCCCAGACCGTTGCATCTGATGCCTGCCGGAATGGCAGTGAGGACGGCTCCTTTTCGACCATCCTTCCGAGACCTTTGACTGCTATCTTTCAGCATCTTCATAGTTGGCCCATCCGATTCCGCAAGCGCCGATAAATCTAATCAAAAGTAAGGTTCCCTCCCCTTAGCCCACTTGTGTGAAAAGAAAAACTTGTGTGTCTTAAAAATCTGACCTTGGCCAAAAGTTGAGTCAGGATTTGGCAGGGTCTCGCTTAGCCCCGGGCTGTGCGCACCAGCGAGTTGGACACACCGTGGGGCTGCACGAAGCCCTGAATGATGCCCGAGTGGCGATCCCTGGCGCATCCGTGTGCAGTTAACACCTAGCATCCAACCGAGCACATCCGACTCCAAGCCCTGACCCACGCACATGTTCGGATGACGCGAACCACCTTCATCCTAGCGCTGGGCAGTTGGCACTGCTCTTGGCAGAGAGGGACCCCGATCAAAATCGCAAATTATGTCACCGACTGTTGCGTGCAATCTTCAATTGCTTTCTGAGGTCAACGGAGATGGCCTCAGGCACATAATGAACTCCTGCAAGCCCTTCACCTCAACAGGGCCACAAATCAAAGGCTTTCGTGCCTCTGGCTTTGGCATTTCGTTGTCATTTTGCAAATGGCTTGCACCCGACGTACCGGTGTCACACGCCATGCGCCCATGCGGGGAGCCCCCCTCCGCCCAAGCCGCCGCACTGACAAGAACTCCGCATATGGCGTCGGACTTCTTGCCTGTCGTGAGCAAAAGCAGAACAGAGCCAGAACAGCCGCCACAAAACCTATGACTTGTTGGTTTCTAGGGATTCTACGACCGACATGCTGCACAACTACACGCCCGGCACCTCCGGGAACTGGGAGGCCATTGGCCTGAGCTTCAAATGACAAGATTGCTCGGAGAACATGAGTGACACCTTCTGAATTCTTCCGCACAATCCAGGAACAACCACTCCCTAGCTCAAAGTCTCAAAGATTAACAAACACGCAACGAGAGAAAATGTGCAGCCGCACTGACGAGGCCGTGCATTCCAAGGACCATCCAAGCAGCGCTGAAGCAAGGTTCTCAGCCATGTATCAACATCTCACAAGAAATGATCACGGAAGGATCCAAAGGCATCACTGGCCCTGTGCAGCTTTGAAAGAACAAGCACTCGGTTTGCTGAACCGTCCCATTTAAAAGGGTGCCCTTTGGGGGGTTTGCAAGCTTCTGTTCGAACCATCAATTGCAATTAAGAATTTGTAGACCATCACTTCCTTGCAAAGCCTGACCGCTTCTCAATAACATGGAAGCATTTGGACCAAATCCTCTTCAGCGAATGCTCTCTCTGCAGCACGAGTACATGCTCATCAGCAGATGAATCATCTTCAGAGATCATTATATGGGGGAAAAAAAAAAGCAGAAAGGGCGCTAAAAGACAAACCCGAACATGTCAATGTCCACCACCTTCTCAGCACCTGACAACCAAACAGCGCAGGGTCGTGCGTCGCGGCTGTCCTCCTTGTCCCGGTCGCCAACAAGCCTGGCATCCGACTGGAAGTGGCGCAAAAGTGAGTTTTCAACACCCAACAAAATGCTTTTTCAAGCCACAGCATGAGGCGCGGAACCCGGCATTTGACTGGGACCGGCGCTTCTTCTCCAGCAGCGACAGACTAAGGTTGCCCTCGCTTTTCCGGAGCAGGGAGCCGTCCTTCTTGCCTGGCACGCGAGATTGCTGGAGATCATCTTCAGTTTGTCTGGATTACGTTGGGCTGGGTCTGCCATTCTCGGGGTTTGCAGCTGCTCGCTAGTATTGCAACGGAACGCAGCCTGAGCTGTCCTGTCACCTACCAATCAAGCTTTGCCCTACCCACTCAGCCCGGTGTTCGGTGCCAGGCTGAGGCCGTGGCTTATAAAGTACCAGGCGTAGGGCTTGCCCTGGGCTGCGCTGACATGGAGGATTGCCTCTGAGCTAAATGACTGAAAAGGAGCCAGGAGAACCAGAACACTCGGGCCGGGGAGGACTTGAACGTCCCTTCATATTGAGGAACAAATCTGCCAGGCAGTCGGGCAGATTAGTCCCTATTAATTGTGTAAGGTGCAGCAGCTTTCCCGACTGGGTCATGCGATCAGGGACAGATTCGGTGTCTGCCGTGAACATGCTACGTGTATAAAAGAATGAGCACAGCCATCAAGTACGCAATCTTCCTAAACAGCTCCCAAACACTGCCAGTAGCAACTCCATGTGTTTCATCTGTGCACCCCTTGTAGGTAGCGACAGCCCTGCACTCCAGCCTTCGCGATGACAACCGTGTCCGGAATCGTAAAGCCGAAGTTTTCCACAAAGCCTTGGGCTTTGGCACTCAGCTCAATCGCGAAGCCAGCCACTGAAGCCCCAAATTGGCCGTGCCAAGACCTAAGCCCTCGGACGGCTCTTCTTTCGATGACCCCAGCGCCAGAGAAGCTCGTAGAGCTCTACTATGCACCTCAGTTTGCAGATAGATGGAAGATGCATGATCAATTGGCAGATCGTGAAACTGCCTACGGACTAATCCCTCGTGATTGCAAAGTCTCCAGAACAGAAAGATGAGTGGTTCTGATCACTCTCTAAAGCAATCTCGAACAGCGATGTTTGGCATCTGGAATCACCGGCACATCATGCTGGGATGGTTCGGAGTCCAGCTCCAGGCCATCAACCAGAAACCCGTGCCCCCCAAGAAAAAAAGCACCTTGTAAACAAATCGATGCTTTACCAATAGGCAGTGCAGCCAAGCCCATCTGTATCGTCGATTCCTTGGAAGCGCTCGGCGCCCGGGCTCGCAGGACACCGCCTTCTGGTCCCCGCTTCGCAACATTTGGGCATCCTGAGACATGTCCACGCCAGCGCGCATGGGAAAAACGCAGCGGCGATCAAAGTTGGGTGCTTTGAGGCTTTGAGCTTGGAAATTTAGAAGCCACTTTTGGGCAAGCGATCTGCAGCTTGGGACACGGGGCTTTGCGTGGCCTCGCGGGGCGAAATGATCGAGGCGAACTTCTTGCTAGAAACGTCCTGGCGGGTGCATTGCGTGCCTGAATCTGAAGCAAGGCACAAGGTCAAGACAAGTTCTCTTTTTCTCGTCTGGATCCCGAGGCTACACTTGTTGCATTCCCCTGCTTGGACAAAGGCAAGACGCCCAAAAGCCTCCACCTCACTTCCTTGTTTGAGCTTTGGGGTAAGCTGCCAAACCATCCAAACCCTTGCAATGCGGTGACTCCGTCGGCACCTCGTCGTAGACCCTGCGGATATGCTCCATCTCGTGGGGCAACAGCGGCGCCATGGCCTGTCACAAAGGGAGACGGAGCGGAGAGGGAGAGGGAGACATGTATTCTGTATACATACATATATGTTATATGTTTCGTACATTATTCATTCCTCCCCAAACGGCCATCTTTTGAGGATCCGTTGTCAGAAAGTCACAACTGTTTAGCACCAAGGCAGTACGCTTCCACAGCTCTCCTCAAAAGGCGCCGCCAACCAAGAGCACCAAACTGGCAAGCAAAGTGTGAAAGTGCGACCTCACACATCGTTGACTTAGAAGATAACGGTTACGCGAAACTTTCGCGGAGAAAATACCTTCACCGCTCCTAAACAACCATGGTCACCGAATACTAAATTCCTTACAAGGACCTTTAAGTCAACTCCCACATGTGTACGTCGTACACGTGTGTGCGTGCTTCACCAAGGAGCATGGCAGGGCTGCCTGCCTTCCTTCCATTGTCACTGGCACGTTGAAACCGTGATGACAACATTTGGACCAAACAAAAGAGAATCAAAGAACAACCAAAAGACATGCACGCATTTCTTGCAACGTGGACTCCAGCATGCAGAGTTGAGTGATGCTTCTCCCGGGCGAACCCTGCCTGCAACCGTGCCAAGTGCTCGGCGCCCATGGCGAGCGGCAGGTTGCGAAATGCGCAAGGTGACCAAATTTGCCTCCGTCTAAGTGTCCCAGGAAGTCCGAAGTAGGTCTGAGTATGACTTTGTGAGAATGACTCCGGCTGGCGAGGAATTGCTTTTGTTTGTTGTCAACCACACTAATTATGTCCTACAATTGGGCTGCCTACGGTTTCCGAAGCTCTGGATTCTTGCGGCGCAGTGCGCGGGTGGAAGCTTGACTTGGGCAGCCCCCTGGAAGGGGGAAACATGTGGGTGCTTCCATGTCACTTGATGAAAGTACTCTAATGGCTACGAGCCACAGGCCCACAAAACCAAGCGGCACAGCGAGAGACGGCCCAAGGACAAGCAACCTGGCGCAACGGCGGACAACCTGCTCATGTGGTCCATATGCTTGTTCTAACGTAGACATGCTGACATGCCTCTGCTCCTGACTTGATCAACTGCGTCCAGGGAGTCTCCAGAGACAAGTCCGGCGTCCTGTTGGCCCTGTTTTGCGCGAAAGAGGCTCTCGGGTCCGCAAAGCGTATACAAGTCGAACCGTGGCAGCCGGCCTTTGTGGCTCGCACTGCATCAAAAGCCCCCGAATTACAAACATGGGTTCAAAACCGGTTGGACACTTGACCATCCCTGGAGGCGATTGTGCCACCAGTGTGAGCGAGCAACCGTCCAGTTCTGGCCAAAAGCATCCCAGGCACAAAGCTTCAGCAAGGCAGGCGAACATTATCATTCAAGCCAGGCCAGCTCAGCTACAAGAGTCGATTCACCGCTGAGAGTGGGTTACGCTGTTCCACAGGTCTTTCAAAGATAGCAGGCTGTCCAGGACAGCTTCATTGAGGAGGGTAGGAAGAGCCTTCCAAAAACTGGAGCCGAGGAACAGAGCTCACAGCAACTATGCAGCTGTACAGCGAACTGCCGATTGGCGTTCCATCGCGGAATTCTAAGCGACCGTCGAGCAGGTGCCTCAACAGCAAAACGCAGGAGCTGAAGGAATAAATGTATTCTTGCTTGAAGCTGATCACTCTTAAGTGCCGAGTTGCAAATGGCTGGATCCGTGTTGCAGGGCCACCATTTGTAGCCCTCCGCGCACCGTTGGCAGTTCCTGGGATGTCCAAGCACAAAATGCGCCTCTCCTCATCAGACTGACTATTTGAAGAAAAAAGCCTCCTTGACAATTGAGGAACCTTTGTAATCAAAATGCAGAGCCAATATTCATGCATCAAAGTGTTTCAGCTGCTCGAAATCTCCCAAGCTGAAAGAACCGCTCATTCCTTTTGCTTTCGCCCTCCACCGTTCATGTCCAAGCAACAGGCAAATCAGAATGTTGTTAGTAAAGAAAATGTAGGAACTGTGCATTGATGGTTGGCACCCCATTGCCCCTCACAACGCTCGCTTTTGTAACATGGTCCGAATGCGCGTAGAGGTTTATAAACCTGTCCGCGTCAACCAGCCAGCAACCCCCGAAAAGCCGAGGGGCGCCGCTGTGGCGCCGTTGGGCGGCAGCCCCTGGCACCGAGGCGTCGCTCTTGTGTGTGTGTGTGTGGTAGGAGACAAGCCGAAAGCACACCGGATCGGCGAGCGGCATCCGAATTCCGCCTCAGTCGGCACGCAGGTCAAGGATCCAGAGACTGAGGTGGTCGTGGTCGAGGTGGTCGCGGTGGTGGCTTGGGTAGTGCTTGGCGTAGTGGAAGTCGCCTAACACAAATGCACCTATGCTGAACAATCGCAGGCTGAACACAGCAGGTTTTGCCAAAGAAAACAAACCCACCCAGAAGCACAAGGCATAGAGATGCGGCTTCAAGCAACTGAGCTGTTGTACTTGATTTTTGCGGTGTTGCTTCTTTTCGGGGCCATTTATGGTCTTTGTGGTGCAGCGTTGAAGTGGCTGCGAACGCAGCTCTGGAGTACAAGACGTGTACGTTGCACATGTGAGCAATAGACAAGTCGACTGATGGTGAGCAGTGCTGCCAGTCTTACGGCACGTGCGGCATTGTTTGAAATGGCATCCACATCCACAGAAATATATTGTGGTACAGATCTATCAAGACGCGCCAAACTAACAAACAGGATCACAAGCGTCTGGTGTTTGCTACGACCCCACCTTCATGCTGGCCACAAAACACGCGCACACACACACACAGGGACTTGCTGTGCTCTCACCAACGCGAAAACAACATGTCGCAGACTCCAAAGGCAAAGACACGGGCCTCCACAAGATGGAGTCATATCGTCTCAGGTCTGTTTGTTGAGGGTACCCCCTTTTGGTGTGTTAAGGGAAACCCAAAGGGAAAACCACAATTTCAAGGGTTCGTTAAGAAAAGACAAACTCACATACACACGGATTTATTCTTGGCTTCCTTCTAAACAAACCTCCAAAAGGGGACACCCCCTTGAGCCGTTTGAACAATGGTTCCAAGACCACGAACACCAGTAAAATCAAACCTCCCAAATCCACCCTCCTGGCAGTCGCAGAGCTGGCCAGCGCACGGCCAGGCCTAGCAATGCTCAATTTGCGTGGCTAGTGACCTTTGGCATCTCCTTTCTGCCTTCGGGTATTGATTGCCCAGAATTCATAGCCGCATGAGCCGCTGACAATCAAAGTATGCGGCTCGTCCAATGAATACGTGAGTCCCCTCACTTTTTTGGCAAATTGTGCGAGTCTCCCGATGTCCCTCCCAAATAGATCAGACTACTGGAAATGTTGAAAGAACCGCACATGGAGACTCCAGGCGCAATAAAGAACTGTCGCTACGCCAGGCCACGCCCACAGGCAGAAGCGCACAGGCGGAGACACACCGGGCATCACTGCCGCCGAAGGAAAGGGAGGCTGCAGTGGCGCGGCAGCCCTCAGCAGGAGTATGGCACTTCAGTTCTCGTTGGGGCACATTACCCTCATTTGCTCCTTGTTTTTTGTTACTCCTTACTTAGGGTTTACCTCAAGTTGGTCCAGGGTCTGGGGGGTGAAACCCTCGAAATGCGGATGTGGGAGCCTGCAATTTGGAGGAGGCAACCAACAGTTTAAGTGTCATCAATTGACTTCCGGAGCCGCTGGTGGGCAGGCCTAAGATGCTTCCAGGATATAGCCTGAAAGCAGAACTTTGAAATGATTCTTGAAATCTCACGTGGCTTCTGAAGTTCCTGAGAGGCTTGTGAGACAGGATCAATACGTTTGCTACAATCAACGCTGAATGCAGCTTAGGCGCTGATGCCGTAGTTGTGGCCTGCGCAGTGGTTGTTGTTGGCGCGGCTGTGGTCGTTGTAGCCACCGTTGTTGTCATCTGCGTTGTAGCCGGAGTAGTTGTTGATGTTGTTGAACTCGTGCCTAGAGCTCTCCCCTTAACAGGCCGCTTTGCCACACCTCATGCAATGTTAATCAAGCCTTGCAGCACAAGAACAAGCGCGATACGAGAGCTGAATGGAATGAGTTAGCTCCAAAGTTAGATCAGGGCGTCTGACTCCGCGCAGAAATCTGCGCATCAACAGGTTTCTACCAGGCTTGAATCAGCCTAGCTGCACCTGACCTCATCTTGCAAGAATTGAAGTTCAAACAGCCTCATATACCTGCTCCACGCCTTCATTCCTTGCACTTGGCCAAGCAGCCAGCGAGGCACGATCCCACCAGGTTGTAAGCTTCCTAAGCAATCAGGCAAAAGAGCTAGCTGATCCAAACTGCCTGCGAAGGCAAATCTGACGATCAGTAGCTGTTGTCGTTAAATCAGCGGCCTTCTCAAGTCTCGACTTGATGTTGGGGTCGAACATCCAACAGCTCTTGCCGTGTGCTGAAAGCAGCAAAATCAGGGCAAGCCTCTGAGCGGTCGACCACACGCGAAAGGATGCATTGGGTCTGCCGATCGAAAGACTTGTCGAACAGGTCCTCGCCACACCCGGGGATGACGCCTCAGAGGCACCCTCAAGACTCTTGGACGATATCATGGACCTCTCCAAACATTCAGCAAACTTTCCGCCAAGAGCAGGTCTCCATTCACATGCTAAAATCTGTTGGCATTCTCCAGGCCAGGCAAGCAAGATTTTGCGTGGCTGGGGCTTTGAGCTTTGAGGGCGTGATTTTGGTCCACCCGGGGCAATTCACCACTTCAGGCCCAAATCTGGTCCCCCATACTCGCCCCAGGACAGCTGTTTAGGGTATTTGGCGTGCTTAGAGTGTTTATGTCTTTTAGGGCTCTCAGAGTGTTCAGGGTCTTAGGTTTAGGGTGTTTAACATTCAAGTTTAAGATTTGGTCTAGGGTTTTTGGGATTTAGGGATTAGAATGGAGAAAGATGCAAAAACAACCCAAAACACTGGCCCGGTGCTGTTCGCCAATGTTTCCCGAGGTGTTGGGGCAGACATGGATTGGCCACACTCCCGGTCCCGCATTCTATATATACGTCGAGCGGCGGTTTGTGAGCTTGTACCAGGCAGCTGCAGACTTCCAGCCGTAGGCGGCGGTCTGAAAGAAGTCCTTGCCCATCGCACTGGAGATGCTGGCGTAGTTCCTGGGCTTCGCTCTCCGGGTTCAGACAGCTTTGAAGCGTCCAAACAAGGTATATTTCTGGGGCAGAATCAGAAGGTAGGGTACAATGACTAGGGCACAGCGGTAGAGTTCTGGCGCGACTGGTACGGGAAATGGCACGACTGAGTATCGTCCCAGGAGTTATACCAGCACAGACCCCAGATAGCAAGAATGCTCTGTCGCCCAACACAGTGTTGGAGCACTAAGACTGGCGTTGGCTGTTGGTTCCCTTGGTTCCGGAAATATGGCGGCACCAAGTGCCAGACCCTCCCCAACCCTTCCAAAAGATTCCGATATTGCGACCCATGTCGCACGACCCAAACCCATGCTCCAGCTGCCTCCAATCTGGGGCCCAAACCCACGGCTAGCCTCGCATCCAGCCAGAAACCCCCTAGGTCAAGTTCCTCGTCAACCCATCAAGAAACCGGCCTAAAAACCAGTCAAACCTGTCTCAGCCTAGACGTTCAGATCCACCTACAAACCCGTCAAATCTCCCTAGAAACCGGTCAAAGTCTCCCTGGTGCCGACTCATTCACTTAAACACAACACTTCAAGGCAAACCAAAACACAGCACCGTGGGCAATGGGAAGCGTTTACAATTACCACTGCCAATCCATGATGTCCGCCGACATTGTTCGGCGTGTCGGATACCTAAGAGAGGACTATTGGATACCTAAGAGAGGATAGAGGATAACCCCCCCCTTAGTCCCCCCCCGGGACACGTCAAATACGCATGGTTTTTCGGTCGCCACCCCCCCCCCTCCCCCGCGTACCGCGCGGCAATTTGATGACGTTCCACTAAACGTAGTCTTCGGGGAGCGGGTCTGGAGAAACGGGGGTCCCAGGCTCGAATCCTCCCGCCGCCTCTTTCTGCCGAGGTTTTGTGCTGCCTTTTGCGGAAAACTTTGAGACACACGGTGTTCGGTGTTTTTCCTTTGCTGACACCACTGAAAAAAAACATTGTGTTTTCCGATTTCCTTGACAATTGGCACCAATTCCCCCCCAATTTCCCCTAATTTCCCCCAATGCTTCCCCGCAAATTGCGCCTTACTTTCTCACCAATTCCCTCCCACTTTCCTTTCAATTTCCATCCGACTTCCCCCCAATTTCCCCCCCAGTTTCCCCCAAGTGTGCTGGCAAATTCCCCAACCCCAGCTTCCTTCCAAGTGTCGCCCCCAATGTCCTTCGTGTCGGATACTTGGGCCATGCTAAGCCACGCTTCTCGCAAGCAAGAATGCCGTACAAGGGGCAACCTCAACACCCCTCAGAAATCAGCTTATCCGCGCACCCCGCCAAAATGACACGCAGCGGCCATGACATACCACCCAGCACTAAGGTGCCCTAAACGGCGAGCCTTCCTGTTCGCAATTGTACGCCCTGTTTGGTCGCCACCCTTTCCCAACATTTTACTTGGAGGCATGGTTCGGCGCCCTTTTTGGGAGCACCTCTTGGTGGCACTCAACACTCCGCCGACATTGCTCGGCGTGTCGGGGAGGATGGGGGAACCAGAGAGGACAGAAGAGCATACTAGGGGGACACGGGCGAGAGGAAGAAGGAGACAAGCTAGATGCCAATGTCGGCGGACTGAGCCGGAGGCTCTAAAGTTGATCGAAGCCAACTGCCTTGCATGTTCTCAACGCCCGGAACAAAGTAGCACCTACGTACAAAGCATACCAAGTGCCTGTCCCTGTGAGAACATAACGCCAAAAAACTGCGGAACAAGCAGGGACGGATGAGCATCAAGCAGCCGCCAAAATACATAACAACATTTCCCGGCGACGAAGCAGCAGCTACGCCACAAAAAAAAGGCGACGCTTTGTCTTACACAGAATAAGCAGGGACGAATGAGTACGGTTAGGGGGCGTTCCTGCCACAAGCGGTCAGTAAAAAATGAAACCGGCAAGCAGCAGCACCCTGCAACAGCGCCCTGCGCAGCTCTATGGAAATCCGAGCAGCGCCGCTGCCATCACCTTGCAACAGCACCCTGCGCAACTCTGAGACGCAGCAAGCGCAACTCTGAGTCACAGCCTGCAGCAGCATCACTGAGCCAGCAACAGCACCTCGCAACAGTACCAGGCCGGAATTCTAAGTCACACCCACCCCTTCTTTAATTAAAGTAAGGCCCTATAGCTTTCAGCTATCCGAGGACAAACCTTGCAATTTGGAGGAGTTGCAAAACACTGCAACGTACTTCAAACTCGGCGCAAAAAAATATAGCTTTCGGCAAAGAACAATGTAACATATACATTGGCGCGGGTACAACACACCAATTCTGGCACCATACCAGTCGTGCCCCTGCTCCGTACCCTTCACCGCATTACTGAGCATGACTCTTGAATCAGCTCAAGTCTTGAAAGTCCACGCCATTTGTAGCCGGAAGAATGACTTTGCGGCTATTCCGGCAAGTTTACGTTCAGAAGAGTGAGGATGGACGTCTTCCTGCAGGCAACACAGCGTGGGACCGCAACACAAAGGTTTCGGAAGGAAGGGTTGGATCATGTGACTTTTTGTTGAGGATGTGCCTCTCTCGCAGCAAGCTTTGAGTCTTTTGCTATCAAAGCATCTGGCCCGGGAAGAGCTGGTCCATGTCAGCTGCATTGGTCGGCCAGTTTCCCGGGATCATGTGGATCAAACCAGCACCTCAGCACCGTGTCTAAGCGGCCAACGCCTTCAACCGCTATTGGAGAAACAATCTGAGCTTGAATGTCAGAAACTCGCTCTTATGTCCAGCGTGCAGATGCTGGAAGTGTAACAAACATGAAGCTAGAAACGATGAACTGATTGGGAATTGTGAAGATGCATGAGGATGTAGGGTGGACCGGGAAGGAGTCGAACCTACAAGAAGGAGACACGCGCCTCTCATGACTTGCTTGGTCACAGCCTGCCTCTGGATCCCATCCAATTGATGGCAGTTTGCGGCAGGATCAGCTCCAAAAGCTTAAAGAGGCGGTTCGCAACTGACAAAGCGTTGAAACATCAGCATTCAGACCGTCTCCACAAGACGAAAGAGGACGATGATGGCAGCTGACAGGAATTCAAACTAAATCGCTCCAACGCCCAGCAGCATCTATTTACCTGCCAGCCGGCTTTCCTTGTCACGATAACCGCGCTCTCGACTGCGGCCACGGCGCCTCCATCAGCAGGCTGGAACAAGGTAGAGTAGAAGCCAGTTTCGTAAGCCACCTGCGCCCGGCTCAAAGCTCAAGTGCCATGGTGAGCTTCACAAGTTGAGCGCAAGGAATGGAGGAAGCCAAAGAATGTTATTCAAGGATCAACCTCAACCATATTGCAAGGGCTTCTTGAAGACCCTTTGAGTTCATTTCACCAAGGACTGCTGGTATTCGTGAATGTGACTGTTCAGTCGTCAGGGGGACAAGCACTCGTTCCTGTTCATCTTGTCTATGGGGGAAGCAATAACAAATTCCGCGCAGCCCTGCCTCACTCCAAATTCAAAATGAGATATTGCCCCCTCCCGCCCTCACTGTGGGGCGGTGCTCTTTGACTTGCAGGATTCTGATGGGAGAGGGTGCGCGTTATGCTCGGACCCCAAGACAAACAACTTTGTCGTTGTGTACTTGCAAACCAGGGTGCACCAATGATCGAAAAGGCTCGGCAAGCAACCGCAGTGAGAGGGTCTCACTGCAAACATCAATGGACGCCAAGGGGGGCTGCAAAGGATGAACCCAAAGCCGACTTCAGCCAAACTTGTTCACCGGCAGCAGTCTCCGTCCGAACCGCGCGCAATGAAAGACTGACGTCGGGTCGCTGCCCCCTAGCTCATCCGTGGCTCTCACTGGGGCTTCCTTTGCAGGGGCCGGAGGGACTCAACCGAGTGCGCCGACCTGAGCCAGCAGCTTATGGATGGCATCGGCATCATTGCACTTGTTGACGGCCGGGTCCGACAGCATGTCATTCAGGGCATCCGCCCACTCCTGGCTTGTGTTTGAAAGTCTGCTTAGTTGCTCGGCATGGCAGAGAATGGTCCACAGACGAACATCAGAGGAGTGGGGTATGGGTTAGGTCGGGGTTGGGTCCAGTGTTGGATTCGGGTCAGGTCCAAGGTTGGACAAGGGTTCGGTCCCGGGTAAAACCCAAGTTTGGCAACAAGGGTAACAGCTAAGCCAGTCCTTTGAGCCAACTGAGTCCAAGACCATTCTCAAGCGGCCGCAACCCGTGGAAATACTATCCCGTGGATCAGCCAGGACAAGCCTGGTTAAGCCCTTGCTATGCTGTGGTTGCGCCAAAAAAGCCTGACATACGTTCGTATTCCTTTTCCCTTACCAGAATTGGGTTTGCCTTTGGATCGATACGCAAACTACTTCCAAAAAGCCTTTGCCCTGCCTGGTTCGTACAATCTTCACGCTTCAAGTCACGTTGGGTTGACCGCATAGCATGATTGATGTCAAGCTCCCCTCTAACATGTGTTGCAGTGTTGCAGCGGTGGCAAGTATCTTGCATACATCGTATGAAAAGGCACTCTCCTTCGTGCAATAGTGGCCAAACTCGTAGCCAGCAGGTCCAGCATTGTTCTTGGCCTGCAGGGTCAAAGTCAATTGGTCTCTGCAAGACTGAATAGCAAAGTAGCCACGCTCCCAGCCTCGTGTTAGATGCGGAAAAAACATGTTGAGTGCTTTCACAGCCCCTCTCCTAGCGGTAGAATACTATGACACAGCAGAAGTTGGCGTGCGAGCGCGTTTGGGTTGACAGGGGCATGTTCAGGTTCTGTTGCTGGGCTCGAACAGACTCACGGCCCCTTACTGCTGTTGCCCCAAACAGAAAAGCAGTTAAGCTCATGAACTTAGATGTTGGGCGCAGCAACGCACTAACCACCCCTCATTGTATTCTTGACTCCAATCACTTCGGAGCATCTGAGTAGCTTCAAAAGTTCACTTGCGAAATGCAGAGAGATTGCAAAGACAGATTGCACAAAGGAAAGATGGCGCGGGTAGATCGCACAAACTGTGCCTGCACTCTCGTCTCTTGCAATGGACCTATGTGGTTTGGCTTCAGAGGATTATTTGTAGCGAGTTGTCTATTCAAGACAGAAGGTATTTGTTCATGCAAACAAGGGGCCCCAGCCAATTGCAAAAGCGTGAGACATTCCAGGGCTAATCCCTTCAAGGACATGCATGGAAGCCATGCGTAGCCATGCATACCGTGTAGGACCCACACTCACAGCCAGCAAAGACAAAGAGTCCAGGAAGCTTTTGATCTCATTGAATGGTTTATGACCGCCGCTTTTGTCGGATTCAAACCTTGCCTGGCTGGGGTCGCACTTGGGCCAGTAGCTCGACTTGCCTAGCAAGAGGCCAAGGAATGTTTTCGGCCCCATGTTGCTTGGCCCTGCACTGATACGGGACATGCGAGGCAGGTTCAAGGCAGACAGCAACTGGGAGAGAACTGGTACACAAATGGTTTGTGCAACTGGGCACGCAGTGACGCTGAAGCACTGAAGCAACCCTGAACAAAGAAAGGACTGAAAAGCACGGCACACGTTTTGAGAAAGGATGAGAATCCCCACCCTGGCCAAACGACACACAACCTGTCACACTGAAGATGAGGAGAACTGGACCACGCGCACATTCAGGCTGCACTGCAGCCAGTTTCCGAGTCCCAATCACAGCCTGCCATTTCAATTGACCACATGCAGTTCCAATCCAGGAGGAGCAGCCGAATCTCTGTTTGCACTGCAGAATCTCATTGGCTATCAGAGACTATTATGTTTCCGACGGTCACACGTGGATCTGGCTTCCAAATAGAGACCGCAGCATGCTACGGTATGAACCAAGCTGCCGTTGATGCACATCAAGGTCTCGTGGGAGACCTCAGCTGCGAATCGTGACGGTGTTCGCGGTTCTTTTGCCCCTCATTGTGAGCAATGCACAAACAGAATGGGGAAATTCAGAATATTGGGTGATTCCGACATTCCGACATGTGGATGAACTGGGTCAGTGTTCGTTTGGCTCAGTCTCCCTTTGGGCCACACTGGGACTGCTAGGGCCCCTGCGCATTGAGCGCTGGGAGCCCTGGTTGTGGTGCCTGGCCAAGGCTCGAAGACATAACTTCTGTCGATCCACCAGCCCAAAACTTTGAATTTGAAGGGACGTTTGAAGGGCGCGTGCCGGCACCCTAAGCCCACGATTGTCTGAGTCTCCGGGGCCTGTGCTGGCGGCAGTGGTGGTGGTAGAAGCAGTTGTTCCCTGCGTGGTGCCTGCGGTGGTCGTAGTCGTGCTGGCACCAGTAGTGCCGCTGCCAGACACAACCTGCAAGCATCTGTTGCGCCAACACATCGGCCAAAGCTTCAAGCTACAAGACTTCTGTGGCCCAATATCCGCCTCAATGTCAGCGCAGTTCCTGAACTCCTCGCCACAGCCACAGCGAGTGCAGCCTGGCCCCAAGCTCGGTGCATGGCAATTAAAATCCGTTCCAGTGCTCTAAGATGTAGCAGCTTCTCGCACGTCCTATGCTTTGTGACTTCAGGGGACTGGCCTGCGTACTCCCCTGTGGAAGGACAGCCGCTGGCTTTGAACCAGTCGGAAGGCGTGTAGCCGTTCTGGCTCAGGACCTGCCAGCGCGCTCGGATTGTGGATCCGGCTAAAGGAGAGCCAAGCAACAGAGAACTATCCCAAACTTCCGAACTGTTTCTTTCCGCAAGAACCATCTTGCTTTTCCGAATAAGGTGTTTCTTTTCTGGGCAAAATGACGCGTGGAGCACGCAACATCACCGTGCAAACCACTCTGTATCCACAAGTCTCACGCGATTGTTCCCTTCACACGACTGCCCTGGCTGATGGAGGTCGCCTCTGCATAGCATCCGTAGTCCTCGCCCGGCGTGCAGCTATTCGCGCTCCACCACCTGAGGAAACCAAAGTAACCACTGTGTGTGTGTGTGTGAGGCCAGCAAGATAAAGGAAAAAATGAGTGAAACTCTGGTTTGCCATGCACAATGGCGAGAATCATCCAGGTTCTTCGCTTCCAACGCAGTTTCAATGGGTGGGATGTTGCCCGGAACTGTGCGTTGTAGCACATGCCCGCAGAAATGCCACCTCAATAGCTATGGTCCGGCCTCCACTGCAAGGTGCAGTGCTGGCACTGCAAGTTGGCAGGCACCTTGAGGCTGATTTTGTGCACGTTGCTGCCATCGGGGCTAAAGCCGCCTGGTCAGACTTGCAATCCCGCCACAAACAGCCAGAGAGTCAAGCCCAAGTCGAAGCCCTGGCAAGCCTCTGCAAGAACGAAAAGTTGAAAGATTGGGAAGAATGGTGAACACTCCGCACAGGTCTCAAAAGGCAAAGAACGAGATGAAAGCCAGCAAAGGTCAGTTGACACAATCGCCCCTGTGTTGCAATGCCTGTGTTGAAGCAAGAAAAAGCATGCAAGAGGCACTGATGCGGATGCATTGACAAAGCATTGAAAGCGCAAGTGGATAGATAAAGCTGGGAGACGGAGCATGGTGCCAAAGCTTGGAGTGAAAGCCCTGCAAATCTCCGCAGAGAGGGCCTATATCGTGCGACGTCAATAGCAACCGCGTGAAAACAACAAAGCATCGACTTGCCTCTACACGGGTGCTAGGGTATCCGAATCCATTCGGGTCCAGTTCCTGAAACTAGATGGCGAGAACTCGGGAACCGTTTCCCAAGGCTTCAGTCAGGTGAGTTCCCGTCAATTCCCTCCTGGCGGCAGGTAGAAGCGCTCCGGGTGGCGCGTGTCCAGCGGTTGGCAGCCCGGGCGCTTGTCGTTTGGAACGCAAGTGAGGCCCAGCTCCTGGCCGAGAACCAAACGGAGAAACGGGCTTCTCGTCAAATGCGGGAAAAGGAAAACAATGAGCGACATGTGCTTCGCATGTCCAGCAGAACATACTGTAGAACAAAAGGATAACGTGCCTCCCCTGCCAAAGCTCTTGTGTTAGATGCGGGCTGCTCTCCTCTGAAGGGAGCTCGGCCGTGGATCAACCGTGATTCTGAAACTGCGCATGGGACTCGGGCATGGCATCCATCATCACTGCAAACGAAACATGTGCATGAGTAAGTAGCATGTTGACAAAGCCAGCGAGCGCGGAGATGCAGCAAAGGCGAAATCGACGCCCGGCAAATTTTAGTTGCACAATCCAATAAAATATGCTGCCGCAGGACAGACTGAAAATCAACCTGTCACGCAGCAGAATGAATCACTGCAGCACATTGGTCGAATTAAGGCACACTCGATCCATTACGTGCTTGACAAAAGCTGCTAGAACCCGTGTGTATACATCGCTCTTGGACGAGCGCTCGAGTCCCACAGTCGACGAATCCAAAGAAATAAATGAGAATCGATAAAAAATGCAAGATTGCAACTGCATGCGACAGCTCTTTCAACAGCGGCAATAGTTTTGATGTCTAGCGGACTGCTGGCAGAAGATAAGAACTCCGGACTTGCCAACAACAAAATGCCCCTGGAAACGGTGGCACCAGCTGGACCCTGATCTCCTCTTTGCTCGCACGCTCCAGGATGAAAGAATCCAGACAGCCCTGCGCATTGGCCAGGCTTGAAGTGATCTCCTGGTTGCCTCGGCCGCCACCAGATCAAGGGATAGAAGAGATAGAGAGGATGTGTGAAGGTTTGGGGCCTTGCAACCTGCTCAGTAAGGCATCAAGTACTTCTGAGGAGACACGCCACAGAAACACCGCTAGCAAGGTTGACCACCCATCGGGGCTTGTGACAAATGCATCCCTTTGAACTTGCAGTCTGTCTGTCTCTCTAATCTTGGCAAGCCACAAATACTGAACTCAAAGTGACCCATGTGGTGGGCTGTGATGCGAACTGTGACCTCCTCAATGGTCCCAGCTGTCCACTTCCTGCGCAAGGGGCCGCCAGTGCTGGTGAGCGATGTTGGTGGGAGCCAGTGCCGATAGAAACGGATACGTAATTATATATGCGCCTCCCGAAGTTCAAGCTAAGCCCACACCTCTAAACCAATCCCACACCTAGCCCCGCCTCCTTGACGCACACCCGACTTGACCCTAACCCAACCCCGAACCAGTTCTACACAGCCCCTACACGATGTTTCTCTGTGTTCCTCTGTGTTCCTCTGTGTTCCTCTGTGTTCCTCTGTGTTCCTCTGTGTTCCTCTCTGTTCCTCTGTGCTCCTCTGTGTTCCTCTGTGTTCCTCTGTGTTCCTCTGTGTTCCTCTCTGTTCCTCTGTGTTCCTCTGTGTTCCTCTGTGTTCCTCTGTGTTCCTCTGTGTTCCTCTGTGTTCCTCTGTGTTTCTCTGTGTTCCTCTGTGTTCCTCTGTGTTCCTCTGTGTTCCTCTCTGTTCCTCTGTGTTCCGCTGTGTTCCGCTGTGTTCCGCTGTGTTCCTCTGTGTTCCTCTGTGTTCCTCTGTGTTCCTCTGTGTTCCTCTGTGTTTCTCTGTGTTCCTCTGTGTTCCTCTGTGTTCCTCTGTGTTCCTCTGTTCCTCTCTGTTCCTCTCTGTTCCTCTCTGTTCCTCTCTGTTCCTCTCTGTTCCTCTCTGTTCCTCTCTGTTCCTCTCTGTTCTCTCTCTGTTCCTCTCTGTTCCTCTCTGTTCCTCTCTGTTCCTCTCTGTTCCTCTCTGTTCCTCTGTGTTCCTCTGTGTTCCTCTGTGTTCCTCTCTGTTCCTCTCTGTTCCTCTCTGTTCCTCTGTGTTCCTCTGTGTTCCTCTCTGTTCCTCTCTGTTCCTCTCTGTTCCTCTCTGTTCCTCTCTGTTCCTCTCTGTTCCTCTCTTCCTCTCTGTTCCTCTCTGTTCCTCTGTGTTCCTCTGTGTTCCTCTGTGTTCCTCTGTGTTCCTCTGTGTTCCTCTGTGTTCCTCTCTGTTCCTCTGTGTTTCTCTCTGTTCCTCTCTGTTCCTCTCTGTTCCTCTCTGTGTTCCTCTGTGTTCCTCTGTGTTCCTCTGTGTTCCTCTGTGTTCCTCTGTGTTCCTCTGTGTTTCTCTGTGTTCCTCTGTGTTCCTCTGTGTTCCTCTGTGTTCCTCTGTGTTCCTCTGTGTTCCTCTGTGTTCCTCTGTGTTCCTCTGTGTTCCTCTGTGTTCCTCTGTGTTCCTCTGTGTTTGTGCTGCGTCTGCGCTTCTGAATCTCCGTAGCTCTGTGTCTCTGTCGTTACGTCTGTGCTTTTGTCTGTGTTTGCGTCTCGTGTGTCTGTACCTCTGTACCTCTGTACCTCTGTGTCTCTGTGTCTCTGCGTCTCTGTGTCTCTGTATCTCTGCGTCTTCGTGCTTGTACGTGTTCATGCCTGTGCGCATGCTCGTGTGGCATGTGCACAATCTGCACATCAGAACGCAGTTGCAGGCATGCACACAAAGGTGCGTGACCTTGATCCAAGAGACTCAGACGTCCCACGTGATACCCGTACAGGACATGGGAGATGAGTGAGTCGCCCTGGCTTTTGTAGGAACACTAGTCAGTCTCTCATGTCCCTCCCAAAATGACTATAGATTACTGAATTTCGACCAAACATGACAGTGCCTTGTTTGTCTCAAAACAAAAAAGGTGCTTCGCACGTCGCACGCAAACTTGAATTGCGAAGTGGATCCCAGTCCTCACAGGATCAGAGCCGGCATCAACATAGTTACCTTCCAGGCTCCACCGGACGAGGCTAGTAGCATTCCATCTATGAATGAACCAAAGGACAAACTCTGTGTTTGGGGGGAAGCTGGTGCGCTTGGGCTGTGCACAAAAGGCTCAAATAGCAGACCAAGCAGCTGTCGCTTCGCCACTGGCCCCCGTCGCCGCAAATGCCAGCGCCGTTGCCACAGTGCGGACACCATTCTTAGCAGCACAGGCATGCGTCCCTACTTGACGCACTGACCAACGACACCACATACACCGCGCCTTGCAACAAGCAGGCCACAGAAATGAGGCCCGGTCGACTCGTCGACTGTTGATTGTCTGCCCCATCCCAATCTGCACGCACCACCAACAGAATGCAGCGCAGATCACTTTCCTCTGGGTGATTTGCTTCATATGTTTGCTTTTCTTCCGACAGGACTCAGACCAGAGTATGCATTTCACGGCGAGTTTACGGTTGACAAGTTACAAGAGAGGAATGTCCTCACTTTGCAGGCGAGGTCCATGTTTTCTGGGGTGGCTCTTTGTTCGGCTTTGAAGGGAAACCACCCATGTTGGAACAGCCTGGGGTGGTTTCCGGTCTCAACAAAAAAACACAGCCGAATCGGCTACGTCGGCGGGGGGCGGTTCTTGTCCTCCGCCTTGACGTTGCGTGCCGGGGGCTCCTCCATGGTGCCATGGCCCTGGGCACCCAGGAGGCACACCAGAAGCAGCGCCTCGGACCATATTGTTCTTGTGGGGGCCGGCTCCTACTTTGACAGTCCAACCAAATGGGGCAACATCTCTCCAAATGACTGTATCAACAGAAGTCTGATGAATGCCTGTTGCTTGCCTTTTCGATGCCCAGGGCCAACGGAAGCCCACAATTATGCAGGCGTCCAACCCGCCCAACTTCAAGGATGAGGATTGATCTGTGCAGTCCAAAGACGGGTTGGAGAAGAAAGAATCAAACTGAATCCTTCCATCCGCACTTGTGCAGGACAAAAAGTGTTCAGTCGGCAAAGTCGGAAAGCCAAGCGAAATGTCCAGGGGTCGCTCATTGCCTTCGCTTCATGTTCTGCAGCATCTCCCCCAAACATAATACGACGCGAGAATCCCGAAAACGGTAGACATCAGGCTAGATCAAAGCTTTAAGCGCCGGAGCATGCTCTTTGCTGCGCCTCTCAAAGCTGGCTTCATATGCTGGGGTCCCAGCAGTCTGCATCATGAAAATTGAGGCGAGCGAATTGATGCTATGCTGAGCTAAATGCCTGCAGGTCCTGGTGCCCTGCCTTTTGCCTGGAGCTTTGAGCTTGGTCGCACCTTTCCACCTCTGGACGCACGTTCAAAAAAAAACGCTGTGAAAAGAAACGACAAATACGGACTCTCAGTTCTAGAACATGAACTGAAATAGCTTCAACAACGGCAGGCAAATTACTGCACTTGTACGCACTTGTCCGATGTTGCAATGCAACTATCCGCAATGTGATCCGAGACGAGCAATACGCTGAATTCCTCTTCAGTGCAACCTAACGTGCTCAAGAGGGACCTCCAGCGGGCCTAATTTGGCCTGTTGAATGGTCGCAAGTCGGCGTCCGGCCCGACCCAATGCCACTTGATTTCTTCCCTCACCTTTGGAAAACACCTTGAACATCTGATCATCATCCCAAGTAAGTCCAACCTCTGCCGCAGACTCTGGAACATGTCGTGCTACCACATATGCTTACACCGTATAACTTATACCTATATTGAAGTTGGGCAAAGTGTCTTAATCCCAAAACGGCCATTCCTCCCGAAACGGCCATCTTTTGCGGATCCATCGCTGTGCAATTTGAATTGCTAGAGTCAGAAAGTCAGAAAGTCACAACTTTTCAGTACCAGGACCAAGGCAGTACTCAAAATGTCGCTTCCGCAGCGCTCCTCAAACTTTGCATCTTCGCCCAAGTTTCGCAGCGAGCCGCCCGCCGACCAAGAGCGCAAAACTGGTAAGTAAGGTATGAAACAACAAATGCGACCTCACATGTCGTTGACTTAGAAGATAACGGCTACGCGAAACTTTCGCGGAAAAAGTACGTTCACAACCCAAACACCCATGGTCACCCAATACTAAACTCCTTACAAGGACCTTTAGCTCAACTCTCGCATGTGTACGCGTGTGCGTATGTAAATAGTGGGAGACAAAGAAAGAAGGAGATACAATACGACAATGAAGGAAAGCAAAGAAAAGGAAACGAAAAACAAAGCCAAAGAAAAGAAAGGGGGAACGAAGGAGAGAAATAATGGGTGAGGTCAATGTGCTGCGGCTACATTTGTGCCGCGCAAGCACGCCCTGTAGGACCTTGAGGAAGCGACTGCGGCAACAGTTTCAATGGAATATTTTAATGTCACCATAGAAAATCTGATAGCAGGGCGCAACAGGGACCTCACAAGGACCAGCGACCCAGCACGCTACGATTAGCAACACAACAAATGTACGAAGGCAGAACTAGGAGGCAGCCACACGCCGAAGGACAAGCCAGCAACAGGGCACGATCAAAGCTGCAAGAGCAGCAGCAGGAGCACAGGACAAGTCCCCAATACGTACTACAAGGATAAGACTCAGCGAACGGCAACAAATCGGAGCACACCGGCCAGAAACCTGCCTACTTCCTGGTGAACCCTGCCAAGGCCCGCTTCGACAGACAAACCCTCCACAACGCTGATGCAAAGCCTGACATCTACTGAACCAAAAAGCACCCTATCGGTCGGCACACGAAGCTTTGGTTGCCTCGGAAAGCTTGTCAAGACTACACTGACAATTGAGCAGACTGTCATGACTGTTAGCTTCATCAAGGAGTATGACGGGACTGCCTGCATTCCGCATTCCATTGTCGCTGGCACGTTGAGATAGATGTGGACAACATTTGGACGAAACAAAAGAAAAACAAAGAACATGTAAAGACAAAACGGGTAAGGAAGTGGAGGTACAGGAGACCGTCAAATCACTGGCAAGTGTTCCAGGCAGTCGGAAGTAGATCTAAAATGGTATAACCATGTGGGGAGAATGACCCCAGCTGACGAGGAATTGCTTTTGCTTCTTGTCAACCACGGTCAATATTTACTGCAATTGGGCAGCCTACGGTTGCTGCAGTTTCTGGATTCTTGCGGCGCAGTGCGCGGGTGGAAGCTTGACTTGGCCAGCCCCGAAGGGGCGCTTCCATGTCACTTGATGAAACTACTCTAACAGTTACGAGACAAAGGCCCACAAAACCCAGGAAAATACGCGAGCGGCACACTTTGAGACGGCCCAAGGACAAGCAACCTGGCGCAACTGCTCATGTAGGTCACATACTTGTTCCAATGTAGACATGCCGACATGCCTCTGTTCCTGGGCCTTTAATGTGGGAGGCTCCAATGCCAAGTCCGGCGTCCTGTTGGCCGTGTTTTGCGCGAAAGAGGCTCTCGGGTTCGCAAAGCGTATACAAGTCGAACCGTGGCAGCCGGCCATTGTGGCTCGCACTGCACGAAAAGCCCCCGAATTACAAACATGGGTTCAAAACTGGGTTGGACACTTGACCATCCCTGGAGGCGGTTGTGCCACGAGTGTGAGCGAGCAACCGTCCAGTTTTGGCCGAAAGCATCCCAGGCACCAAGTCGGAGCTCGGCGAACGAACATTGTCATTCAAGCCAAACCAACTCAGCTACAAGAGAAAATCTCACCGCTGAGAGCGTGTTCCACTGTTCTGCTGGTCGTTCAAAGATAGCAGGTTGCCCCAGACAGCTTCATTCAAGAGGCCAAAAACTGGAGTCGAGGAACAGAGCTCACAGCAGCTATGCAGCTGTACAGCGAACTGCCGATTGGCGTTTCATCGTGGAATTCTAAGCGACCGTCGAGCAGGTGCCTCAACAGCAAAACGCGGGAGCAGAAGGAATAAACCTACTCTCGCTTGAAGCTGATCACTCTTAAGTGCAGCCAACCGCCCCATAAGCTGTCTGCCAACGAGTTGCAAATGGCTGGATCCGTGTTGCAGGGCCACCATTTGTAGCCCTCCGCGCACCGTTGGCAGTTCCTGGGATGTCCAAGCACACAATGCCCCTCTCCTCATCGGACTGACGAAAACTGAAAAAATGGAATCTTGCCTCCCTGACAACAAAAAGGGATTGAAGAGCCTTTGTAACTAAAATGAAGTGTTTCAGCTGCACCGATTCGCCCAAGCTCAAATATTCTTCTTTTCCCTTGCTTTCGGCCCCACCGATCAAGTCTGAGCAACGGGCAAATCAGACGCTTGTTGGTTAAAAAAAAAGGAGGAGCTGTGCATTGTTCGCACACCATTGCTCCTTGCAACGCTCGCTTTTGTAACTTCTATCCTCCTTGTCCGAATGCGTATAAATCCGTATCAAGGTTTATGACCTTCTCACGTCAAACCGGCCAGCAAGGAGCGCCGCTGTGGCGCCGTTGGGCGGCAGCCCCTGGCACCGAGGCGTCGCTCTTGTGTGTGTGTGGTAGGAGACAAGCCGAAAGCACACCAATCGGCTAGCGGCATCCGAATTCCGCCTCAGTCGGCACGCAGGTCAAGGATCCAGAAACTGAGGTGGTCGTGGTCGAGGTGGTCGTGGTGGTGGCTTGGGTTGTGCTTGGCATAGTGGAAGTCGCCTGACACAAATGCACCCATGCTGAACAATCGAAGGCTGAACACAGCAGGTGTTGCCAAAGAAAACAAACCCACCCACAAGCACAAGGCGTAGAGATGCGGCTTCAAGCATTAAGCTGTTGTTCTTAATTGTTACGTGTTGCTTCTTTTCGGGGACGTCTATGGTCTTTGTGGTGCAGCGTTGAATTGGCTGCGAACGCAGCTCTGGAGTACGAGACATGTGCGTTGCACGTGACTAATGGTGAGCAGTGCTGCCAGTCTTACGGCACGTGCACGCGCGGCATTGATTGAAATGGCATCCACATCGACAGGAAACTCTTTCTTGTGCTGCAGATCTAGAAACACGAGCGCGCCAAACTAAAAGACAGGATCACAAGCGCCTGGTGGTTGCTACGACCCCACCTTCATGCTGGCCACATACATACATACATACATACATACATACATACATACATACATACATACATACATACATACATACATACATACATACATACATACATACATACATACATACATACATACATACATACATACATACATACATACATACATACATACATACATACATACATACATACATACATACATACATACATACATACATACATACATACATACATACATACATACATACATACATACATACATACATACATACATACATACATACATACATACATACATACATACATACATACATACATACATACATACATACATACATACATACATACATACATACATACATACATACATACATACATACATACATACATACATACATACATACATACATACATACATACATACATACATACATACATACATACATACATACATACATACATACATACATACATACATACATACATACATACATACATACATACATACATACATACATACATACATACATACATACATACATACATACATACATACATTACATACATACATACATACATACATACATACATACATACATACATACATTACATACATACATACATACATACATACATACATACATACATACATACATACATACATACATACATACATACATACATACATACATACATACATACATACATACATACATACATACATACATACATACATTACATTACATACATACATACATACATACATACATACATACATACATACATACATACATACATACATACATACATACATACATACATACATACATACATACATTACATACATACATACATACATACATACATACATACATACATACATACATACATACATTACATACATACATACATACATACATACATACATACATACATACATACATTACATTACATTACATACATTACATACATTACATACATTACATTACATTACATTACATACATTCCATTACATACATACATACATACATACATACATACATACATACATACATACATACATACATACATACATACATACATACATACATACATACATACATACATACATACATACATACATACATACATACATACATACATACATACATACATACATACATACATACATACATACATACATACATACATACATACATACATACATACATACATACATACATACATACATACATACATACATACATACATACATACATACATACATACATACATACATACATACATACATACATACATACATACATACATACATACATACATACATACATACATACATACATACATACATACATACATACATACATTACATACATACATACATACATACATACATACATAACATACATACATACATACATACATACATAACATAACATAACATAACATAACATAACATAACATAACATAACATACATACATACACATACATATACACATACATATACACATACATACATACATACATACATACATACATAGATACATACATACGTACATACATACATACATACATACATACAAAACATGACATGACATGACATGACATGACATGACATTGCGTTACATTACATTACATTGCATTACATTACATTACATTACATACATACATACATACATATATACATACATTACGTACGTACGTACGCACGCACGTACGTACGTACATACACACATACATACATACATACATACATACATACATACATACATACATACATACATACATACATACATACATACATACATACATACATACATTACATATTCTACACTACACTACACCATACTACATTACATTCCATTACATTACATTACATTACATACATACATACATTACATACATTACATACATACATACATTACATTACATTACATTACATTACATTACATTACATTACATTACATTACATTACATTACATTACATTACATTACATTACATTACATACATACATACATGCACACATTGCATACATACATACATTACATAGATGACATTACATTACATTACATTATATTACATTGCATTGCATTGCATTGCATTACATTACATTACAGTACATTACATTGACATACAAACATACATACATTACATACATACATACATTACATAGATGACATTACATTAGATTAGATTACATTACATTACATTGCATTGCATTACAATACATACATACAGACAGACATAGATACATACATACATTACATACATACATACCTTACATACTTACATACTTACATACTTACGTACTCGCATACTTACATACTTACATGCTTACATACTTACATACTTACATACTTACATACATACATACGTACACGCACACACAGGGGGGGGCACACCTGTTGGCACACGTGGGATGCGAACCTTCCGTGGGTCGCTTCAGCAAATTGCATGGCAATCTGGACTTACTGAAGCAGCTAAAAAGCGCAAGAGCCTCTTTCTGTGCTCTTACAAACGCGAAAACAACATGTCACTCACTCCAAAGGCAAAGACACTGGCCTCCACAAGATGGAGTCACATTGTCTCAGGTCTGTTTGTTGAGGGTACCCCCTTTTGGTGTGTTAAGGGAAACCCAAAGCAAAACCACAATTTCAAGGGACAAACTCACATATACACGGATTTATTCTTGGCTTCCTTCTAAACAAATTTCAAAAGGGGACCTTTCTTGAGCCGATTGAACAATGGTTCGAAGACCACGAACACCAGTACAATCAAACCTCCCAAATCCACTCTCCTGGCAGTCGCAGAGCTGGCCAGCGCACGGCCAGGCCTAGCAATGCTCAATTTGCGTGGCTAGTGATCTTTGGTATCTTTTTTCTGCCTTCGGGTATTGATTGCCCAGAATCATAGCCGCATGAGCCGCTGACAATCAAAGTATGCGGCTCGTCCAATGAATATGTGAGTCCCCTCACGTTTTTGGCAAATTGTGCGAGTCTCCCGATGTCCCTCCCAAATAGATCAGACTACTGGAAATGTTGAAAGAACCGCACATGGAGACTCCAGGCGCAATAAAGAACTGCGCTACGCCAGGCCACGCCCACAGGCAGAAGCGCACAGGCGGAGACACACCGGGCATCACTGCCGCCGAAGGAAAGGGAGGCTGCAGTGGCGCGGCAGCCCTCAGCAGGAGTATGGCACTTCAGTTCTCGTTGGGGCACATTACCCTCATTTACTCCTTGCTGTTTGTTACTCCTTACTTAGGGTTTACCTCAAGTTGGTCCAGGGTCTGGGGGGTGAAACCCTCGCAATGCGGATGTGGCAGCCTGCAATTTGGAGGAGGCAACCAACTGTTTAAGTATCATCAATAGACTTCTGGAGCCGCTGGTGGGCAGGCCTGAGATGCTCCCAGGATATAGCCTGAAAGCAGAGCTTTGAAATGATTCTTGAAATCTCACGTGGCTTCGGAAGTTCCTGAGAAGCTTGTGAGACAGGATCAATACGTTTGCTACAATCAACGCTGAATGCAGCTTAGGCGCTGATGCCGTAGTTGTGGCCTGCGCAGTGGTTGTTGTTGGCGCGGCTGTGGTCGTTGTAGCCACCGTTGTTGTCATCTGCGTTGTAGCCAGAGTAGTTGTTGATGTCGTTGAACTCGTGCCTAGAGCTCTCTCCCCTTAACAGGCCGCTTTGCCACACCTCATGCAATGCTAATCAAGCCTGGCAGCACAAGAACAAGCGCTATACGAGAGCTGATTGGAATGAGTTAGCTCCCGAAAGTTAGATCAGGGCGTCTGACTCCGCGCAGAAATCTGCGCATCAACAGGTTTCTACCAAGCTTGAATCAGCCTGGCTGCACCTGACCTCATCTTGCAAGAATTGAAGTTCAAACAGCCTCATATACCTGCTCCACGCCTTCATTCCTTGCACTTGGCCAAGCAGCCAGCGAGGCACGATCCCACCAGGTTGTAAGCTTCCTAAGCAATCAGGCAAAAGAGCTAGCTGATCCAAACTGCCTGCGAAGGCAAATCTGACGATCAGTAGCTGCTGTCGTTAAATCAGCGGCCTTCTCAAGTCTCGACTTGATGTTGGGGTCGAATCGAACATCCAACAGCTCTTGCCGTGTGCTGAAAGCAGCAAAATCAGGGCAAGTCTCTGAGCGGTCGACCACACGGGAAAGGATGCATTGGGTCTGCCGATCGAAAGACTTGTCGAACAGGTCCTCGCCACACCCGGGGATGACGCCTCAGAGGCACCCTCAAGACTCTTGGACGATATCATGGACCTCTCCAAACATTCAGCAAACATTCCGCCAAAAGCAGGTCTCCATTCACATGCTAAAGTCTGTTGGCATTCTCCAGGCCAGGCAAGCAAGATTTTGCGTGGCTGGGGCTTTGAGCTTTGAGGGCGTGATTTTGGTCCACCCGGGGCAATTCACCACCTTAGGTTCAAATCTGGTCCCCCATACTCGCCCCAGGACAGCTGTTTAGGGTATTTGGCGTGCTTAGAGTGTTTATGTCTTTTAGGGCTCTCAGAGTGTTCAGGGTCTTAGGTTTAGGGTGTTTAACATTCAAGTTTAAGATTTAGTCTAGGGTTTTTGGGATTTAGGGATTAGAATGGATAAAAATGCAAAAACAACCCAAAACACTGGCCCGGTGCTGTTCGCCAATGTTTCCCGAGGTGTTGGGGCAGACATGGATTGGCCGCACTCCCGGTCCCGCATTCTATACGTCGAGCGGCGGTTTGTGAGCTTGTACCAGGCAGCTGCAGACTTCCAGCCGTAGGCGGCGGTCTGAAAGAAGTCCTTGCCCATCGCACTGGAGATGCTGGCGTAGTTCCTGGGCTTCTCCGGGCTCAGACAGCTTTGAAGCGTCCAAACAAGGTATATTTCTGAGGCAGAATCAGAAGGTAGGGTACAATGACTAGGGCACAGCGGTAGAGTTCTGGCGCGACTGGTACGGGAAATGGCACGACTGGGATCGTCCCAGGAGTTATACCAGCACAGACCCCAGATAGCAAGAATGCTCTGTCGCCCAACACAGTGTTGGAGCACTAAGAATGGCGTTGGCTGTTGGTTCCCTTGGTTCCGGAAATATGGCGGCACCAAGTGCCAGACCCTCCCCAACCCTTCCAAAAAATTCCGATATTGCGACCCATGTCGCACGACCCAACCCAAACCCATGCTCCAGCTGCCTCCAATCTGGGGCCCAAACCCACGGCTAGCCTCGCATCCAGCCAGAAACCCCCTAGGTCAAGTTCCTCGTCAACCCATCAAGAAACCGGCCTAAAAACCAGTCAAACCTGTCTCAGCCTAGACGTTCAGATCCACCTGTGCCGACTCATTCACTCAAACAAACACAACACTTCAAGGCAAACCAAAACACAGCACCGCGGGCAATGGGAAGCGTTTACAGCTACCACTGCCAATCCATGATGTTGATCGAAGCCAACTGCCTTGCATGTTCTCAACGCCCGGAACAAAGTAGCACCTACGTACAAAGCATACCAAGTGCCTGTCCCTGTGAGAACATCACGCCAAAAAACTGCGGAACAAGCCGCCAAAATACACAACAACATTTCCCGGCGACGAAGCAGCTACGCCACCAAAAAAAAACGCAACGCTTTGTTTTACACAGAATAAGCAGGGACGAATGCGTACGGTTAGGGGGCGTTCCTGTGCATAACCACAAGCGGTCAGTCAAAAAAGAAACAAGCAAGCAGCAGCACCCTGCAACAGCGCCCTGCGCAGCTCTACGGAATCCGAGCAGCGCCGCTGCCATCACCTTGCAACAGCACCCTGCGCAACTCTGAGACGCAGCACCCTGCAAGCGCAACTCTGAGTCACAGCCTGCAGCAGCATCTGAGTCAGCAACACCCCATCGCAACAGTACCAGGCCAGAATTCTAAGTCACACCCACCCCTTCTTTAATTAGAGTAAGGCCCTATAGCTTTCAGCTATCCGAGGACAAACCTTGCAATTTGGAGGAGTTGAAAAAGCACTGCAACGTACTGCAAACTCGGCGCAAAAAAAATATAGCTTTCGGCAAAGAACAATGTAACATATACATTGGCGCGGGTACAACACACCAATTCTTGCACCATACCAGTCGTACCCATGCTCCGTACCCTGGAGCGCATTACTGAGCATGACTCTTGAATTCAGCTCAAGTCTTGAAGTCCACGCCGTTTGATGCCGGAAGAATGACTTTGCGGCTATTCCGGCAATTTTACGTTCAGAAGAGTGAGGATGGACGTCTTCCTGCAGGCAACACAGCGTGGGACCGCAACACAAAGGTTTCGGAAGGAAGGGTTGGATCATGTGACTTTTTGTTGAGGATGTGCCTCTCTCGCAGCAAGCTTTGAGTCTTTTGCTATCAAAGCATCTGGCCCGGGAAGAGCTGGTCCATGTCAGCTGCATTGGTCGGCCAGTTTCCCGGGATCATGTGGATCAAACCAGCACCTCAGCACCGTGTCTAAGCGGCCAACGCCTTCAACCGCTATTGGAGAAACAATCTGAGCTTGAATGTCAGAAACTCGCTCTTATGTCCAGCGTGCAGATGCTGGAAGTGTAACAAACATGAAGCTAGAAACGATGAACTGATTGGGAATTGTGAAGATACATGAGGATGTAGGGTGGACCGGGAAGGAGTCGAACCTACAAGAAGGAGACACGCGCCTCTCATGACTTGCTTGGTCACAGCCTGCCTGTGGATCCCATCCAATTGATGGCAGTTTGCGGCAGGATCAGCTCCAAAAGCTTAAAGAGGCGGTTCGCAACTGACAAACCGTTAAAACATCAGCATTCAGACCGTCTCCACAAGACGAAAGAGCACGATGATGGCAGCTGACAGGAATTCAAACTAAATCGCTCCAACGCCCTGCAGCATCTATTTACCTGCTAGCCGGCTTTCCTTGTCACGATTACCGCGCTCTCGACTGCGGCCACGGCGCCTCCATCAGCAGGCTGGAACAAGGTAGAGTAGAAGCCAGTTTCGTAAGCCACCTGCGCCCGGCTCAAAGCTCAAGTGCCATGGTGAGTTTCACAAGTTGAGCGCAAGGAATGGATGAAGCCAAAGAATGTTATTCAAGGATCAACCTCAACCATATTGCAAGGGCTTCTTGAAGACCCTTTGAGTTCATTTCACCAAGGACTGCTGGTATTCGTGAATGTGACGGTTCAGTCGTCAGGGGGACAAGCACTCATTCCTGTTCATCTTGCCTACGGGGGAAGCAATAACAAATTCCGCGCAGCCCTGCCTCACTCCAAATTCAAAATGAGATATTGCCCCCTCCCGCCCTCACTGTGGGGCGGTGCTCTTTGACTTGCAGGATTCTGATGGGAGAGGGTGCGCGCTATGCTCGGACCCCAAGAGGAACAACTTTGTCGTTGTGTACTTGCAAACCAGGGTGCACCAATGATCGCCAAGGCTCGGCAAGCAACCGCAGTGAGAGGGTCTCACTGTAAACGTCAATGGACGCCAAGGGGGGCTGCAAAGGATGAACCCAAAGCCGACTTCAGCCAAACTTGTTCACCGGCAGGAGTCTCCGTCCGAACCGCGCGCAATGAAAGACTGACGTCGGGTCGCTGCCCCCTAGCTCATCCGTGGCTCTCACTGGGGCTTCCTTTGCAGGGGCCGGAGGGACTCAACCGAGTGCGCCGACCTGAGCCAGCAGCTTATGGATGGCATCGGCATCATTGCACTTGTTGACGGCCGGGTCCGACAGCATGTCATTCAGGGCATCTGCCCACTCCTAGCTTGTGTTTGAAAGTCTGCTTAGTTGCTCGGCATGGCAGAGAATGGTCCACAGACGAACATCAGAGGAGTGGGGTATGGGTTAGGTCGGGGTTGGGTCCAGTGTTGGATTCGGGTCAGGTCCAAGGTTGGACAAGGGTTCGGTCCCGGGTAAAACCCAAGTTTGGCAACAAGGGTAACAGCTAAGCCAGTCCTTTGAGCCAACTGAGTCCAAGACCATTCTCAAGCGGCCGCAACCCGTGGAAATACTATCGCGTGGATCAGCCAGGACAAGCCTGGTTAAGCCCTTGCTATGCTGTGGTTGCGCCAAAAAAGCCTGACATACGTTCCTATTCCTGTTCCCTTACCAGAATTGGGTTTGCCTTTGGATCGATACGCAAACTACTTCCAAAAAGCCTTTGCCCTGCCTGGTGCGTACAATCTTCACGCTTCAAGTCACGTTGGGTTGACCGCATGGCATGATTGATGTCAAGCTCCCGTCTACATGTGTTGCAGTGTTGCAGCGGTGGCAAGTATCTCGCATACATCGTATGAAAAGGCACTCTCCTTCGTGCAATAGTGGCCAAACTCGTAGCCAGCAGGTCCAGCATTGTTCTTGGCCTGCAGGGTCCAAGTCAATTGGTCTCTGTAAGACTGAATAGCAAAGTAGCCACGCTCCCAGCCTCGTGTTAGATGCGGAAAAAACATGTTGAGTGCTTTCACAGCCCCTCTCCTAGCGGTAGAATACTATGACACAGCAGAAGTTGGCGTGCGAGCGCGTTTGGGTTGACAGGGGCATGTTCAGGTTCTGTTGCTGGGCTCGAACAGACTCATGGCCCCTTGCTGCTGTTGCCCCACACAGAAAAGCAGTTGAGCTCATGAACTTAGATGTTGGGCGCAGCAACGCACTAACCACCCCTCATTGTATTCTGACTCCAATCACTTCGGAGCATCTGAGTAGCTTCAAAAGTTCACTTGCGAAATGCAGAGAGATTGCAAAGACAGATTGCACAAAGGAAAGATGGCGCGGGTAGATCGCGCAAACTGTGCCTGCACTCTCGTCTCTTGCAATGGACCTATGTGGTTTGGCTTCAGAGGATTATGTGTAGCGAGTTGTTTATTCAAGACAGAAGGTGTTTGTTCATGCAAACAAGGGGCCCCAGCCAATTGCAAAAGCGTGAGACATTCCAGGGCTAATCCCTTCAAAAACATGCATGCCACGCATGGAAGCCATGCGTAGCCATGCATACCGTGTAGGACCCACTCTCACAGCCAGCAAAGACAAAGAGTCCAGGAAGCTATTGATCTCATTGAATGGTTTATGACCGCCGCTTTTGTCGGATTCAAACCTTGCCTGGCTGGGGTCGCACTTGGGCCAGTAGCTCGACTTGCCTAGCAAAGGCCAAGGAATGTTTTCGGCCCCATGTTGCTTGGCCCTGCAAGGCAGGAGACAGCAACTGGGAGTTTACTGGTAATTACACAAATGGTTTGTGCAACTGGGCACGCAGTGACGCTGAAGCACTGAAGCAACCCTGAACAAAGAAAGGACTGAAAAGCACGGCACACGTTTTGAGAAAGGATGAGAATCCCCACCCTGGCCAAACGACACACAACCTGTCACACTGAAGATGAGGAGAACTGGACCACGCGCACATTCAGGCTGCACTGCAGCCAGTTTCCGAGTCCCAATCACAGCCTGCCATTTCAATTGACCACATGCAGTTCCAATCCAGGAGGAGCAGCCGAATCTCTGTTTGCACTGCAGAATCTCATTGGCTATCAGAGACTATTATGTTTCCGACGGTCACACGTGGATCTGGCTTCCAAATAGAGACCGCAGCATGCTACGGTATGAACCAAGCTGCCGTTGATGCACATCAAGGTCTCGTGGGAGACCTCAGCTGCGAATCGTGACGGTGTTCGCGGTTCTTTTGCCCCTCATTGTGAGCAATGCACAAACAGAATGGGGATTTTTTTGGTGATTCCGACATTCCGACATGTGGATGAGGGTCAGTGTTCGTTTGGCTCAGTCTCCCTTGGGACTGCTAGGGCCCCTGCGCATTGAGCGCTGGGAGCCCTGGTTGTGGTGCCTGGCCAAGGCTCGAAGACGTAATTTGAAGGGACGTTTGAAGGGCGCGTGCCGGCACCCTAAGCCCACGATTGTCTGAGTCTCCGGGGCCTGTGCTGGCGGCAGTGGTGGTGGTAGAAGCAGTTGTTCCCTGCGTGGTGCCTGCGGTGGTCGTAGTCGTGCTGGCACCAGTAGTGCCGCTGCCAGACACAACCTGCAAGCGTCTGTTGCGCCAACACATCGGCCAAAGTTTCAAGCTACAAGACTTCTGTGCCCCAATATCCGCCTCAATGTCAGCGCAGTTCCTGAACTCCTCGCCACAGCCACAGCGAGTGCAGCCTGGCCCCAAGCTCGGTGCATGGCAATTAAAATCCGTTCCAGTGCTCTAAGATGTAGCAGCTTCTCGCACGTCCTATGCTTTGTGACTTCAGGGGACTGGCCTGCGTACTCCCCTGTGGAAGGACAGCCGCTGGCTTTGAACCAGTCGGAAGGCGTGTAGCCGTTCTGGCTCAGGACCTGCCAGCGCGCTCGGATTGTGGATCCGGCTAAAGGAGAGCCAAGCAACAGAGAACTATCTCAAACTTCCGAACTGTTTCTTTCCGCAAGAACCATCTTGCTTTTCCGAATAAGGTGTTTCTTTTCTGGGCAAAATGACGCGTGGAGCACGCAACATCACCGTGCAAACCACTCTGTATCCACAAGTCTCACGCGATTGTTCCCTTCACACGACTGCCCTGGCTGATGGAGGTCGCCTCTGCATAGCATCCGTAGTCCTCGCCCGGCGTGCAGCTATTCGCGCTCCACCACCTGAGGAAACCAAAGTAACCACTGTGTGTGTGTGTGTGTGGCCAGCAAAATAAAGGAAAAATTGAGTGAAACTCTGGTTTGCCATGCACAATGGCGAGAATCATCCAGGTTCTTCGCTTCCAACGCAGTTTCAATGGGTGGGATGTTGCCCGGAACTGTGCGTTTTAGCACATGCCCGCAGAAATGCCACCTCAATAGCTATGGTCCGGCCTCCACTGCAAGGTGCAGTGCTGGCACTGCAAGTTGGCAGGCACCTTGAGGCTGATTTTGTGCACGTTGCTGCCATCGGGGCTAAAGCCGCCTGGTCAGACTTCCAATCCCGCCACAAACAGCCAGAGAGTCAAGCTCAAGTCGAAGCCCTGGCAAGCCTCTGCAAGAACCAAAACACTCCGCACAGGTCTCAAAAGGCAAAGAACGAGATGAAAGCCAGCAAAGGTCAGTTGACACAATCTCCCCTGTGTTGCAATGCCTGTGTTGAAGCAAGAAAAAGCATGCAAGAGGCACTGATGCGGATGCATTGACAAAGCATTGAAAGCGCAAGTGGATAGATAAAGCTGGGAGACGGAGCATGGTGCCAAAGCTTGGAGTAAAAGCCCTGCAAATCTCCGCAGAGAGGGCGTATATCGGGCGAGGTCAATAGCAACCGCGTGAAAACAACAAAGCATCGACTTGCCTCGGGTATCCGAATCGATTCGGGTCCAGTTCCTGAAACTAGATGGCGAGAACTCGGGAACCGTTTCCCAAGGCTTCAGTCAGGTGAGTTCCCGTCAATTCCCTCCTGGCGGCAGGTAGAAGCGCTCCGGGTGGCGCGTGTCCAGCGGCTGGCAGCCCGGGCGCTTGTCGTTTGGAACGCAAGTGAGGCCCAGCTCCTGGCCGAGAACCAAACGGAGAAACGGGCTTCTCGTCAAATGCGGGAAAAGGAAAACAATGAGCGACATGTGCTTCGCATGTCCAGCAGAACATACTGTAGAACAAAAGGATAACGTGCCTCCCCTGCCAAAGCTCTTGTGTTAGATGCGGGCTGCTCTCCTCTGAAGGGAGCTCGGCCGTGGATCAACCGTGATTCTGAAACTGCGCATGGGACTCGGGCATGGCATCCATCATCACTGCAAACGAAACATGTGCATGAGTAAGTAGCATGTTGACAAAGCCAGCGAGCGCGGAGATGCAGCAAAGGCGAAATCGACGCCCGGCAAATTTTAGTTGCACAATCCAATAAAATATGCTGCCGCAGGACAGACTGAAAATCAACCTGTCACGCAGCAGAATGAATCACTGCAGCACATTGGTCGAATTAAGGCACACTCGATCCATTACGTGCTTGACAAAAGCTGCTAGAACCCGTGTGTATACATCGCTCTTGGACGAGCGCTCGAGTCCCAAAGTCGACGAATCCAAAGAAATAAATGAGAATCGATAAAAAATGCAAGATTGCAACTGCATGCGACAGCTCTTTCAACAGCGGCAATAGTTTTGATGTCTAGCGGACTGCTGGCAGAAGATAAGAACTCCGGACTTGCCAACAACAAAATGCCCCTGGAAACGGTGGCACCAGCTGGACCCTGATCTCCTCTTTGCTCGCACGCTCCAGGATGAAAGAATCCAGACAGCCCTGCGCATTGGCCAGGCTTGAAGTGATCTCCTGGTTGCCTCGGCCGCCACCAGATCAAGGGATAGAAGAGATAGAGAGGATGTGTGAAGGTTTGGGGCCTTGCAACCTGCTCAGTAAGGCATCAAGTACTTCTGAGGAGACACGCCACAGAAACACCGCTAGCAAGGTTGACCACCCATCGGGGCTTGTGACAAATGCATCCCTTTGAACTTGCAGTCTGTCTCTCTAATCTTGGCAAGCCACAAATACTGAACTCAAAGTGACCCATGTGGTGGGCTGTGATGCGAACTGTGACCTCCTCAATGGTCCCAGCTGTCCACTTCCTGCGCAAGGGGCCGCCAGTGCTGGTGGGCGATATTGGTGGGAGCCAGTGCCGGTATAAACGGATACGTAATTATATATGCGCCTCCCGAAGTTCAAGCTAATCCCCCCACTGAACACCCTGAACAAGCCCTAGACTCACCCAGAAACGACCGAAAACCACCTCTAAACCAATCCCACACCTAGCCCTGCCTTCAACCCAACCTTGACGCACACCCGACCTGACCCTAATCCAACCCCGAACCAGTTCTACACAGCCCCTACACGATGATTCTCTGTGTTTCTCTGTGTTCCTCTGTGTTCCTCTATGTTCCTCTGTGTTCCTCTGTGTTCCTCTGTGTTCCTCTGTGTTCCTCTGTGTTCCTCTGTGTTCCTCTGTGTTCCTCTCTGTTCCTCTCTGTTCCTCTCTGTTCCTCTCTGTTCCTCTCTGTTCTCTCTGTTCCTCTCTGTTCCTCTCTGTTCCTCTCTGTTCCTCGCTGTTCCTCGCTGTTCCTCGCTGTTCTCGCTGTTCCTCGCTGTTCCTCTCTGTTCCTCTCTGTTCCTCTCTGTTCCTCTCTGTTCCTCTCTGTTCCTCTCTGTTCCTCGCTGTTCCTCTCTGTTCCTCTCTGATCCTCTCTGATCCTCCCTGTTCCTCTCTGTTCCTCTCTGTTCCTCTCTGTTCCTGTTCCTCTGTTCCTCTCTGTTCCTCTCTGTTCCTCTCTGTTCCTCGCTGTTCCTCTCTGTTCCTCGCTGTTCCTCGCTGTTCCTCTCTGTTCCTCTGTGTTCCTCTCTGTTCCTCTGTGTTCCTCTCTGTTCCTCTGTGTTCCTCTGTGTTCCTCTGTGTTCCTCTGTGTTCCTCTGTGTTTCTCTGTGTTCCTCTGTGTTCCTCTGTGTTCCTCTCTGTGTTCCTCTCTGTTCCTCTCTGTTCCTCTGTGTTCCTCTGTGTTCCTCTGTGTTCCTCTGTGTTCCACTGTGTTCCTCTGTGTTCCTCTGTGTTCCTCTGTGTTCCTCTGTGTTCCTCTGTGTTCCTCTGTGTTCGTCTGTGTTCCTCTGTGTTCCTCTGTGTTCCTCTGTGTTCCTCCGTGTTCCTCCGTGTTCCTCCGTTTTTTTCTGTGTTCCTTCGTGTTCCTCCGTGCTCCGTGTTCCTCTGTGTTCCTCCGTGTTCCCTCCTCTGTGCTCCTCTGTGCTCCTCTGTGCTCCTTCTGTGCTCCTCTGTGTCCCTCTGTGTTCCTCTGTGTTCCTCTGTGTTCCTCTGTGTTCCTCTGTGTTCCTCTGTGTTCCTCTGTGTTCCTCAATGTTCCTCTGTGTTCCTCTGTGTTCCTCTCTGTTCCTCTCTGTTCCTCTCTGTTCCTCTCTGTTCCTCTCTGTTCCTCTCTGTTCCTCTCTGTTCCTCTCTGTTCTGTCTCCTGTTCCTCGCTGTTCCTCTCTGTTCCTCTCTGTTCCTCTCTGTTCCTCTCTGTTCCTCTCTGTTCCTCTCTGTTCCTCTCTGTTCCTCTCTGTTCCTCTCTGTTCCTCTCTGTTCCTCTCTGTCCTCTCTGTTCCTCTCTGTTCCTCTCTGTTCCTCTCTGTTCCTCTCTGTTCCTCGCTGTTCCTCTCTGTTCCTCTCTGTTCCTCTCTGTTCCTCGCTGTTCCTCTCTGTTCCTCTCTGTTCCTCTCTGTTCCTCTCTGTTCCTCTCTGTTCCTCTCTGTTCCTCTCTGTTCCTCTCTGTTCCTCTCTGTTCCTCTCTGTTCCTCTCTGTTCCTCTCTGTTCCTCTCTGTTCCTCGCTGTTCCTCTCTGTTCCTCGCTGTTCCTCGCTGTTCCTCTCTGTTCCTCTCTGTTCCTCTCTGTTCCTCTCTGTTCCTCTCTGTTCCTCTCTGTTCCTCTCTGTTCCTCTCTGTTCCTCTCTGTTCCTCTCTGTTCCTCTCTGTTCCTCTCTGTTCCTCTCTGTTCCTCTCTGTTCCTCTCTGTTCCTCTCTGTTCCTCTCTGTTCCTCTCTGTTCTCTCTCTGTTCCTCTCTGTTCCTCTCTGTTCCTCTCTGTTCTCTCTCTGTTCCTCCTCTGTTCCTCTCTGTTCCTCTCTTCCTCTCTGTTCTCTCTGTTCCTCTCTGCTGTTCCTCTCTGTTCCTCTCTGTTCTCTCTCTGTTCCTCCTCTGTTCCTCTCTGTTCCTCTGTGTTCCTCTGTGTTCCTCTGTGTTCCTCTGTGTTCCTCTGTGTTCCTCTGTGTTCGTCTGTGTTCCTCTGTGTTCCTCTGTGTTCCTCTGTGTTCCTCGTGTTCCTCCGTGTTCCTCCGTTTTTTTCTGTGTTCCTCCGTGTTCCTCCGTGCTCCGTGTTCCTCTGTGTTCCTCCGTGTTCCCTCCTCTGTGCTCCTCTGTGCTCCTCTGTGCTCCTTCTGTGCTCCTCTGTGTCCCTCTGTGTTCCTCTGTGTTCCTCTGTGTTCCTCTGTGTTCCTCTGTGTTCCTCTGTGTTCCTCTGTTACTCAATGTTCCTCTGTGTTCCTCTCTGTTCCTCTGTGTTCCTCTCTGTTCCTCTGTGTTCCTCTCTGTTGCTCTCTGTTCCTCTCTGTTCCTCTGTGTTCCTCGCTGTTCCTCTCTGTTCCTCGCTGTTCCTCGCTGTTCCTCTCTGTTCCTCTCTGTTCCTCTCTGTTCCTCTGTGTTCCTCTGTGTTCCTCTGTGTTCCTCTGTGTTCCTCTGTGTTCCTCTGTGTTCCTCTGTGTTTCTCTGTGTTCCTCTGTGTTCCTCTGTGTTCCTCTGTGTTCCTGTGTTCCTCTGTGTTCCTCTGTGTTCCTCTGTGTTCCTCTGTGTTCCTCTGTGTTCCTCTGTGTTCCTCTGTGTTTGTGCTGCGTCTGCGCTTCTGAATCTCCGTAGCTCTGTGTCTCTGTCGTTACGTCTGTGCTTTTGTCTGTGTTTGCGTCTCGTGTGTCTGTACCTCTGTACCTCTGTACCTCTGTGTCTCTGTGTCTCTGCGTCTCTGTGTCTCTGTATCTCTGCGTCTTCGTGCTTGTACGTGTTCATGCCTGTGCGCATGCTCGTGTGGCATGTGCACAATCTGCACATCAGAACGCAGTTGCAGGCATGCACACAAAGGTGCGTGACCTTGATCCAAGAGACTCAGACGTCCCACGTGATACCCGTACAGGACATGGGAGATGAGTGAGTCGCCCTGGCTTTTGTAGGAACACTAGTCAGTCTCTCATGTCCCTCCCAAAATGACTATAGATTACTGAATTTCGACCAAACATGACAGTGCCTTGTTTGTCTCAAAACAAAAAAGGTGCTTCGCACGTCGCACGCAAACTTGAATTGCGAAGTGGATCCCAGTCCTCACAGGATCAGAGCCGGCATCAACATAGTTACCTTCCAGGCTCCACCGGACGAGGCTAGTAGCATTCCATCTATGAATGAACCAAAGGACAAACTCTGTGTTTGGGGGGAAGCTGGTGCGCTTGGGCTGTGCACAAAAGGCTCAAATAGCAGACCAAGCAGCTGTCGCTTCGCCACTGGCCCCCGTCGCCGCAAATGCCAGCGCCGTTGCCACAGTGCGGACACCATTCTTAGCAGCACAGGCATGCGTCCCTACTTGACGCACTGACCAACGACACCACATACACCGCGCCTTGCAACAAGCAGGCCACAGAAATGAGGCCCGGTCGACTCGTCGACTGTTGATTGTCTGCCCCATCCCAATCTGCACGCACCACCAACAGAATGCAGCGCAGATCACTTTCCTCTGGGTGATTTGCTTCATATGTTTGCTTTTCTTCCGACAGGACTCAGACCAGAGTATGCATTTCACGGCGAGTTTACGGCTAACAAAAAGTTACAAGAGAGGAATGTCCTCACTTTGCAGGCGAGGTCCATGTTTTCTGGGGTGCCTCTTTGTTCGGCTTTGAAGGGAAACCACCCATGTTGGAACAGCCTGGGGTGGTTTCCGGTCTCAACAAAAAAACACAGCCGGGGGGCGGTTCTTGTCCTCCGCCTTGACGTTGCGTGCCGGGGGCTCCTCCATGGTGCCATGGCCCTGGGCACCCAGGAGGCACACCAGAAGCAGCGCCTCGGGCTAGGCGGCGAGCCCAAAACGGATGTGGCCGTGGCGGCCTTCGTTTCTTTTGGGGGGACCCGTTTCGAGGGAAGGAACACCATCATATTTTTGTTGTGTTATTGTGGGGGGGGGGGGGGGGGGCACTCTCCAGATGACGTCATCAACAGGAGTCCGTCTTTTTGAAGCCCAGGGCGCTCTTGATCCTTTGCTTAGGCCCCCAAAAAAAAAACTGCCAGGATGAGGATTGATCCGCTCGAGAAGCTGGCTTCAAATGCTGGGGTCCCAGCAGTCTGCATCATGAAAAATGAGGCGAGCGAATTGATGCTATGCTGAGCAAAATGCCTGCAGATCCTGGTGCCCTGTTTTTTGCCTGGAGCTTTGAGCTTGGTTGCACCAATCAACCTCTGGATGCAAGTCCCAAAATGCGCTCTGTGAAAACAATGACCAATACGGACTCTCAGTTCTAAAACATGAACCGAAATAGCTTGAACAACGGGAGATTACTGCATTTGTATGCATTTGTCCAATGTTGTAATGCCTTTACATTGCTCAATGTGATCCGAGACAAACAACACGCTGAGAAGGAAGCAACAAATTGTGAGTCGTGCATTCAACCGGCCCGTTCCCACAGGCTCACATATTTTAAGCTCTGCGAAGATTTGATCAACAGCTCCTAGAAACTCAAGCGCCGCGTCCGCGCGCCAAATCACCGTCATTTGGTCTTTGGATTCCTCCATCCATATGTTGATTTGTTCCCTCACCTTTGAAAAAGCACCTTGAAAATCTGATCATCCGAATGAGGTCCAACCTCTGCCGCAGAGGCTGGAACATGTGGCGGTGCCACAGCACAGTTGGTATGCACTTCGATTGGGGAGAAGCCGCTCGAAGCATCACTGCCAGCGCGCTAGGTCCCGCGGCCCCGCCTCAAATGGCTAAGAATGATCCAAGCACCACGCATCCTTCAGAGACACGTTGGGGCATCTGTTGTCACGGGTTGAACAGCTTAATTTCGAGTGCCCTGCAAAAGCAAATGACCAATTTGGGGTTGGCTAACTAGCCAGGTACCTAGCTGACGTCTTGTGAACAATGAGTCAGTTGGGTAGTTTGTTTCTTAGGTGATGACGTACTTAGTCGTTTACTTACCTGGCCAGTGACTCGGCTAGATTACCAGCCTTTGGGTGCGTAGTTATAGTTTTCTGGCTGGCAAGCAGCAAGTTAACTAGTTGGATAGCTGGCTGTTGTGCTTGCTGGCTCATTTCGTCCAAGTTGATCTTGTTAGATTAGTCAATGAACTAGCAGGGCAATCGGAGACCTGAGCAGCACCTAGCTAGCTATCTAGCTATGTGGTGAGCGAGCTACTAAAAGTTGGCAATCAGTTAGTTATTTGGTTAGCTTGCTTTGCTTATCGAGCTAGCCGTCTAGATAGTAGTGAGATACATAGACAAATGAGAAGCGGATCGCGCAAGCAACAAAGAACGCCGAATACTCTAGACATTTGACTGTTAAATAACAAAAACGCGATTCACTGTTTGAAGGTGAGGAAACAGTGCGTACAGCAGTTCCAATGGTCGCGTACTTGTCTGCACCGGCTCCAAGCATGCTCCACCTGCCAACTCAACAGCTGGGTTTAGCACACCAAACCTCGTCAGACCTGTCCCTGCTTCCATTTGCCAGAAGGTTCTAAACTTGCTTTGATGAATATGTGCGTACTGAGTTGGTAGGACTACTCCCCAAATCAAATCAAAATCAAAATCGATTGCAAACCACGGCTTGGCAGAAGGAAAAGCACCACCAACCGCCAACTACGGAAACGATCCCAGAAATTGTGGTTTGCCTGCCGAGGAATGCCACCCAGCACGTCCCCAAGGTCTTCCGGGCTTTCAGCCGGGGCAGCAAATGTCCGGACCGGGCCACCGGACCTCATGGCCTTCAGGCCTTGCCCCCGGCCTTTTGCAGGAGCTCAGCCACGTCCTACGCAGCAAATGGGAGTCGTGTAAAACTGAATCAACGTTCGAAAGTGAAACAGTGGCGTTGAGCTTCGCCCCATTATCGAATATGCAAAAGCAGCTCACTGGCATGAAGCCATCCAGCTGGAACATTCTGGGTGCAAGGTTTGCAGCTCGGCAACCAGAATGACTATGCCACGCAGTGAAAGTTCAGCTGCCAAGTCGATTCACTGCATGGCCCATGGCTCAAAATCGGCCCGTCAGCCGCCTTCATCTTGTTCTTCTGCGCCAGCGCTAGGGGCGTTTGGCCTGGGTGTCCCATGGTTTAGCTGCACTCTGAACATCGGGCAATCGCGTCCGGATCCGCCCCGTGAGCCTTAAAGAAAGCATCAAACACCCTTGGGGCCTTAGGGCCAGGCCCTGCGTGTTCTGCTTGTTCACGTCACCTTTCGCCTTGATAAAGTAGTCGCACAGCTCTTTCCTGCCATAGGCAGATGCCTCAGCGAGCCAATCGCTAGTTCCCTGAGTGTGCACATGCGACTCTGTGTCAATCCTTTCACTGGCACTGATTGTTGCCAGGATTCAAGAGATCCTGTCAAGGTAGGAGCTGTCTGAAAGTCCGCCGACAACAGACGGCGTGTTGGACGCAAGAAATGCTCCCCTCACGACGGGGGGGGGGGGAGGCCCACTGCCAGCGGCATCTGATCCCTGAAACCAACCGATACCTTGTGGATTCCGGAGAGTTCCGAGTGTCAATACTGATGGATTGATACTGGATAAGCCCTGGTAAACTGTGTGTTGCGGTTTATCCTGAAAGTGCTAGCCTCTTTGTATCACGGATGCAATGGCTCAGTGAGCTATGTACATCTGAGGTGTGACATGAAAGGCCTTGAGCCAAAAGGGTAACGTGTTGCATGGAGATCCATGGGAACAGAAAACAACCACAAAACAGGCACAAATTCCTTTTGATCTCCAGCACTGAATTAGTATTGGCTTATTGGCCTTCGACCGTAGCCATTCAAGTGTGTGCCGTAGCCAGATAACATATAGCTCTTAGAATTAAAATACTGTATTCATCCCTTTTTGGCGCGGATGAAATGTCTTTGTTGGCAGAAGGAAAAGAAAACTCTGTACTCCTTGCGATGCACATGCAGGATCGTTGTGAAACTCTTGGCCTCTCACAGAATAGTCTTGCTGATGGTGAGGATCAATTGGTCGTCATTCGTGATTGTTTTCTCGCGCGAACTCTTTTTCGAGCTTCTGAAAACCTTTCATCGCCTCCACGGACGGTTGCTGGTCTCCGATTGGCTGCAGCGGTCATAGTCGTACCAAGTCGAGGAACCATAGCTTTTCCATCCAGGTCGATCGTAGCCGTAAGCTTTGTTGTACCACGAGCTTCTCCCAGGTATTCTCCTTCTTCTTCTGGTTGTGCTCCTTAGCTCTCTGGGTGTCGCGCTCTTTGCTCTCGGGTCGGCTTCGAATGTAAACCATGAGCGGGCTGTGTGAATCTGCACTCACATGGGCCATTCAGAAACATCTCATTGCTGATGTGTTTGAAGCGCGCAGCTGAGGATATTTGGTAACCGGAAATGATCAGCGTGGTCTCGTCCTGCATTTTCTTCTTTCGGTGGACTCATACTCAGATCTTCGAAAGCAAATTTGGATGTCGGTCTTTCCCCATGCATACCAACGTCATCACGCAATCCGGAAATGTTCGATATGGTGACGTACGATTGCCTTCACAGTGCAAGATGCAGCCATGGTGTAATCCATTCTTTCTTTGATGGGCATTCCCTTTGTCGTGTTCCATGTGTCCTGGTATGTCTGCATGATGTGGTTGATCAATCCAAATTCCGGATTATAGATCGGCTGCAATCGGCTGTAAGTGTTTGCGGATTTGTTTGCATCGCCAGTGATTGCATCACAATGGTACATGGTCACGAGTGGATTCCATTCTGGAAGTCCTCTCTTGCTGCTCCATGCGTGGGTGATATTTGGATGGATGTGGAAGACCCCAATGGTAGCATATGGAAGTCCGGCTTGGAGAATGCATCGAGTGTCGTAATCCGTGTTCGGAGTCTCGGATGATCTCGGATGATCTCGGAAGTGCATATGAGGACCTGTCGTCGCCAGGCAGTCAAAGGTTGGCGTATCGTATTCCGGATCTATGCAGTCGATCTCGGCGCCACAGAAACATCTGAACATTCTGAATGTGGTTCCCCAGTTCTGGCACCTCGTTAAAATGTGTCCTGCCAAAAGTTCGACTCTGGCATGCTTGTTGCCACGGACAAAACATGCGATGGGTCTAGCAGACCAGGATTTGATCACAATGCCCTTGTACCCTGAGAGGATAAACAAACGGATGAGTTCCTTGCATTTTTCGTCTTGGAGATCAAGAAATGCGTCCGCTTCTTTGAGGCATATGATGTGAGCACTATTGTGCAGCAGCATCCGTGTGATCGGTCGGTCTCTCAATTTTCGGCCGTCTACCTTGGGCGCGAGGTTCCCGTGATTCGTGGTAAGTATGTTGATGGTGGCAATGAACTTGTCCATCACGGGCCCTTCAGTTGCTTGCACCAAGGATCCGAGGATATCCGTGTGTGCCTTGATCACATCGGGATCGTCCTGTGTCCTGAGAGATGTCAGTCCAAGTGGCAGTCGAATCGGATACCCGGATGCCGGCTGTGCAGCTCTGTGCTCTTCCATGGAGGGCTTGTTGCTGCTGCGGCGAAAGTAGAGTACTTCTTCATCAACATGCTCGTCAGGAGCGACGTGTCTCAGGACTCAATCTCACACCGGTTGAGATCCTTGTGAACCTTTTGAGGATTCTTTTCATACCTTTGCATGTCCCTGAAGCTTTCCTTGATAATTTGAGTTTTTCTTCTGCTTCAGTTTTACTCATTTCGCGGTTGAGATAGACCTGCTGATTGAGTTTCTCCATCGTGACCCTGTGTTTGACGACTCTTTCCCTGGCGGGTTCCATTCCTGGCTCATCATCATCGTCCCTGTCAGTGGAACGCCGTCTTTTCTTGGTCTCGGTGGATGTGTTCTTCTGAGATTGGTCCTTGTCAGCCACCTCGTTGGCGACTCCCTTTTTGCTTCCTGATTTTCCTTTTCCTTTTCTCTTCTTGAATCTGAAATTTCGCCCAGACACCTTTCTTGCAATGAACGCATCATTCTCCTCCAAAGCCCAGAAAGTCTCTTCATCATTGTTCGCCATGAATCTTTCAGCTCCATCTTCGTCTTCCACCCAGAAACCTTCTTCGCCTTCACACTCCCCTTGTTCTAGGACGTGGAAGGTATTACTCCGATTTCCTCCTGGAGGTCGGATGGATGGATCTTGGATGGATGTTCTCGTTGTTGAAGAGATCGTGGTACTGAGTCTTCATCATCTTGTAGGTGTAATTCTCGAGCGAGCTCTTTCTCAAAGACATTGGGCTGATCAGTCTGTCTTGCACCGCTGATGCAAGTTAGTCCGCGTCTGAGATTATGTCACAAAGCGAGACATGAAGTTGTCAATTCAAAACGTCAAAAATGAGATGTGTAAATGTAGATATCTGCAACATGCCTTCAAATCTCACAGCGCGCCATTTTGACAGGGGGCTGAGGGAATGGCTCCCCAGACCCAACGCAGTAGGGTGGGTGACGCGAGTCACAGGGCGGGCTCGAAATGACAGAAGAATCATGGCAGAGACAAGCAAGCCGTGCAATAGTTGATGCAAAGACCAAGCTCAAACATGGTCAACTAACGTGCAGTACGCTACGAACACTCCGCCATGCTTGCAAGACAGAGCTGTCACTTCGTGAAAGCTTTCGTCTTGCACCGCTGATGCAAGTTAGTCCGCATCTGAGATTATGTCACAAAGCGAGACATGAAGTTGTCAATTCCAAAACGTCAGAAATGAGATGTGTCAATGTAGATATCTGCAACATGCCTTCAAATCTCACAGCGTGCCATTTTGACAGCAGGGGCAAATGTCCAACTGATTCCCGAGCTTACGTGTGCCCGGAGTTGGCCCCTGTTAATGGCACACAAGGGAAGCTGAGTGGATTCGCATGCAACTGAAAAACAGCCTTGATCAGTGCGTCAGGGACCCGAAAAGGATCTGACTCTCTGAGACCCAGCAGAGTGGCGGATGCCCTCACTTTGCCCCTGGGTTTGAAAAAGATGTCACCCGTTCATACCAGACCAGAGATGGGTCCTGCGCCTCAAGATGTTGCAGGACTCTGGCCATGGCCTGCAGGGAAACTGAACGGGAAGTCCCTTTGACGCAGGCAAACCGAGCAGCATGATTATCGATCCATGCAATTGTGAAACGATTGGAGAGGGCGTCACTGAAAATCCATCTTATTGCCAGAAATGCAAACATCTCAATTTGGCAGATCAATTGGTCACCTACCTCATCGAGCCAGAGCTTCACAAGCTCATCCGGCACAGCGATTGACGCAACAACGCCGCCGCCCTCCTGAGGAAAGTACATGGCCACACCAGCAGCCACGCCGCTCTCCCAGGCGCCATCAGTGAAGATTAGAATAGGTAACTTCACCGACACGACAGAATAGACGCGAGGCTTCAATGACCGAAGCATGCACATGGCCAGGTCACATAGCTGCCTCAACTCCTCACTCGAAATTGCACGCATGTCAACCATGCGATCAAAAGAGGCCACGAGGAAGCCCAAACCCGGAAGATGTAAAACCCCGAGGCAAAGTTGAGACGCTTGTCCCTCCGCTGCCTGAGCTCGGGAGATCACACCATGATCTTTGATTGCCTGGAGCATTTTGCAAATTCGCTCAACCCTGGTCCTTTTGTTACCCAGCACAAAAGACCCTCTGTCTAAGCGACCCAGTTGCTAACGCCGAAAATTCGGCAGCGAAATCAACCGCCTTGTGGCCCAGCCAAGCAAATTCAGGACAGTTGAAATAGCCGAAGTCAGAATCGGAGCACTTGCCTCCAGACTGATGGTCGGGAAGTCATCGTAAAAGCAAGTACACATTGCCCTGAGGAAGTGGGACAAAATCTGGTGGAGCGATCGGCTCAGCCGGTTAAAGCCGCAAACCGACGCCGCTGCTCCAAAAGGTAATACGCCACAAAGGTAAAACTTCCACTCCCCGCCAAAAGGGTACCCAACAACGCACAGTTTTGTGGAGGTTGGGTGAATCGCTAGCTGTTTGTAAGCTTTGGACAGGTCCACAGTTCTGCCCATCCCCCGCAAAACAGTCCCGTCGGCCATGCTGAGCAAGGCAGTTCCCGCGGCAATGCTTTCTCCAACTGTTCCAATCAAACAAGCCAGCGTGTCCACATTTATGAGCTCGAGACGAAAATTGACCGAGTACGTCGAGTTCAGGGAGGATCTTCTGCAGCCGTCAATGATCCTGACCTTTTTCTCCTCACCTTGATAAATTGCAAAGCGTGGATTTAGCAGCCAATGGTCTGTGCCGAAATGTTCAGATTTGTCGATAAGAGAATGGCTGGGTTCGCTCTGCAAAGTCAGAACCAGTCCAGGGAGCCTTTCGCGCAACAACCTGACTCGCTCAACTTTCTCCGAAAGCGGGATCCTTGTTTCCGCCAAATCACCTCGTTCCAAGCGGGATTTCAGATCCTGCAAGGCCAGGGCATGAGCCTCGAAGAACAAACGTCTGAAAGCAGGAGCCGAGCCTCCCGCTGGTCTAGCACCCAAGGCTTGCTCCAGAAATTCGAAAGAGAGCCCCATCATTCTGCCCCCCGGGCTGATACGCGCAGCAAAATGCATATTGCGAATAGGTACTGACCCCCACTGCATCCAGCGCCGTCAGATCAGCTTCAGAAACGCCAAATTCTTGGGCCCGATTATGAAAGGCCACTTTGGAATCGAGGGCCATGGCTGAGCTGGTGCGTCACCACTGTTGAGGTTCCAACAGCAACGTGCAGACAAACCGATTAGGGTTGGGGTGGCATGAAATGCAATGAAAGTGTGTGTCCCTTGTGACCTACACAGTCATTGAGTCTTCAAGATGGTGCACACTCAATCATGCACGTGCACTGACTTGCCCTGCCGCAATGCGGGGCCATGTTAAAATGAATTACCGGCATGTGGGTCCGACTTGCCATGTGACAGGTTGAACGAAACCCTGCATGGCTAGGCTCGATTGAAAGAGAGCCAACGCAAGTCGACAACATGCACACAAAACTCAGGATTTGTCACGCCCTCCGGTTCATGTTTTTCGGCGGGGCTCACGGGAAAATGCGGCCGCAGCTTCTGGCGCTGATCGACCTCCCGTGTGAGTGACAAACCTCTTCGGCACCCTTCTTCGAAGGGACTAGCGGCCTGCTATTGCATTGCATTGGATGCAAAAGGTGCAAGAATTGGCATCGATCTCTTCAGGCGGGACGGGCTTAAGATTCATGGAAATCAGCCGTCCACACAAGAGCCTGTCCGAGTGAAAATTATTGCCCACATGCACAATGCCGGAAAAGACGTGAGAAAACAAAACACGCCTCTGGACACGAGTGCTTCAGGCAGTGTCCCCCTGGTACTTGCAGTCAAACATGAACTGCCAACCTGATAAGGCTCCACGTCCTCTGAGTGACCATCTGACTCACCGTGCTCTTCCCCAGAGTGGTCCAGCTCATCCTGCTGCGCCGGCACAGGTTGTTGGACATCCAGAGCCTCTTGGTCTTTCAACATGGCCAACAATCTGGTTGCACGGCTTGCGTTCGGGTCGAAAGTCCCGTCTTTGAGCATAGCCACCATCCTGGCCACCTTAAACTGTAGCAGGATCTGTGCGTCTCTGCTATAAGTGACATTTGATCGAGCGGCAGCCTCGACGTGATGCCCAAGCAGAGTACGCTCCTCGCGCGTGAACAATGTAGTCATCCCTGCCCAGGTGATAACGGTCGCTTTGCATGAGTGGCTGGAAAACTCGGCTGCCTTCTCCAAACCGAGAAACGGTTCCAGGAGCTCCCGAATCCAGCAGGCGCACTCGCCAGAAGTCAGTGGTGAGCTGGCCCACGTGCATGCAGACTCGTTCCAAGAAGGCAGGAAAGCTGGCCGATTCCCAAAGCACAATTGACGAACTCGTATGAACTGTTCCCCCCACGACTCGTCGGCAAACAGGGTTCCGAGCGCTGTGTGTGGCAAGAGCCTGGTTTTGGCCCCCTTTGACTTCGACGTCTTGTGGCGAGAGGTCTCGGCCTCCACCAGGACTACGTCCTCGTGGTAGTCGGTCCAGCATCGCTCAATGTTCATGCTGTCACCCCATCGCACACAGGCCAGTATGCAAAACAGGAGACTGCCTGCTATCAACCGGCAGTGATCACGTTCATCACTCAAACACACAAGCTCCAATGCCTGCACAGCTTCAACTGTGAAGTGAGGCGCTTGCTTCAGCTTACGCTTCTTCAGAAACATGGCGTGCGCAGCACCGCAAATGCGAGTTGAGAGCACCCGGTCAAGACCAACTTTCTCAAATTTCAAGATTGCGGCTGCAAAACGCAGAGCCTCCAGAAAATGGCTGGCCTTAGTGGGAGCACTGGAGGTTTCCCTCAGTTGGCAGACATAACAGTACACCTCGGACTCCTCCTGCGCAAAGGGTGAGCCCCTGTTGCCACCTTCCCGCATAAGCCAATTGCTGAAGTGCCAGAGCGAACCAACCCGCTTAAGAAGAGTTCCGGTGGACTTTCCAGCAAAACAATCAGCGATGGACTGGCCAACGTCAGCGGTCTCGTCAAGTGCTCCAGCCATGTTCATGAGGGACCGCCCCAACCTCGTCGCTGTGAGATCAAGCAGGATGAGAACTCTCAGTTGCTTGAGAGCCCGAGTCCTTAGCTCGTCCTCAGGTACGGTTAATTTTGTTGCAGCTATTCTCCTCTTAAGAAGGACTGAGTTGCTCAGAGGAGTGACTACAGGCACGCTGCTCTTCTCTGTCTGAGAAGCTTGCAAGGCATCCGCTAGACCAACTGTAGGAACTGTATGCACGGGAATAGAAGGCCAAGACCCACCAAAGAGTGGAGCCAACGGCCCAATCTCCCAAGGCATCTTCACCTCGTGGGCTGCAACCCGAGCGATTGCAGTTGCAACAACTATCCCTTGGATGCTTCGAGACCCCGCCGGTGGCCACGTGGAATCTGCTACCTCATCAGCATGAAAAGAGAGCGTGTCGCGACGCTGGCTCATCGCCAGCAAGGGCCCTGCTCGGCTCAGTGGCCAAACGCTCTTGCTCAGACGCTTCTGGACCCACCAGCTCATCTGGAGTCTGATTGCTCCACGTAGACGAAGGGCCGCCACTGTCAGAAGCAGCCACCCACCGTCGGCGGAAGCCACGGAGTGGAACATCGTTTGCTTCTTCCATGGCGGCAAATGGGTGCCACTTTGGTGCAAATCCAAGGTTCTGACCAACACAAAGGTGACTGTTCCCCCGAAAAGCTCGAAATGACAGAAGGGAGAGCTGGGAACAAATGTGTTGGTCCCGCCCGCCCACCGCTTGAGACAGGCGATGTCACCACATTCAACAATCATGGCAGAGACAAGCAAGCCGTGCAATAGTTGATGCAAAGACCAAGCTCAAACATGGTCAACTAACGTGCATTACGCTACGAACACTCCGCCATGCTTGCAAGACAGAGCTGTCACTTCGTTAAAGCTTTCTTCTCTCTGCTGATCTGACAACTCACTCTGGATGATGAAAAATTGCGCAATGCGATTGTCGCTGAGGGCAAATGCGTCCTTGTGTCTTGTCTGCATGCCGTTGAGGTACTGTTTGAGCACTTGTGGATTGTCTATGGACAGCAGGTCTGGAGGCGTGGCTCTGACACCGGCGGCTTGCTGATGCGCGGCCGTTCTTCTTGCAATAGCATCGTGCACTGATGCTATGAACTCTGGTGACTGCGCCGTGTAGGCATCAAGTCCATCAAGGCTGCCTTCAATCTCATCAATAGAATTTCAAATTTTGATGCGAATATGAGGAACTCGATGTTCTGCCTTCTGTAATTGAACAAACTGAGAAGTCTGTATAAGTACACGTTCGTCGAGCCCTTCAGAACTTCTTCAGCGTGCTCTTGAAATAGTTGACTCCTTCTTCAGGATCTTGCAAAAGGTCATTCTGGAGAACTGCCTTGTACATGTGAGCGTCTCCGATGAGCCTGCTCTTGAGGAGTGGCCCTCTCTTCGATGCTTCGATTGTTGCGAAGGTCACCCAATCATCTACGAGCTCTTCATGTCTAAACCAGCTGACTTTTCCGTCGTGCGACGGCGGCTGCTTGGCGGTCAGCGATAAGTTCAGCGTCTCTTCACTAAGGCAATGGGATCGGCCGACACTTGATTAGGCTTCCATGAAGCCTTCTCCATCGGATGACATCTTGTTTGGGTCTCTTGCGGAAAACCTGCTCCGCTACTGAGGCCGGCTGCCAGGTACATCTTATCCTTGAAGGGAACCAATACCGCGTGTAGCAGAGGATCTTTATGCGTTGGCCCTGGATCTATTCCGGAGAGTTCCAAGTGTCAATACTGATGGATTGAAATGGATGAGCCCTGGTAAACTGTGTGTTGCTGAAAGCCCCCCCCTGCCCCTCAATCGTTCCCCCCCCTAAGATCCTTTCCCCCCTTGCCCCCCAAGATCTTTCCCACTCCTCCTAACATATCTTTCCCCCTTTCTCCCTATAAGATCTTTTTCCCCCTTTGCCCTCCTAAGATCTCCCTTTTCCCCGCAAGATCTTTTGCCACCTTCTCCCCCTAAGATCTGTCCCTCCCTCCCCCCCTGATCGTCGTTTCCCCCTTTTTCCCCCCCCAAAGATCCGCTCTCCACTTCCCCCCCTTAGATCTTTTCCCCCTTGAGATCTTTTCCCCCTTGAGATCTTTTCCAATTCAGCATGGGCACCATCCCAGCATCACTTGCATCATCCGCATCTTGGGCAAACGCTGATGCAAATGATGCAGGTGATGCTGGCGATGTTGCCAAGGAGATGCTAAGGATGCAAAAGCGGAGCCGGGGGCAACAAAGATCTTAGGCGGGAAAGGGAGCAACGATCTTAGGTGGGGAGGGGGGGAAAGGGGGGAAGAGACGAAGCAGGGAAAAGATCTTGGGGGAGGGCCGGGGGTGGGGGAGAAGATCTTCGAGGGGGGAGATCTCAGGGGGAAAGATCTTAGGGGGGGAAAGTGGGAAAACGATCTTAGGGGGTGAAAGGGGAGGGGAAAGATCTTGGAGAGGGGGAGAGGATCTTGGGAGGAGAAAGAGTGGAACAGATGCTAGGGGGGGAAAGGGTGGAAAAGATCTTAGGGGGGGAAGGGGGGAAAAGATGTCATAAGGGGCGGAAGGGGGGAAAAGATCTTAAGAAGGGCGGAAAAGATCTTGGGGTGGGGGGGGAAACGATCTTGGGGGGTGAAGGGGGGGAAGAGATATTGTACGGGGGGAAGGGTGGGGGGAAAGATCTTAATCTCAACAGGGAAAGGGGGGAAAAAATCTTAGGGAGGAAAAGGGAGAGGATCTCACGGGGGGAAAAGGCCTTAGGGGAGAAAGGGGGGAAAGGATCTCAACAGATCTCAGAAGGGGAAAAGGCCTTAGGGGGGAGGGAAAGGGGGGAAAGGATCTCAACAGGGAAAGGTGGGAAAACATCTTAGGGAGGAACAGGGGGAGAAGATGTCAGGGGAGGACGGGGGGGAAAAGATCTTAGAGGGGAAGGGGGGCAAAAGGACAATTCCAAAGGAACACAAATAAGAAACAGGCCTGTAATGTCGACGGCCTGAGCCAGAGGCGTTAAAATAAGGACAATGAACAAGAGTCCAGCCACACCAAAAACAAGTGTAAGTTTTACACCTCTGACTGCCAACTGTTTGCTGAGTGAAGGTCCGGCCAGTTGCCCCAGTGATCACCAAGCAACCCCTGAAAGAAGAAGTTGAGAGCTTAGCAGTTGCGTTGTAACAGCGAACATAGAGTATCAGGGTGACTATGCAAGCTGGTCTTGCCCAAGAGAAGAAAGGGTCATGAGTCCCACCCCTTTGGCAAATTTACAAACTACTAAGGTCAAGCACAGGCTGATTATCCACCGCAACATGACATATCGATCATCAACACATCAACGGCCCTTCTTGCCCTTCTTCCCATAGAGGCCGCAGGCAACGAATAGAAACATCCAAGTTGCGTAGTGGATGGAATTGCCACCACTGTTGTCCACTTCCCAAGGATTTGCCTGGCCAGATGCTACTTTCACTTGAAGAGCAAAGCTAAATAGCTACTGTCGTGCTTGAGTCACAATCGCGATAGTTCAACTATTGACCGGCCAGTTCAAGCCAAAATGTGTTGGGTTTCCTTGCTGCCATTAGACTGTCGGCAATGACGTGAGCATGTTGGGCCCTCCTTTGTGTGTATCCGCCAAAGCAAGTTAGTCTCATCCTTGCAGCCTCAACTTATCACTCTGCTCTTGCAACCTCTGACCACTGCCCCAGGATGGCGTGGAAACTTGCTGGCTCAGCTTCAGCAAAGGTACTCATGTGAGGGCAGAATGTTGCCCAGCACACACCCATTTGTTACAAATCCTATCAGCGAGTGCTAACAGAATTAATGTGTTTTTGACCAACTCAAGGAGCTTTGACATCTGTGAGGTCATAAAATGTTCGCTCTAAACCACCTCACAACTTCATGTCCAAGCCGCTTCGTTTGGTGTTAGCGTGACTTAAATTACTCGAGTCTCGAGTTTCCACAATGTCATAAGCGTCAGTAGTTGCATGATGTGTTGATCCGTGAGGGCAAATCTCCGCCTATGGGTGAAACAATGAGCAACCATACAATCCTTCGGTCAGGATCTCATGGCTTGCTTTGGGAAGCAGTTGCCGAAAAGGCAAACCCGGAAAAAACGGCATCCACACCTTGCTCTCCAGAAGCTTCTTCACCACGTGCGTGCGGTTGGCACCGATGGCATAGCCCAGGCAGCTGATGCCTTTTGCATCTTTCTCGTCAATGTTCTTCTCCTATCAATGTCTGTGACTGGAAATGGGAGGGCTGACCAGAAATGCTTGGAGTCCATGGCATGGCAACGTTGCCTGGCAAGCTTGCAGCTTCTGCTCTTCTCTTTTTCTCCATAGTTCATACTTCGGATTCCTTTTCCACTCTAACCAAATCCTGACGAACAAGCCAGTCTTGCTCGGGCCCTCTTGCCTCTCCGGCTGCCTGCAAATAATCCTCCAAGGTCTTGAGGTCACCTTGCATTGCATGGAAGCGCTGGCTCAGCTCCCAGGTGCGGATAAGGACTGGAATGCCCCCAGTGGGCTCAGATGCTCGCGTCCCAAAGCAACGTGCTACAGATCTCGGGCAATGCCACAAATGCATTACCGATGAGAACATTGTCTCGGACCCGGGTCTGTTCTGCCTAGAGAATGCATTCAACGCACAGCCATGTAAGGTTTCGAAATGAAGACTCGAGCACACTTGGGGGCTGCGTTGCCATTGAGGCTAATCAAATGCATCAGGAAATCGCCCTGCCTTTCAGGCAGGCCTCCTGCAGAGTGATGGGCTTGTTCTGGATATCCTGTCCAAAGCTTCCGCAACTTTGACTTGGCCAGTGTGCAAAAATCCTGCATGAGAAAAATGGACATCGGAAATGACTTCCCTGTGTGGCCTATGATGTCCGGGTTTAGCACAATGGAAAGGCAATCTTGCGGCAAATATCGAGACGGTGTGAACTTTTCAAGCCCGCCCTGCACTCTTGCCCCTTGCCCCTCAAGTAGTGAAGTCCTGAAGGACCGTCTTCACCTCTTCAGGCACGCCACCCATGGCTCTACCTTAGCTCCAGCTGCAGCTTCATTCGAGGCCAGCATTCGCAGCGACAAGAGCGTACGGCAAGCACGTTACTTGGGCCCAGGGAGGCATTTCCAAGTTGCCATACACAAATCTGCCACCAAAGAGCTGATCTTGAGCATCATAGGCTCATTGTTGTAGTGCTGCATGGCAGCTTGGTTGCCGCCGCGTTTAATGTCCTCTCACTAGGCCACTTATTGGCTTAGCATGCCCAGTGGTCAACTGGCAGTATGCCTGCATGGCCACAGGCTGTAACACGTCAATGTGGCTGCGAATCTTAGCACTGTTCAGGAGTTGAGGGCTTCCCGAAATGTGGGACCCCATATACGCGCTGAATTGTCTGTCGGTGTCCAATTCAGCACCATCCAGCTACGGCCTCAATTTCAGCCCCCAGTTCATGATGGAATATCCGGGAATCTGTGCACATCGAAACATTCAAAATCCTTACTGCGGCGGCGAAGGTCCTCGAAAATATGCGCCAGCTCTGGGTTCTTCTCCAGCGCATTAAATTTGCCGGTGACGGTCTGTGCCGGTGAACGAGGGCAAGAGTAAGTTTGTTTACGTTCCACAAAAGCTGCCTGACGTGTTGGGAGCACACTTTCCTACTCAAGCCCCTCGCATGCAATGTCCGCAAGACTGCTTGCATGTTTGTGGATGGGTGTTCTCCACTCTCCTCGTCGCCGTTGCTCAGCCGCGTGTTGTAGTACTCCTCAGCGAAGTGCTACCAACTTCCCACATCTATATATATAGATATATGTATGTCTAGTCTGACAAACGAATTCGGAAGGTGAAGTAAACATGGCATAGCCTGCGAAAGGCAGTCAGCCTGACTCTAAAAGGCCCTGAGCTCTACATGCGGCTCAGACTTGTTTGACGGTCCAGGCTTTCTGACATTGCAGCCCTGAGTACGGATATGGCTGCAATGTTGCAGCCCTTGGTGCTGGGCATCTTGCGTTCAGTGCACACGACAGCTGAGCGTTTATATATATATATATCGAGTTTGGCATCAAAGGCATGGCAATGTCACGTGCCAGATTGAAGTATATAGTTATTTTCGTTCAAGGATAGTATGTTGTAGCACGTGTAGTATTGTGCGTTAAGCAAGCTCAGCAACATGAAACTTCTAGAAATATTGCCGGGCTATCCATCTTTGTTTATCCCAAGCAACAGGGAAGGACCCCAACTCAGCCGTATGCCAAGGAGCTGTGATGGCCTGCGTCTGCATCCAGGCGCGCACGGCCTTGGCGTCTCGGGAGAACTGCTCCATCCTGGCAGTCCAATTGGGCTGTCCACATGGGCCTCGAATGCGGAAGCCGTCATCAATAGTTTACCATCCGAGCCAGAACCTTCAAACAGAATGGGCCCGCTCCGTCAGCTATTCAGAATCTAAATGCAATGGACGCGAACTCCGAAGCATGCTCCAAATTCATGGCGTGAAACAGGGTCAGTAGCTTGCAAACAATGTCCAGTGCGACTTGCATCACGA
>CAUJNA010000924.1:766981-936981 GCA_963377175.1 Effrenium voratum | reverse complement strand
GCTACTACTACTGCTACTTTTGTTATGACTATTCTGATGTTTATTATTTGTTTGATGTTCTTGTTATTACTGATCGAATTAAAAACCATTGTGTTAACAAATTAAATGTAGAAAAATCAAAGCAGCAAAAAGCAAGCAGAGATTCGAAACATGAGTCACCTTCTCCAAACATTTCTATCTTGGGATGCATGTTGTGTCTGTTCTTGTCTTGTCTTTTTGGTTTTCTTGGTTTTGAGGGGGTCTCAAAAGGAAGCTAATGAAGAGAGAGGACATCCCGGCGCAGGCATTCCGCTGCAAATCAATTCCACGCGTAGCTACAGCATGACGAGAGGGCCATGCACTCGAGTTTCTGGGGGATTGCGTCGGCCATACAAAGCGGTCTCTGCTGTTCTCCGAGAACCGCAGACCCCAACACGTCCGGCCTTTTCGAGCCGCAGGTGCGCCATGATGCAGCAATCAAGGGGCTCGAGAGGCAAGAGATGGCTGCGGAGACCGTCAGTGCATGGTCCAAGGATGGTACCATGAAACAGCGCTCCACTGTATCTGCGGCGTCGGCAAGCTGCAGCGTCCATTGTTTCGTTTCTCGAGCCTCTCACTCATGCTGGTCGTTCGTTGATCAGTTGGCGCGACCGACAACTCCCAGTCGGGCTCAAAATCGGCGGTAGGGGTGCTGAAACTCAAGGTGCGCTGGCTTGTGAAATGAGGATGGCTACATTCAGCGGAGAATGGCAGACAAAAATTGTTATCCCTCCAAAGCCACACACCCCTTGCAGCCATGATCATTGCCTGGCAATGCACGGATCACATGTTGAAGCTCTGTGGCAAACTGCCATGGCCCAGGCGCGCAGCCTATTTCACTTTCGACAGCATCTCGGCCTCCGCCAGGTCTCCGATGTCGTTGACCTGCGCCTCCTTCCTTACAGCGCATTGCGCCAGCTCAAAGACTGCTCCCCCCCGACCTCTCCGACCTCTCATGCCAGTTCCAATTTTGCACAACCACATCCCTCCCACGTACACAAGTGTGTCTCCAGTTTAACACCATTTTGCTGGCCCGTCAGAGCCGGTCAGCACCCCTCGCTTGCTACTCAGGATCATGACGCCAGTGCACTTCTTCCGGACGGCGTCCTTGGAAGATGCATAGAGCATTCTTTCCTTGACCGTGGTCTTGTCGTCCGGGCTCCAGAACACGAACACGAGCTTGTTCTGGGGTCTTCCGTCATCTGTCGTGAACTCAAAGTCAACCAGTGCGTATCGGGGACTGCCCTCTGGCAAGGCCTTCACGAAGTCTGCATAAGTCTTCGTGGCGTCCCCAGTCTCATCCACAACAATGGTCTTTTTGTCATCTGACATCTTGAAGGTTACGTAGCGCAGGTCCTTGCGGAGTGCCATGCTGGCAGACACTCTCAGCTCGCCAAACAAATGCGCGCACGATGCGGAACACGTGCGAGTTTTCAGCCCGGGTTGTGCCCCTCCCGTCCTTCTTCATCTTGATGCGCTCGTGAACCTCAACGCACTCATCGGCAACTGTCACACCAGAAGACATGCCCGGCTACTCTGCACTTGGTAAGAAATCAAGTTTGAGCCCAACTCTGATCAATGCATAGTGTCAACAACTGCACTATGGTTCATGTCTTTGGAAAGCAGGTTGTGATTGAGGCACCATAGATGCTTGAGTCAAGTGCAGGGCAACAACATGGGCTGCAGTCAGCCTTCAAAGCCCTTCTTAGTTTCTGTCGCCCTCTCTCTGTTTCTCGCTGTGCTCTCAGCAGGCAGTGCAAACTGTCTGAATGCCCGCTGGTTGATGAGCCCTAAATGGACTGCACCGCTACTCCAAGAAAAATTGTCATGAGCTCCACATTTTTCCCCAAGCGCCGCAGTGGCAGTTTGTGCATGGTAGCCAGTATTCGTCGGCAGGTTCCTTTCATGCGCCAACACTCAGCCTCCAAAAGAAGCTCGAGCAATGTCACCCTTGACTTCAGCAAACATCAGTTCACGTTCAGTACATGTAGTGGACGGGCAATATGATACAGTGCCACTGCTCAGTCTGGTGACCACCCGAAAGCCAGTCAATGAATTGTGCCGTGCTGTGCTAGGTGCTCATGTAGAGATAGGCTTACTCAAACGACATTGCAATAGGATGCATCTAGAAATGAAGCAAGTAAGCAAGCAAACCATTGGTAAATGCATTGCTGTACCCGTCGGAGGTTGTCCGTAGCACACGGCCTTGAGAGCTCTGTCCTAAAGCTCTGTGGCAAACTGCCATGGCCCAGGCGCGCAGCCTATTTCACTTTCGACAGCATCTCGGCCTCCGCCAGGTCTCCGATGTCGTTGACCTGCGCCTCCTTCCTTACAGCGCATTGCGCCAGCTCAAAGACTGCTCCCCCCCGACCTCTCCGACCTCTCATGCCAGTTCCAATTTTGCACAACCACATCCCTCCCACGTACACAAGTGTGTCTCCAGTTTAACACCATTTTGCTGGCCCGTCAGAGCCGGTCAGCACCCCTCGCTTGCTACTCAGGATCATGACGCCAGTGCACTTCTTCCGGACGGCGTCCTTGGAAGATGCATAGAGCATTCTTTCCTTGACCGTGGTCTTGTCGTCCGGGCTCCAGAACACGAACACGAGCTTGTTCTGGGGTCTTCCGTCATCTGTCGTGAACTCAAAGTCAACCAGTGCGTATCGGGGACTGCCCTCTGGCAAGGCCTTCACGAAGTCTGCATAAGTCTTCGTGGCGTCCCCAGTCTCATCCACAACAATGGTCTTTTTGTCATCTGACATCTTGAAGGTTACGTAGCGCAGGTCCTTGCGGAGTGCCATGCTGGCAGACACTCTCAGCTCGCCAAACAAATGCGCGCACGATGCGGAACACGTGCGAGTTTTCAGCCCGGGTTGTGCCCCTCCCGTCCTTCTTCATCTTGATGCGCTCGTGAACCTCAACGCACTCATCGGCAACTGTCACACCAGAAGACATGCCCGGCTACTCTGCACGCACTTGAGGAGCAGAATCAACCAAGCTTGGGCCAAGAATGAGCAGTGGGAAATGTCCATGCTAACAAGAAAGCTACATATGGAGAAGCAAGCGCAAGGAAGAGACCAAGAGATGGAGATTAACTATGTTGATAAAACACTAAACTGGTGTGGAGCTTTTGCTACAAAGGCACGATACAACACGAGAGACGTGGACGGCACATGCAGCATCTTTCCTACAGGCAAGTGGTCGCAATGCGCTCTAGGATTGTTGGTGTTTGTGTGTGTGTGTGTGTGCGCGCTTGTTTTTTTGTGGCTCCCTTTTTCAGCCTAATTCACCGCTGGTACTCTGGCCTTGTTGCATGGCTGAGCGCTGCGCTGTGCCGGTACATCGTACCTGCTGTATGTTTGGCAAAAGCCTAGTCAGTTTCTCTGTGCGCTTGAGTGTTCTCTGTGCATGTTAAGGAAATGATTGGTGTAATTAGCAATCAAAGGTCTCTGAAAATGCTGAACTGCTTTCCCTAGTGGAAGTCTGTGCTGGGTGCAAGTGTTCAGGCCAGCGCACAATAACAATCTATGGGGCAAACTATGCTTCTGCTGTATCACGTCTGTGGCACATGGTCATAATTTAGTTCTGCAGCGTTTGTACATCACGCGTAAACGCTCCAGGCAATGCTACGCAAGGCAGTTCAACATCACTTGCATCTTCTCCAGTCCCCCTGTCTTTTGGATGTCTAACCTGGGTCCAGAGCTGTCATGAGACATGCCAGACATGCCAGACATGCTGGGCATGTCCAGGCTCAATCATAAACGATTGATCCCAGGCCATGGAAGCCAAGGGAGACCAATCCGAGGCAAAGGCTGCAGCTCCCGAGGGGCGAAGCTCCCGAAAACCAAAGCTCTGTGCACTGCATCAGAAAAGTCCAGAGTACAGCTGACTTCGGGAGGTTGCAGCAAAAGGCCGTGTGTCTCTGTGACTGACACCAGACAGACGTGGCAACTCAAGTGCAGTTTTTGGGACAACATAGATCCCATCATAATCTGGACAGTTGTAGCAGTCCTGTCAACCTAAGCATTTATCGAAGGCAATCAGGTAGTTGTTCCGGGCATGATCTTCATGCATGTGCTTCCTTGATGTCAAGTCGTAATGTAGCTACCTGCTGGCTGTATCCAGAGCAACCTTTGCATGTCGGGTGCAGAGACCATCTCGGCAAAGCTGTCGAATTCGGACCAGGCAGGGCGAAGCTCGGGGAGCCCCCTCGGGGCTCAATGAGCAAGGATGCGACTTGTGGCTCCAAGCGAGCGGCCAAAGCCTCTCTGAAAAATCAAACTAGGCGATTCTCGTTTGAGTCGTGTGGATCTCAAAGGCCTGGGCCGGGTTTTGCTCAGCTCCATCCATGCAGTCGTGGTCCAGGTGCCCACGAGAGACACAATGCCCTCCAGATTTGGAAAAGGTCCTACACTTTGACTGGCAGCAAGTTCCTGGTATTCCCGGTGGTCACAAGGTTAGACTGATCACCGAGCGCGTACCCCACTTTGACTGTATCACATTGACTTAGGTGGTAAGGGCGGGCATCCAACAGCATTGGCGGTCACGTCTCGGGGCCAGCTCTAAATCTCTGCGGCGGGCGCGTGAGACGCATAGCCTCAGTGAGCCAACGAATGTCAGCCACCAAGATGTTCAACCGCAACACATTCAGTCAGCCTCTGCTTGGCATCAAACATGGCATACAAATGTCGGGGGGCGTACGTAGGTAGGGCAAATGTCAATATAAACGCCAAGTGGCCCTTGCCCGGATATGTGGTCTTACAAATTGAAGAAGATTGGTAATTTGCCTAAGCACTCCAAGGTCGGAAACAAAAGCCAAGGCCCAATTGAGCAGGAACCGCGGGTAACACGCTAAGCTCCCAGCCGCACGAAAAGGCGCGCGCTTCATTGATCCTGCATAGAAAGACTGATACCATGACCTTTGGAGCTCACACTGAAGCCAACTGGCCAATTCTACTCAACTGGAGTAAACTGATAGCCTTCGCTTTCCGCAGTCATGAAGCCAAGTCCAACTAAAACAACCGATCACGAAAACGTACATGCAAACTGCCTCGTGGAGAACTGGCTGCAGCCTGGCGTTCCCAAAAAAGCATGGAGCTGCTTGTGCAGCGCCTCTCTACAACCATGCTTCAAATACGTGCCCTTTTAGCCCATAGCCAATAGATGCGTCACATCATGAGCTGAGGAAGTCAGTAGAAAAGGCCGCAACAACCTGCCAGGAAGGGATGCTGTTCCGGAATCTCTCTGTGAACAAGCGCGAGAGAGAATCCTCATTTCTTCCAGCCCAACAAGCCCAATAGCTATACATCATTCACTGCAGTACAAAACCCTGCAAACTATCATTGAATGTCTCTACCCAAGGGCTCCTACCATGACGCATCCCTGTCTGAAAGGCCCACAAAGTGCCAATGTGTCTCCGCAGAGCGAAAGACACCAAAAGCGGACCGCCGCCTTCAAAAGTCAACTGGAATGCCCATCGCGCCTGTTGGTGCACGTTCAGTGCCTCCAGGCGTCGCCGTCAAATGCGGAACCGGCCTCCCCAATTGAACCAATAACGTAGAAGAGAGGTCAAAATCCGTCCTCTGGCATTAAGTGAAGCTAGGGGCTCAATTAGGCAACAAATACCATGGCAAGCCCTCAACATCGCCAAACCTTACCAATGTATCCACAAATGTATCCACAAATGCGTGGGTCAAAGTGCCTGCATCATCAAGGCACGGGTCTGTTGAATGATGAAGAGATGATGCTGCTGGCTGCTGCAGCTGATCTCTGCTGCTGACTCTCTCGCGGCTGCCGCAAACCCCGCTGCCGCTGCCGACGAGGACGCGGCTGCTTAGAGCAGCGATTAGCCAAATAATCCAAAGTAGTGCACAAAGCCAGATATTGCCCAATCAAGCTGATGTTGGATTTCCACCCTCAAAAGCACGTGTCTTTGCTGTAGCAATCCCCATCAACGTCCTAGACAAATGGAAAGCAGGTAGCCTCGCGGAACAGAAAAAGTCAACATCAACAAACGTGTCTCACTGTTTGAGGCCCAAAGTTCCTGGTTCCTTCATCAACTGCGACTTGATCAGTCTCCTCCGTTTGAGCCACACTCAAATCAATGGCTTTGCCGCTGACACTCTGAAACGAAATCACAACTCCTTGTGCGTGCCATTTCAAGCTCTCGAGAGTCATCATGTTAAAACGCATGCCGTATCGCAGTCAAGGTCCAATAGATCGGGTTGCCTCCCTGCAATGGCCCGGGCCTGCTTCCTCATTTTGCTGGTAATGCTGACAAGGTTCACGTAGTCCGGAACTGGCAAGCTGCAACAACGATCGTCGAAAAGCAGGTTGCGGTGTTGCGTTCACCGACATATCCTTCTGTCGAATGCTTGATTCTTCAGCCCCCCGAACGCCGCAAGGAGTTCGGAAACTATTTGTTCTGTTTTGCTTTGAGTGGAGAAGAGTGAGGCTTAGAAGAAGGAAATGCATGACGTGACACACTCCTGATTCTGACAATTGGTTCACTTAACATGTGCATTTAACGTTGGAACGCTCCCCCCCTGGAACAGTGGAACCAGTCAGATGGACCCTCTTTAGAGAAAATCCGGGGTTCCGGAGGGACAGTACTTGCTTTAGTATTGCCAATTCTACTTTAGTATTGCCAGGCTGATCTCCGATTCCCAGTACTTACTTTAGTATTGCGATTTCTACTTCAGTGCTGACTCTCCGATTCCCAGTACTTGCTTCATTCAGTATTGCCAATTCTACTTGAGTATCGCCAAGGCTGCCACTTTGGTATTGCCAATTCTACTTTAGTGTTGCCAAGGACCGTTTTTTCAGCAACCCCCAAAAAGGTTAGAGACTAAAGAGGACCCCAAAACAGTCACATTAAAGAGGATCGGGGGCTCTTGTGGGCAACCCCTTTTGCGCGAATAGTTGCCCTTATGTTTTTGTAAAAATGTTATCTTAAATTTGATGGTTTCCTAGATCCAAGGCCCTGACCCTTTGAGCTGGGAAGAGCTTCAGTTACATCAGCTCCCCTACCTCTATCCTTCAGCCCATGTTGAAAATAGTTTTTTGCGATTCCCAGTACACTCAGCACTGAGCACATATGAGCAAGCACACAATTGGGTTAGCATAACATCATGCACCATCACGCCACATCATGCAGCGATGCAGGCAATACACCACGCTGAGCAAGCCTACAACACAAACAAAAACCAGTGCTGGAGGTTGGTCTGGTGTTTACGTGAATTGATGGACACCGCATGGCCACATTTACTGATTTGCCCCATTGCCACCTCTCGCCAGGCACGGTCGAGTGCGCACCTTGCAGCACAGTACAGTGTCTCAATTTGGCGCCCGCACCCTTGTGGAGTGCTGTGCGACACTAGTTTGTCGGAGTACCAGACTGGTTTGCAGGTATCACTTCAACAATGGCCACAGACCCAGCTTAAGTTAAATAATGTGTCCGCATAGGTTTGTCTCAAGCTAAGGACCTCAAAATGATGATTTGTCACGGTTTTCCCTTCGCAAAAAGCTGCCCTCAAAACATTGACACACCCAAATTTAAATGCATGTGTATATCTGCCCTTGTTAGATGGGTTAAAAAGCTGGATGAAGGCGGTTGCTTTGGTGATTTCCGGGCGGTTTAGGGTTCAGTGTGAGGTTAGTTGGCTTTGCCCTGGGTCCTGGGTGTTGGGGTGCTGTGCGGGTGAGGGGCTCAGGATTTGGGTGGGCAGGGCTTTGGGAACTGTAGAAGGGTTCCCCACAACGCAGGCCTGTGGCCCGTGGAAGGTCAGAAGGGAGTGAGTCCGGTAACAGGGTGGGGAGAGCTCAGCGAACTGGGGACGTACTGAACGTCGTCCGTGCTGTCACGAAGCTGGCGTTGCTGTGCTGGTCTTCAGCTTGTAGTCCAGGCTCTGCATCCGGCGGTGACTCCATGCTTCTTTACATGTACCACGACACGCAGGGCTGCCGGAAGTGCTGCTGCCGGAACGCAGCGTGTTCATGCCGTTGGCGGACCGAACGTCCTGATCTCAATCCTGCTGCGGCATGGCCCCATTTCAGGTCAGACCCAATAGCTGTGGGTGTCTCTGTGTTCCTGCAATGCACTTCCGCAAGCTCTTTTCGATAGGCCCAAAGGTCAACAGTGTCAAAAGCAAACACAAAACAGACACAAATTTCTTTTGACCTTCAACATCGAAATGTGGCGCCGTAGCCATACTTCGTATGTGCTCAGGCCGTTGAAAGTTAGATTGATTTCGAATCGTGCCAAAGTGGCCACTGGTCTTTTGCGGCACGGACTTGTTGATTCGTCATGCTTGTACAAATGGTCGCACAGCTGCGCCGCAAATCGCATTGAGTTCACAAACTTGGGACTTCACGCAAGAGCCGCACCTAGCTGCGCCTGAAACGGTTGCATCTTTGACGATGCGACGCGTGGCTTGAAAAACAAACACAGGGTTGGTTTTCTGTGAAACTACCGACTCTAGCACTTCCTTGCCATTGTTGGCCATCGCCATTCCTTCTGGTGCCCCTGGTAGCTGCTCTCGGGTGCGGTCGCACCAGGATTGGCCGTAGTTCTTCCATCCGCCGTTATCGTTCACCGTGTTGTGGTGTCGCTTGCGTCCTTCGGCCAAGAGTATTTTTCCCACGCCTGGCTTCGGAGAAGCTTCGGATGTACGTAGTTTGGCTCTCCATTCTCGCACGTTCCCAGTCGGCCTGTACAATAGCCTCTTCATTGGCACAGACCTCGACTGCCAGCCGCGCTACACCTTTCTTTGTGTTGCGCGTAAGCGTGCGTCTTGTTCGCCCTTTTCACAAGCATATCTTGTGACTCGCCAGGATCAATCTCACGTGGACGGACGTTGTGCGCTCACTTCATCAACCCTTCTTCTCAAACTTGTTCTTCACGTCCAAATTCCAGTCTAACTTTTGTCTCAAGGTTCTGCAACGTGTCTTCCAGTTTGCACACCTGCACGCTTCATGATCAACTTCCTTTGCACGCATCCCCGATTGCCTCGTTGTAGATTCTTCATGGTTCAGCGCCCCTTGTAAGTTCCTGCCTGTACACGATTGATTTTCCAGCTCTTTCGCATATCGCCCAATCGTCTTCTTAGCGATTTCTTCTTTCTCATTGAACTGTACCATGAAGCGCGCTGCTTGTGCTTCCGATAATTGTGTCTGGCGCATTTCGAGACTTCTCGAGTTCTTTAATCTTTCAATCCACTTCCATATAGTCCTCTTTCTTCATCTCTTCCAGCGCCTTCGGCAGCTTGGCGACGGTCATCGTGGCGATTTCAAGCTCTCTCTCAAGATCCACACACTCTCTCCCTTGATGGTGACTTGGATCTGTCTTTCAAGCCTACCCCACACACATTCTTCCTCCTTGCATTTGTAGTCGAAGGTGATCTGCAGGGACTCTGCAGTGAACTCGCACCTGCATTGTTATGAGAATGTTTGCAACAGCTGTCACCGTCATAAGTTTGCTGGAACTCCCTGATGAGCCGTCACCGAACGTGGCCGTGCTTGTGTCCTACAAGGTACCTGCTTGGCGCGTACCGCCAACCTCCATATTGCAGAGCCGCGTGATACGGCTGATAACCTGCCAGGGACAATATCATGTCTTAAGACATGATGCCTTGTAAACGAGTACCTCTTCGCTGAGTCGCACTTGTGTTCGGAAGGCCAGGATGCTCCTAGGGTTGGACAAGCACCGTTCAGTGTAACGTCAAGCAATGGTGGCTCAGGGTGTATAAGGGGTTAGGTCGCATTGCCCAGTTCGGACCGTGGTACGTGCATCAACCGTCTGGTGCTACGCGTGCGACTTGGGCCAAAGTGGTACACCAGTGTGGGACCTGAAGCATTTACACATAACATGTTTGGGGCCCCAACATAACCGAAAACGATCACCATCAAAACAGCCACGGAATGCGCATAATGTGAAGGGGCCCCATTGACACGTTCCTTCCGCAACACCTGGATGTTACCAGGTTCGCTTCGAATCCGTACGTCCGCGATTTCGCCTGCGACACGAAGCAAAAGTGGTGAACTGAAACAACGCACAAGTCCGTGCAAATCAGCAACAGTTGCCAACATCGTCGTTGCGGCTATCTTGCGCGTCTCAGCCAATTGAGTTCGACAAGCCTTTGCGAAGGTCTTGTTCTTCAGCAGGGAAAATGACATGCGCCGGTTTTTTTATGGCGCGAACGTCCGCAATGCTTTGGGGATGCTGCTCTGGACGCGCAACGCGAAAATTGGTAACCAATGTGGAATTGAGTTTGCGATTGAGACGCTTCTGCACATGCATATCACGCGCACAACGCACATGCGCGTGCTTGAGCGCAAGCACTTGCCAGAAGCAGGCGCACGCACTTTTCGCGCACAAAGGCAGCCACACAAACGCAAATGCACAAAAAATCCGCCGACGCCAGTCGAGCGTGTAGATGGCAGTCCGCAACTTGGTCTTTTTTAAACATCTGCGTTTTGCCTAGGTCTCTAGGGGCGCGCAGGATCTGCATCCCCAGCATCATCAGGATCCTGGGTGGGGTCAAGTGCCGTGATACGTTGAGGAACTGTTTCAATTTCCAAAAATCAGTGTTTTTTGCAATTCCCTAACTGTACGGAGCAGTTGCTGCGAAACATCCCCTGCATTATCGTGCTTTTGAAAGTCTATTTGAGAGAGAAGAGAGAGAGAGAAGAGAGAGAGAGAAGAGAGAGAGAGAAGAGAGAGAGAGAAGAGAGAGAGAGAGAGAGAGAGAGAGAGAGAGAGAGAGAGAGAGAGAGAGAGAGAGAGAGAGAGACAGAGACAGAGACAGAGAGACAGAGACAGGGAGATGGAGGAGGGGATGGTGGGGAGCATAGGGAGGGAGAGAGGACGACAGAACACGCGGGGGAGGAGACAAGGGAGAGAGGAAGAAGGAGAAGAGGGAGAGGACAATGTCGGCGGACTGAGCCGGGGGCTCTAAAGTTTTGGATGCGAGGATTGAGTCTGTTCCTGTACGTTGTGTGGTTGCATCCCTTGCATTTCCAGCATCCTCAGCATCACTTCCATGGCAAAATGAAAATGGTCTTAAAATCCCTTGCACCGGCGTCGGTGGATCGTGTAGCGATTTCAAAAAAGAGGCTCAAGCCAATGGGTGCATTTCCATGTTCATGTGTCCGCATCTAATGCAAGCACCCGATGCGTGCACACACACACACACACACACACATCGATCCGTTTTGTTCCTGTTGGCTCGTTGCCAGTGACCAGCTGTGTTGCTCTTCGTTTGGGCGTCTTTGTCGGTTCCAGTTGCAAAAAAGCTTCGTTCTGTCCTCCTGTTGGTATTTGAATGGCTTGCTTCTTGGAGTCAGCAACTCCTGGCCTGGCGAGTGCCCTGAGGGTCCCCGGCACGGGTGTGATTGTGCTTGGTTGCTGCCCGCGCATGCCATGGAGATGTTAGTTTTGCAAATCATCTTGATAGAGTGTGTGTGTGTGTGGGTATGTGTCAAGATAGAGGGACCCGACCAATGGTGCGTTCCTCTTGTTTTTATTTGAGCCAAAAAGGCCACCCTCAAAACACACATACCCGTGTATCCCCTCAACCAGTGAAGAAAGTGTGCCGATGCCCTGCCTCACGAGCCCGAACTGCAACGTCACCCTGGCCATTGCATGCAGGACTCGCATAACATCAATTCGGGAGAGCTGGTAGCTCCCAAAGTCTGACTCCTCTCCCAGATCGCTTGCGGCAAGTGACATTCAACGCTTTTCCCCCTACATGTATCTGCCAAAGTGTGGGCATCGGGTGCCAAGGGCTTTGCGTAGCATCATGTATATGACCTCTCTATACACAAGTATATAGTGTATATATAATATATATACAGTATATATCGACTGTTGGCCGCATTCTTCACCGACTACTGCATTGAACAAATATTGGCTGTTGCGAGAATGTGTTTACCTGCAAGCAAGGTCCTGCAAGAATGCTTGAATGCTATGCCATGAGCTGGCAAAAAAGCCATTGGGCTACTGCACAGTGCAGCTAAAGAATGGTTGTTTGTGTGTAAGTAAAAGACGTGAGCAGCCACATGCACCAACACTGAACTCACGGGATGCCAGCTTGTTCACCACCTGACACAAACGCCTCAGACTCAGAGAATGTCAGAAACGTCCCTGTATCACAAACGATAACAAACAAGCTATCGTTTTGGGCGAAAGGGTGAAAGCCCCTCCCTAAAGCTCCTGCATTCACCCATCTCTCTCAGAGTATCCGACAACCTCAAACTTGATGCGTGCGGATAGATGCTTCACTGCGAGCCTTCGGCAGACTTTCAGAGGACCTGAGAGGGATGATTCGGGAGAAAACCAACTGCCAGTGCCAAACTTCCAAACTTCACCTTAGCATGCCCGTCCAGGCGCCACACAAAGATGTTTGCGAAGGGGAGGCCTCGGCAGAGCCCCATGCAGCGTCTCCTTGTGTTGCCACCCAGCCTCGTTCCACGCCAAAGCTTCTCTCCTAGCGGCGGCGGAAGCTGCATGGCGCATTAAGAAAAGGGAGCCTGCAAAAGAAGAGTGGGCATTGAGTACCAATCCAGCGATTTCAAGCCAGACCCCATTCCCGTGCCCCGCCTAGGCATTTCGATGGGCCCCTGGCCGCATCAAGTCTGACATGTCTGGTACATTGCGCCAGCTGGAAAGTAAGAGCACACGCCTGGTTTCATTGTTCTCCATGCTGGGGTTTCCCCCAATATTTGAGTCTAGTGTTCCCTCTAGAACTTGACGGGCACATGATTGGTTCGGCACACAATCGTGGATCGAGCACACGCCAAGGTATCTCTTGCGCTCACGCCTCTTGGCTCTCAACGGAGGGCTCACCTGTCCAATTTTCGAAACATGCTGTGTGCCCACTCTTTGAGAGTCTGGAGGCATCACTTTCGACCAATACATCCGAAACTGCTGGCTGCAACAGTATTTTAACAAACGGTCGTCAACAAAGTGCTAAGCTCTGCCTCGTCTCACCTGGCAGTGTAGCAGTGCAGTGCAACAGGCAGCGAAGACTTAAAGAACAAAATGCTACAGAGAAAAAAGGATGGCAGAATGCATCCGAAGTCTGCACTGGTCAGTCCAAAGTATCTCACAAGTTGTGGGTTCACAGCCTAATCAAACTTCTGCGAACGAAACACTCAGCTACGCAGTGTGGATAAGAATGTCGTAAAAGACTTGAGTCAACAGTGACATGAGTCGTTAGTTGGAATTGTTTTGGGCATCCAAAGACCCCGCACGACACTTCGATAACTTGCACATCCAATCAGCGCGAGGCACCAGCCAGGGCACTTCCGGCATGGCAGGACCTCTACCTGGAGCGCTTGATGCCGTTTTTCTTTCCCCAGCACTGTCACCACTGTTCAATTGGCTAAAAGTCTCAAGGATGTACACCCGGCGTAGCAAGCGCAAGCCGACCACAAGAGGCGAAGGTGCTGACTTTGGGAAAAACTAAGATGCAAGCGATCAGCTTTCATGTGTCGGGACACTAGGCAGTCGAATTCCAGTTACCTCACCATGACAAGCAACAACGAAGCCCTTCATTCTCATTAGCTTGTTGCTAACAGCCACTTTCGCACAGCCTGGCCTCCATGTTCACTGCTGGCCTTGGAACAAACTGGCAGCGGAATTTGCGCAGGCGAAGAGGAGAGCGAAGGACAAACAAGCCCCGTCCCTGGCTTTTCGGTGGCCGGCTGTTTTTCACAGGCTAGGGTGTTGCTCAGCCATCCCATGATTCCAAACGTTGTGATTCCAAACGTTGTGCTTGTGCAGGGGGCGAAGTCTTGCCTGCTTAACTATTGCTTGCTCTACCCAAGAACCACAACCCCCCAAGCGAGAACTTTCTGAGAATGAGCGCACGGCAGCTTCAGACCCGCCAAGATCATCTCCCGGCCTTGGGTTCGGAATGGCAAACAATGAACTCTGATCCACTCCCCATCACTGCCTTTGCGAAGCACAGATCGGGGGTAGGGAGTTCTAGGGCCAAGCCTCAAGTGCTAGGAATGCGAAAGGCTGTACTGTAGCAAGGAAATCTCAGGACAGCAACACTGGTGCAAGCTTGAATCCCTTCCCTAGCTTGGTCCACAGCTGCTGGGACATATCATCCCTCGCCTTGCGTGGTCAAACTTGTCGCCTTCTCGGAGTGAAACCAGTGCGCCATTCCGGGAAGTTGCAAATGCGGGTCTGTGTCGAAGTACCGACAAACATTGCTGCTTCCTAAAGCTGTCATCATGCCATGAGCTGCTCATTTCTGGGCCTGTGTTTGAAGCATGACACTGCTATATACTCTGCATCTGCGCACATGTTTTACTCCACACTTGACTGCGAAAGCATGAATGATGAGTGAGTCTTTCAATTAAAGAATTGAGTCGAAACGATGCCGCTCAAATTCAGACTCCGCGGCCCAAGAAAAAAGCTCGCAGCTGCATCTGGCAAGTGCATCGCCTGCTTGTTCAGCACTTGCACACGTTGGGGGCACATTGCTGCGAAACAAAGCGTCGAAGCAACTGCGCCACCCACTCCGCTACCCGCAATTGCAAAGCAGCCAGAGTGAGAGCTCACTTCTTCTCCTTCTCATCGTCGCTTTCCAAATAATCCAGCGCCTTCCTCGGAAAACGTGCTGCAAAAGAAAAAGGTTGCCAGAGAGTTGCAGTTGCAGTCAGTCGAACAAACTTATCACAGCGTCCTCAGCAGGGACTTGGTAATGTCTCCGAACTTGTAATCCTCCTTTCCAGTAAAGCTCGAAACGGCATCCATGGCTTTGTTGACCGCCTGCTTGGTAACATCCCCGAACTTGTACTCTTCCTGCCGCGCATCGAATGGGCACTTCCAGTAGCAGAAGTTCTTGCCACGAACTTGGCCCTCCCCAGTACTTGACATCATGTGAGCCACAGGCATTGGCATTTCCCCCATTGATATGGGATCTTAGTGAGCAACCCCAATGTTCTGATGGCGGAGTGGTGAGCGCCCATAATCCTCCTAGCAATTGAATGGTCAACGTTGACCGTTGCTCATGCGTCACCCGTTTTTTCATGCTGGGCTTCAAGAGCCGAGAGAAAACCTGCGTCCTGGCCAAGCAAGTTGGCCACTGCCGTCTTCGCGCGGCTGGCGGCCTCTTTGCTAATGTCCCCAAACTTGTAGTCCTACGGTCCACACAGGAAAGGAGCCTTGGGACTGTGAAATTCATTGGAGGGTGTGGCCCAAATCCGAAGAAAGGAATCCCACTGCTGGTGGTCAACCCTTTGTAACCTTGCGAAAAAGCTGGCCAGGTTCCTACTAACATGTGAGGCACAGTGCGGGAGGAAGCCGCTCAGGGAGCGAGCAAGGAGATTGCACATGGTGCCTATTGGCTCCATTGGCCTGGCTCCAACATCAGCACCCGTCCTCCTTGCCGGTAAAGGCAAGCACTGCCTCCTTGCCAGCCTCCTTCATCTGGCCGGCCACTGGCCTGACAGTGCTAGGATTTGGACAGAGCAAAATGCTCGGGCCGCCAGTGAGCTGAACCAGAAACAATTGAGCAGTCAGTATGGGTGATTTGCTCAATAGGCGTCGGTCCGCATCCGGGCCTAACCACATCGGAGAGGATGATAGGAGTAGTGCCCTCCGGCGCCGATTTGGCTGCGTCTGCAGTGAGGTACACGTTTTCCAGGTTCGTCACAGCCGAACTAACACGCTCCTAAAGGCCAAATAGGCGACTGATTTGGTCACTTGGCACAAGGGAAGAGCGAGTCGAAGGTTGCAAGGTATTCCAATTCCTGTTTTGCACTTGTCAAATCTGACATATGCATAGGGTCCTCGACTTTCGTGGCCACATCGTTGATGTCGTAGTCCTCCTTGCCCACGAACTCGCGAATGGCACCCGCCATGCTGGTGCCCACCTTGGACTTCAGCTCCTGGAAACGAGCACGCGAGCCGAATGGAGCCGACCCGAGCGGAACGCAGGTGTCCAGCTGACGGCCCAGAAGAAGAGGCTGCAAGCAACGCAAAAGCGGCAGAGAACTCTGTGCAAAAGAAACAAAGAAGGGGCGGCACGAGGTGTAAGGAACAAGACAAATTTGTAGAATGAAAAGAAGTGATAGAAGGAAGGCAAGGAGACAAACAAAGAATGAAGCGAACAAGGTCCTGCCTGTCATTATTAATTTCCGCTGTGCAAAACGTACTGCGTGAAGAAGTCACAGCATGCAACGGATCCCCTATCAAACATCTGTTCAACATTACAAGGTCGAGTCTCCGGCAAAAGTTCGAGGATCCAGAAAACTTCAAAGGCGCTGGCACATTCAACTGCAGTCTTGAGTAGGCTTCGGTCCAGAATCGGTCTGCAACTTAGGTTTCCCGCGCGCGCGCTCGCTGGATCGCTCGCTCGCTCACTCGCTCACTCACGCACTCACTCACTCACTTCACTCACTCACTCTCTCTCTCTTTCTCTTGAGCTCTGGCTGAACTTGCTCAGGCCCTGGAATATTTGAGCCAGCGAATTGGCGGATCAGTGATGTTGGCTTGCCTTTTGGTGTCTGAAGTCTGGGCCAACCAGGTGTCCATAGTCGCAACTCGTGGTGCATCCCCGCTACAGGCAAGAGGGTAGGTTGTGACCATAGCACTCCATAGCACTCTCTCCAGCCAGGCAGCCGCAGCGCCTTGGTGGTTTGCCATGCGGTAGCTGCAGCGCTGCTTCGCGTTAGCACCAACAAGCGGCTGAGCCGTGTCATTTTCGACTGGTCCTGGCAGTGGAGGGCTGGCTCTGCCAATATGTTTATGACAAACACACTCCAGGAATATCAGAATACACGAGGCCCTGCAGTATGCTTTGGAGAGAAGGATGTTATTCGGTCAGGGACTAGAGGACAACTTCATTCTTCCTTCACAAAGTCAGAGACAAAGGAAAACCATGGGGGAAACAATCATTTGACGACTTATTGCTGTTGCCGTCCTCATTCTTCTCAGCCTCCTGAATCTGCGCCTGGTACTTGCTGTTTCAGAGCAACTTATCAAAACAAGTGTGCAAGTCTCTCTCCTGGGTTGCCAGCAGCTTAACTTTTCGGCAAAAGATCGCATAACTCTCTTGGAGTTCATCATTATAGTTCTTGACCGGAATGCAGTCGAGTTTAAATTGCTTGGGAGGCGCGAAGACACAAAGCAAGGAAAGCAGAGAGCAAAGCCTGGCAGCATGGCTTCTGCCATCGAAAGCCAACTGCCGACTTGCGCCTCGATGTCCTCTTCGAGCTTCACTAACTCCGAGACCTCCACATCCACCACCTCTGGCTCTGCCAGACGGGAAACAACTGGTGCCCGGCTGCGGCCTGGACGAGAGCTCGACTTCGGATCTATCAAAAGCTGACACTGATACTGAACTCGCTGGCTCAAATGCAGCCCCTTTTGCAGACGAAACACATCGACAGCAGGTATGAGCAAACCAACTGCGGGCCCAGATGCCTGGCCTAGCACAGGCGACACAAATCCAGGCGCGAACTGTGAGAGGTTGTACGCCTCGCTCAGGTGAGTCGATAATGTTGACCCATTTGATTCACCCGACCGTGTGACTGAGCTCCAACAAGAGCCTGGAGTGCCCCTGGCTGCGATGAATCGACACTGTTCCAAAAAGTCTGATCAAACAAGAACGCAAGCTGGCACGAATATGCGGCAAACAATTACAACATGGCTTGCAGAGTAGCACAAACAAATGCTGAATATAGTTCCGATCCTGAGTTCAGTCTGATATCAACAGGCAGTGACACCTGTGCCAGAAAGGCTAGCCTTCTTTGCATATCTCGCCAAGTCATGTCCTGTGTGATGACCGGTGTCCCGGCCATACAGCTGTAAACTCAGATCGCCTCTCATCCGAAAGTTCTCGGGGGTCGCTACTCATTCTGCCTCGAAGGAGCTGCCCTCAGGGAAAACTGCTCGGCCAATACTACGCTCAGCGTGTCTTCAACCCAGAGTTCCAGTTACATGCCTCAAGCGGCCTCATGCGCCAAGACACCACCAAACCCAGGATCAGCAGTGGCAGTGCAGCAGGACGCCGTGCCATTGCGAAGGCCAAACCAAAAACTCCGTGCGGACCGTGCAGCTTCTGCCTGAGCCAACGCTATCGAAGGCCAACCGCATCTCACATCCCGCCGCTTGAGCGTCCAAGCACATGATCCACGCAAGGCAAGAGCCCTTGCAAATCCCTCGCCGCACGTCTAGGGCAAGTGTGTAAGTGGCTCCACGACATCGATATCCCAACGTTCTGGCGTTTCGGTTGCCAGAGGTCCTATAACTGGCACAGGCACGGCAAGTTTCCTGAAATTCACATGACAGATTGTTGCTGAAACCATGCGTCAAGCCTTGGATCAACCTTCAGCCACAATGAATAACACATTCTCAGGCAATGGTGCCGTGTGTTGGACCACAATCATTCATTCCGACCACAAACAGTTCAATCCTTGTACTCCCTGAATTTCATCTTCCCACGCCGCCTGCTGCAGCTCACCTGCAAAGCGAGCTGCAGAACTTTCTCCGCCACCGGACCGGAGACGTGGATGAGATCTCTTGGGTTCCAAAGCATCATCGGATCGGTGAACTGGCAAGCCCCAAACGCAGAGGTCAAAGCTGGCCCTGCGACATGCATGTTCGAGCAGGTGAAGCTTCGTCAGGGTTGGAAAAGGCGGTAGTTGCACCCTTCGTTGCTCTACACTTGTGATTCAATATTGAGTACTATCCAAATGAATCCAAATGCTAAGAATCATGCTGCTTCGCACTGTCATAGTTTGTGTTCACCTTAAACGCGTTCCCAGAATGAATCTCTTGTTCACATGACAAGCAAGAGACGCAAAGTCAAACAAGTAGCATGCTGCGAAACTGCATGCGGTCATCCAGGCCCCAGCATGAGATCACATTCTTGCGCTGTACTTCCACCATTCAAATAACAAGCCGACACTCGTTGGCAACATGTTTAGATGAACTTCGGGAGTCACAGCATACTCCTCACTGCACGGCACGACACGAACCCCAGTGGAAACTAGGGATTAGATCGGTCGTGGGGTGTCAGGCGCCTGATGAGCTAGAGCTGGGTGATGGTGCCCATGGAGGCGACAGCGCCTGTCTTGGGGCTTGAGGCAATGAAGCTCATCCAAATGTATTGCAAGAGCACCCCAGTACCCCTGGCCACGTGGCAAGCTTCTTCTTAAAGTAGGAGGTATCAGTCGGTATCACTCATACATCGTACCAAGGAAGGCATACTGACCAGCCAAATTACTGAACAGGCTCGAGAAGAAGGAAACGGGTGTCTCTTAACTGATCTGACATCATGTTGCTTTCAAATATCATAGCTTAGTCGCCAAAGGGTTGCTCGCAATATCACCATGAACTTCCAGACTCACATTGTTGTCGAATTCGCTTCAAAGAAATCCCAGCCTGTGCAAAGTGTGCAAATTGAGTCATTGAAACACCTAACTGACACCTGAGAGTTGCGCAATGTCTGGACTCTCCATGCCAATGTAGCGGTCCTTTCAACACTGCCTTAACGATGAACAGCAAGCATCTCCGTTCCCCAGCTACGGCAGCTCTGCCTCGTCCTCTCCGACCGAGTCCTCATCCTCCTCAAGCCACACCTGACCCAAATACACACAGCTGACGCCCGGCAGAGTTACTTGGCGAAGACTTTTGGCGCAGTCGCTTGGCACAGCCTCACGGCGCAATTATTTGACAAAGTCACTGGGCGTCAATAGCTGCCATGCCTTTGGCAAAAGCACCGGGCACTTCACAGTGGCTCTGACTGCAAATCAATTTGAGTTTCAGTGTAACTTGCGTTCGCATGTCTCGGGTCCAAAAAGACTACTAGAAAATGTGTTGTACTATGTAAGTGATAAACAAAACCCATGTAGACCAACAAAACAAAAGCCGTGCCTATTCATGGTTGGTGCTGGCCATCTCATATCCAGATGTTTTATTGTGGCTTATGTCACGTCATACGCCCTAGTGTCTTTAGTGGGTTATAGTATCATTCCCTGTCCCGTGATTGTCGGTCTTCGAGCCTGAGCCCGCTCGTCCGCTTGCACAGCGTAGGAGTGCCTTCGTGCCGCCTGAGAAGCATCCCAGCGCATGCATCAGAACGCAGCATTTATCCCAAACGAACTAGTATCTGCAGCAGTTAAGCAACAGTCGTCAGGCCTCTGCAGGACGCTCGTCTGCTTCAGCTGCTTCAGCTACATGGGAGTGCCTCCGAGACACCTGCACACTGCAAAGTGTACTTGGCAGCACTCCTGTCAATCCAAGCAAAGCATGTCTCACAAGCCCTGCTCCATCTGATTTCAATTTCAAGCACCTATGCCTCAGGCCCTCGAAACTTGCCCTTCTGGCCTGAGCAGGCGGCTCTTCTGCTAGGAAGGCAGCACAGGAATGTCTATGCTCCACCTGCAGGGCCACTCGTCATTGACCTCCTGACGCCTGTGTCGGTTCTCCTGTGTGCCTCCCCGTGGTCAAACGTTCGTGTTATGCAAGGCAGACAAAACAACGAGCATTCGACCTAACGGCATTGTAGGACTGTAGAAATGCAACATCCCAAACGGAGAGTGTGCAACACGTACTTTTGTCATCGGCACTGTGCCTAAGTTGTTTCTGCGAGGCATTGAATCAAAAGCAGGCTGACACGTCGTAGATTCCCTTGATATCTCGTTTGTTGCAACCCACAAACTCACACATGGTACAACATTGAATGCTTACCAGCCTGAGCCCGCTCGTCCGCTTGCACAGCGTAGGAGTGCCTTCGTGCCACCTGAGAAGCATCCCAGCGCATGCATCAGAACGCAACATTTAGCCCTCCTCCAAAACGAACAAAGATTATTTTTGGAAGCGGGAAAACCAGTACTAGTATCTGCAGCAGTTAAGCAACAGTCGTCAGGCCTCTGCAGGACGCTCGTCTGCTTCAGCTGCATGGGAGTGCCTCCGAGACACCTGCACACTGCAAAGCATCGTCATGTACTTGGCAGCACTCCTGTCAATCCAAGCAAAGCATGTCTCACAAGCCCTGCTCCATCTGATTTCAATTTCAAGCACCTATGCCTCAGGCACCAAAAAAATGCTTTTTTGTCCATGACCTCCTGCTGGCCAGGCCTGTCTGACGTGTCTGAGACTAGGCTCAGGCCCAGCCCAACCAGCAACCCGCCTGCTGGCCAGGCCTGTCAGCCCAGCCCACCAGCCTCAGGCCCAAGCTTGTCTGAAACAGGCCAAGGCCAACCAGCAACCCCCAGCAAGCCCAGCCCAGCCTGCCCAGCCATGCCAGCCACTAGGCCGGCCCCCAGCTCCCAGCCCAGCAATCTGAGACTGGTCTCAAAGTATGCCAAGGCAGTCCCTCAGCCCAGCCAGCAACTCGCCACCCGGCCTCAGGCCCAAGTGTGTATGAAACAGGCCTTGCCCATCCAGCAACCCGCCCAAGCACAGCTCAGCCCAGCCCGCCCAGCCCAAGTTCCAGGCGCAACCAGCAGCGTAGTCCGGCTGCCCGGCAGCCCACCCATGGCTTCGCAGCCTTGTGGCTGAGACTAGCTTCACAGGCCCAGCCCAACCAGCAACCCCAGCCTGCCCAGTGCAGGCCCCGGCGCATCTCAGGGCATGCCAGCCCTAGGCCGGCCCAAGCTCCCAGCCCACCAGCAGGCTCAGCCCAGCGTGCCAAGGTCAGGTTTGTCTGAGACTGGCCTCAGGCCAACGACCAGTCTCATGTGTCTGAGACTGGTCTCAAGCTACGCCAGCCACAAAGCCTGACGTGCCCCAGCCGGCTGCCCAAGCAGCTCAGCCCAGGGCCAGGCCTTGACCTCCTGGCCCCAGCCCCTTCGGCGCAGTTCTGCCAGCCTGAGACAGTCCCTCAGCCCGCCCTGGCGTGTCTTACGTGTCTGCGACTGGCCTCAGGCCCAGCCCAGCCAGCAACTCGTCACGCCCAAGTGTGTATGAAACAGGCCTTGCCCATCCAGCAACCCGCCCAAGCACAGCTCAGCCCAGCCCGCCCAGCCAAGTTCAACCAGCAGCGTACAGCCCAGGCTGGCCAGGCCTTGACCTCCTGCTCCAGCCAGCAACTCGCTACCCAGCCTCAGGCCCAAGTGTGTATGAGACAGGCCTTGCCCATCCAGCGACCCGCCCAAGCACAGCTCAGCCCAGCCCGCCCAGCCGAAGTTCCAGGCGCAACCAACAGCAGCCAGAAACTGAGACTGGCTTCAGGCCCAGCCCAACCAACACCCTGTTTCAGACTCGCAGGCCTCAGCCTATCTAGCGCCCAGCCTGCCCTCACCAGCCTGGGCTCAACTAGCGTCTAGCCCAGCCCAGTCCGCCTGCTGGCCAGGCCTGTCTGACGTGTCTGAAACTGGCCTCAGGCCCAGCCCAGCCATAGCCCAGCCCCCTCAGTGCGGCCGCCGTAAACTAGCTTCAGGCCCAGCTCAACCAACAACCCACGCAAGCAAGGACCAGCCAAGCTGCCCGAGACTGTCCGAGCAGGACGGCTTCCGAACATCGAACTAGCACGGGCGAACTGGTGCGTTCCCAGCACTGGATTTCGGTGTTCCTGACCCTTCCCTCAAACTAGGCTGGGCCGAGGCGGGCAACGCGAAGCGTTTACAATAAGCATTTGACCCAACGCATTTGTAGGACTGTAGAAATGCAACATTCCAGACGGAGACACTGTGCAACACGTACTTTCTTTGGCAAACCATGAACTAACAGGTTGATCATTCTTTAAAACAGGCATTGAACCAAAAGCAGGCTGACACGTCATAGATTCCCTTGATATCTCGTTGATTGCAACCCACAAACTCCAACACTCAACATTGAATGCTTACCAGCCTGAGCCCGCTCGTCCGCTTGATCGGCGTAGGAGTGCCTTCGTGCCTGAGAAACGCATCCCAACGCATGCATCAAAACACAACCTTCGGCCCTCCTCCAAAACGAACAAAGATTCTTTCTGGAAGCGGGAATACCAGCATCTGCCGTCAGGCCTCTGCAGGACGCTCGTCTGCTTCAGCTGCATGGGAGTGCCTCCGAGACACCTGCACACTGCAAAGCATCCAGTCATGTACTTGGAAGCACTCCTATCAATTGCCTGAGATCTTTCTGTACTAACAGGTTGATCATTCGTTAAACGAGGCAGCAGTGAACCAAAAGAAGGCTGACAGGTTATAGATTCCTTTTGGATCTTGTTGATTATACCACAACTAACACATGGTACAACATTGAATGCTTATAAGCCTGAGCCCGCTCATCCGCTTGCACAGCGTAGGAGTGCCTTCGTGCCACCTGAGAAAACCATCCCAGCGCATGCATCAAAACACAACCTTCGGCCCTCCTCCAAATCGAACAAAGATTCTTTCTGGAAGTGGGAATACCAGCATCTGCAGCAGTTCAGCAACAGCCGTCAGGCCTCTGCAGGACGCTCGTCTGCTTCAGCTGCATGGGAGTGCCTCCGAGACACCTGCACACTGCAAAGGGTAAGAGGATCACTTAGGCACCCCAAAACGGCTCACTTGACCATGCCAGATCACTTGGGCACCCCAAGAGGCATTTGTCCAATCGAAATTGGATCACTTACGCACCCCAAAACACAACTTATTGAGGGTAAAAGTGCAATTTTTGTGCAAAAAAACGGATCGCTGAGGCGCCCCAAAATCTCTCAGTTGGGCACCCCAATTTGGGAATTAGTTCTATCATTACACTTCTCACCTTCATGATGGGCGGGGGGGGGGGGGGGCGGGGTGATTGGGGGGGGGGGGGCGATCAGGGTATCTTCTTCAGGAAGTCAACACATCACTTTAGGGTTTCTGCTGCGCCTGTCTGCTTAGGGTTTAGGGTTTAGGGTTCAGGGTTTCTGGTTGTCACTTCTGCAGGCAGTCAACACATCACTTCAGGGTTTCTGCTGCGCCTGTCTGCTTAGGGTTTAGGGTTTAGGATTTAGAGTTCAGTGTTCAGGGTTTAGGGTTCAGTGTTCAGGGTTTAGGGTTTAGGATTTAGGGTTTCTGCTGCGACTGCCACTTCTGCAGGCAGTCAACACATCACTTTGGAGTTTCTGCTGCGCCTCTCACTTCTGCAGGTAGTCAACACATCACTTTAGGGTTTCTGCTGCGCCTGTCACTTCTTCAGGTAGTCAACACATCACTTTGGGGTTTCTGCTGCGCCTGTCACTTCTTCAGGTAGTCAACACATCACTTTAGGGTTTCTGCTGCGCCTGTCACTTCGTCAGGTAGTCAACACGTCACTGTAGGGTTCTGCTGCACCTGTCCGCAGGTAGTCAACACATCACTTTAGGGTTTCTGCTGCGCCTGTCACTTCTTCAGGTAGTCAACACATCACTTTAGGGTTCCTGCTGCGCCTGTCACTTCTGCAGGTAGTCAACACATCACTCTAGGGTTTCTACTGCGCCTGTCACACATCACTCTGGGGTTTCTGGCCTGTCACTTCTGCAGGTAGTCAACACATGACTTTAGCCTGTCACTTCTGCAGGTAGTCAACACATCTCTTTAGGGTTTCTGCTGCGCCTGTCAATTCTGCAGGTAGTCAAAGAAAGCAGCGCGTATGCAGTTGCACTCATAAAAAAAAACTTGCGGATACGCATAAATTCCCCGTGGCCCCAACATTGCAAGAGCCAATGGCTAATATCATCATCATGGGCGGCGGCAAATGCCGAAGGCCCTCTGAGACACATAAAAATCATGAATCACCATGATAGAATTATACCGATTATACCTTATATCCAGGAAAGGTTACCCCGAAAAACGCCCGGATCACTCGCGCACCCCCACCTGCGATCACTTGGGCACCCCACCGGCCAAAATGGACCGCGGATCACTTACGCACCCCAGATTTCGGATCACTTGCGGGGAAAAGTGCATTTCGACCTCCGGCCCCTTGACCCGACAACCCCAAGAAAAGGATCACTCGGGCACCTCACGGGCCGCTCAAGCGATCCAAAACGGGGTGCCTAAGCGAGCCGTTTTCGGGGTGCCTAAGCGAACCTGCAAAGCATCCAGTCATGTACTTGGAAGCACTCCTGTCAACCCAAGCAAAGCATGTCTCACAAGCCCTGCTCCATCTGATTTTAAGACCCCTTCACCTATGCCCCAGGCCCTCGAAACTTGCCCTTCTGGCCTGATCAGGCCGCTCTTCTGCTTGGAAGGCAGCACAGGAATGTCTATGCTCCACCTGCGGGGTCACTCGTCATTGCCCTCCTGACGCCTGTGTTGCTTCTCTAGTTTGTGCCTCTCTGTGGTCAAGCATTTGTGTTATGCAAGGCAGACAAAACAACAAGCATTCGACCCAACGGCATTGTAGGCCCGTAGAAATGCAACATCCCAAACGAAGACTGTGCAACACGTACTTTCTCTGGCAAACCATGAACCGGCATCGCGACTGTGCCTAAGTTATTTCTGTATTAACAGGCTCATCATTCATTAAACAAGGCATTTAACCAAAAGCAGGCTGACAGGTTAGAGATCTTGTCGATTGTACCACAACTCACACATGGTACAACATTGAATGCTTGCCAGCCTGAGCCCGCTCGTCCGCGTTCACAGCGTAGGAGTGCCTTCGTGCCACCTGAGAAGTACCCCAGCGCATGCATCAAAACACAACTTTCGGCCCGAAATCCGCAACTAACAAAGACTCTTTCTGGAGGCGGAAAAAAGTACTAGTATCTGCAGCAGTTAAGCAACAGCCGTCAGGCCTCTGCAGGTCGCTCGCGTGCTTCAGCTACATGGGAGTGTCTCCGAGACACCTGCACAATGCAAAGCATCCAGTCATGTACTTCAACTTGGTGAGAACGCCCAGACCGCGTCCTGCGTTTAGCCTTTTTGACATTTTACACGTTTAGCATTTTTTGGCATGTCAGAGGAGTACTTCACAGGTTCGTTTGTTCGCCAATTTCATCGCTCCGCGCAACGCCTCGCGCACCTGTACCCACGCCCTGCCAAATGATAAGCACACTCGCTCAAATGACCCCGCTCAGCACTGCATCCACGCCTTGCCAGATGATAAGCACACCCGCTCAAGTGACCCCACTCAGCGCTGTATCCACGCCCTGCCAAATGGGAAGCACACCCGCTCAAGTGACCCCACTGAGCACTGCATCCACGCAGCCAGGCAAGTTGTGCATGTCGGCCTGAGCTGTATGCTGGCCTGATGTATACAAGCGTTGCGAAAACAAAGTTTTGTTTTGCTGCTTGTTTCAAAAAACGTGAATTCGCCTAGGCGACACGCATGTCAGGTCCAAAACGACAACACCGTCGAGGACTTGAGGCATCAGGAACATGTTTTTTGGCAGGCGACGTGGGTTTCGCCTAGGCGAAATCACGTTTTGAGGTTTGCGCGGCCGGGGTGAGTTGCCGAAAACGCAGGGTGCGTTACACGCGTTACCACCTTAAACTTGAAACTTGCCATGCTGGCCGCTCTTCTGCTTGGAAGGCAGCGCTGGAATGTCTATGCTCCACCTGCAGAGTCGCTCGTCGTTGACCTGCTGACGCCTGTGTTGCTTCTCTAGTTTGTGCCTCTCTGTGGTCAAACATACGTAAACAAAACAACCAGCCTTGCACACAATAGCATTGTAAGACTGCAACAATGCAACGTGCCATTCGGAGACTGTACGATGCACTTTTTCTCTGGCAAGCCATGGACCAACAGATTCCTCATCATGTAAACCAGGCTTTGAACCAAGAATCCGGGTGGCAGGTCATAGATTCCCTTGATATCTCGTTGATTTCCAACCCACAAACTCCAACATTCAACACTGAATGCTTACCAGCCTGAGCCCGCTCGTCCGCTTGATCGGCGTAGGAGTGCCTTCGTGCCACCTGAGAAACGCATCCCAGCGCATGTATCAGAATGCAACATTTAGCCCTCCTCCAAAACGAACAAAGATTCTTCCTGGAGGAGGCAAAAACCAGCACTAGTGTCTTCAGCGGTTGAGCAACAGCCGTCAGGCCTCTGCAGGTCGCTCGTCTGCTTCAGCTGCATGGGAGTGCCTCCGAGACACCTGCACACTGCAAAGCATCCAGTCATGTACTTGAAAGCACTCCTGTCAATCCAAGCAAAGCATGTCTCACAAGCCCTGCTCCATCTGATTTTAAGACCCCTTCACCTATGCCTCAGGCCCTCGAAACTTGCCCTCCCGGCCTGAGCAGGCCGCTCTTCTGCTTGGAAGGCAGCACAGGAATGTCTATGCTCCACCTGCGGGGTCGCTGGTCATTGACCTCCTGACGCCTGTCGATCTCACGGCATTGTAGGACTGCGGAAAATGCAACATCCCAAATGGAGACTGTGCAACACGTACTTTCTCTGGCAAACCATGGACTGTCATCAGCACTGTGCTCAAGGTCAATCTCTAAATCAGGCATCAAACCAAGAATCTGGCTGACATATTGCAGATTCCCTTGATATCGTGTTCATTGCAAACCACAAACTCACACATGGTACAACATTGAATGCTTACCAGCCTGAGCCCGCTCGTCCGCTTGTACAGCGCAGGAGTGCCTTCGTGCCACCTGAGAAACGCATCCCAGCGCATGTATCAGAATGCAACATTTAGCCCTCCAAAACGAACAAAGATTCTTCCTGGAGGAGGCAAAAACCAGAGTGTCTTCAGGCAACAGCCGTCAACCAGCACTAGTGTCTTCAGCGGTTGAGCAACAGCCGTCAGGCCTCTGCAGGTCGCTCGTCTGCTTCAGCTGCATGGGAGTGCCTCCGAGACACCTGCACACTGCAAAGCATCCAGTCATGTACTTGAAAGCACTCCTGTCAATCCAAGCAAAGCATGTCTCACAAGCCCTGCTCCATCTGATTTTAAGACCCCTTCACCTATGCCTCAGGCCCTCGAAACTTGCCCTCCCGGCCTGAGCAGGCCGCTCTTCTGCTTGGAAGGCAGCACAGGAATGTCTATGCTCCACCTGCGGGGTCGCTGGTCATTGACCTCCTGACGCCTGTCGATCTCACGGCATTGTAGGACTGCGGAAAATGCAACATCCCAAATGGAGACTGTGCAACACGTACTTTCTCTGGCAAACCATGGACTGTCATCAGCACTGTGCTCAAGGTCAATCTCTAAATCAGGCATCAAACCAAGAATCTGGCTGACATATTGCAGATTCCCTTGATATCGTGTTCATTGCAAACCACAAACTCACACATGGTACAACATTGAATGCTTACCAGCCTGAGCCCGCTCGTCCGCTTGTACAGCGCAGGAGTGCCTTCGTGCCACCTGAGAAACGCATCCCAGCGCATGTATCAGAATGCAACATTTAGCCCTCCAAAACGAACAAAGATTCTTCCTGGAGGAGGCAAAAACCAGTACTAGTGTCTTCAGCGGTTAAGCAACAGCCGTCAGGCCTCTGCAGGTCGCTCGTCTGCTTCAGCTGCATGGGAGTGCCTCCGAGACACCTGCACACTGCAAAGCATCCAGTCATGTACTTGAAAGCACTCCTGTCAATCCAAGCAAAGCATGTCTCACAAGCCCTGCTCCATCTGATTTTAAGACCCCTTCACCTATGCCTCAGGCCCTCGAAACTTGCCCTCCCGGCCTGAGCAGGCCGCTCTTCTGCTTGGAAGGCAGCACAGGAATGTCTATGCTCCACCTGCGGGGTCGCTGGTCATTGACCTCCTGACGCCTGTCGATCTCACGGCATTGTAGGACTGCGGAAAATGCAACATCCCAAATGGAGACTGTGCAACACGTACTTTCTCTGGCAAACCATGGACTGTCATCAGCACTGTGCTCAAGGTCAATCTCTAAATCAGGCATCAAACCAAGAATCTGGCTGACATATTGCAGATTCCCTTGATATCGTGTTCATTGCAAACCACAAACTCACACATGGTACAACATTGAATGCTTACCAGCCTGAGCCCGCTCGTCCGCTTGTACAGCGCAGGAGTGCCTTCGTGCCACCTGAGAAACGCATCCCAGCGCATGTATCAGAATGCAACATTTAGCCCTCCAAAACGAACAAAGATTCTTCCTGGAGGAGGCAAAAACCAGTACTAGTGTCTTCAGCGGTTAAGCAACAGCCGTCAGGCCTCTGCAGGTCGCTCGTCTGCTTCAGCTGCATGGGAGTGCCTCCGAGACACCTGCACACTGCAAAGCATCCAGTCATGTACTTCTGCTTGGAAGGCAGCACAGGAATGTCTATGCTCCACCTGCGGGGTCGCTGGTCATTGACCTCCTGACGCCTGTCGATCTCACGGCATTGTAGGACTGCGGAAAATGCAACATCCCAAATGGAGACTGTGCAACACGTACTTTCTCTAGCAAACCATGGACTGTCATCAGCACTGTGCTCAAGGTCAATCTCTAAATCAGGCATCAAACCAAGAATCTGGCTGACATATTGCAGATTCCCTTGATATCGTGTTCATTGCAAACCACAAACTCACACATGGTACAACATTGAATGCTTACCAGCCTGAGCCCGCTCGTCCGCTTGTACAGCGCAGGAGTGCCTTCGTGCCACCTGAGAAACGCATCCCAGCGCATGTATCAGAATGCAACATTTAGCCCTCCAAAACGAACAAAGATTCTTCCTGGAGGAGGCAAAAACCAGTACTAGTGTCTTCAGCGGTTAAGCAACAGCCGTCAGGCCTCTGCAGGTCGCTCGTCTGCTTCAGCTGCATGGGAGTGCCTCCGAGACACCTGCACACTGCAAAGCATCCAGTCATGTACTTGAAAGCACTCCTGTCAATCCAAGCAAAGCATGTCTCACAAGCCCTGCTCCATCTGATTTTAAGACCCCTTCACCTATGCCTCAGGCCCTCGAAACTTGCCCTCCCGGCCTGAGCAGGCCGCTCTTCTGCTTGGAAGGCAGCACAGGAATGTCTATGCTCCACCTGCGGGGTCGCTGGTCATTGACCTCCTGACGCCTGTCGATCTCACGGCATTGTAGGACTGCGGAAAATGCAACATCCCAAATGGAGACTGTGCAACACGTACTTTCTCTAGCAAACCATGGACTGTCATCAGCACTGTGCTCAAGGTCAATCTCTAAATCAGGCATCAAACCAAGAATCTGGCTGACATATTGCAGATTCCCTTGATATCGTGTTCATTGCAAACCACAAACTCACACATGGTACAACATTGAATGCTTACCAGCCTGAGCCCGCTCGTCCGCTTGTACAGCGCAGGAGTGCCTTCGTGCCACCTGAGAAACGCATCCCAGCGCATGTATCAGAATGCAACATTTAGCCCTCCAAAACGAACAAAGATTCTTCCTGGAGGAGGCAAAAACCAGTACTAGTGTCTTCAGCGGTTAAGCAACAGCCGTCAGGCCTCTGCAGGTCGCTCGTCTGCTTCAGCTGCATGGGAGTGCCTCCGAGACACCTGCACACTGCAAAGCATCCAGTCATGTACTTGAAAGCACTCCTGTCAATCCAAGCAAAGCATGTCTCACAAGCCCTGCTCCATCTGATTTTAAGACCCCTTCACCTATGCCTCAGGCCCTCGAAACTTGCCCTCCCGGCCTGAGCAGGCCGCTCTTCTGCTTGGAAGGCAGCACAGGAATGTCTATGCTCCACCTGCGGGGTCGCTGGTCATTGACCTCCTGACGCCTGTCGATCTCACGGCATTGTAGGACTGCGGAAAATGCAACATCCCAAATGGAGACTGTGCAACACGTACTTTCTCTGGCAAACCATGGACTGTCATCAGCACTGTGCTCAAGGTCAATCTCTAAATCAGGCATCAAACCAAGAATCTGGCTGACATATTGCAGATTCCCTTGATATCGTGTTCATTGCAAACCACAAACTCACACATGGTACAACATTGAATGCTTACCAGCCTGAGCCCGCTCGTCCGCTTGTACAGCGCAGGAGTGCCTTCGTGCCACCTGAGAAACGCATCCCAGCGCATGTATCAGAATGCAACATTTAGCCCTCCAAAACGAACAATTATTCTTCCTGGAGGAGGCAAAAACCAGTACTAGTGTCTTCAGCGGTTAAGCAACAGCCGTCAGGCCTCTGCAGGTCGCTCGTCTGCTTCAGCTGCATGGGAGTGCCTCCGAGACACCTGCACACTGCAAAGCATCCAGTCATGTACTTGAAAGCACTCCTGTCAATCCAAGCAAAGCATGTCTCACAAGCCCTGCTCCATCTGATTTTAAAACCCCTTCGTGTCGTTTCTGTGTGCCTTCCTGTGGTCAAACATACGTCGGCAACGTAGACAAAGCAACAAGCATTGGCAGTGACGGCACTGTAGGACTGAAATGCAACATGCCTCTCGGAGACTGTACGACACGTACTTTCTCTGGCAAACCATTGACTGCCATCGACATGGTGTCACTATATCTGTATTATAAGCCAGGTGTTAAACCAAAAGTCCGGCTGACATGGTTTAGATTCAGATTCCCTTGATATCTTGTTGACTGTATCACAATCCACACACTCAGCATGAAATGCTTGCGCGCCTCAGGCCGCTCGTCCGCTTGCACTGCGCAGGAGTGCGTTCGTGCCGCCTGGAAAGCATCCCAGCGCATCAGAAAACAACATTTCGGCCCTCCTCCACAACTAACAAAGACTTCTTCTCGACACAGGAAAACCAGCATCTTCAGCGGTTCAGCAACAGCTATCAGGCCTCTGCAGGTCGCTCATCCGGCTGAGCCGCATGGGAGAGACTCTGCCACACCTGCACAGTGCAAAGCATTGGAAGTGCTTCTGCCCTGCTCCAATGTCTGACTCGGCCCCTGAAAGTTGCCCTGCTGGCCTGAGCAGGCTGCTCTTCTGCTTGCAAAGCAGCACACGAGTGTCTATGCTCCAGCTTCACATGCAGGGTCACTGAGCGACTCTGCATCGACGACATTGGCAGAAAAGGATGCAGACAACCTTCTAACAACCTTCTTTGCCAGGAAATGTTCCGCTATCCATCAATAACCAAGCTGATTTGTGCAGGCCCTGGTGCTATGTGGTTGTATGTGCTCGCTCGTCTTGCTCTGGCTTGCTGCGCGTCGTGAGCAGGACTAGTTCGCCTGAACCTCTTCGTCCCCCAAGTTCCTTGACAAACCCACATGTCCCATTTCCGTCCCCTCAAGCCGGTCCCTAGAAACCGGTCAACCTCAGGCTTCGCTTGGCAGTCCACTGCCCATCTGTGGCTCTCTGACTGCGGCTCTTGATTTATCTCCCCTTGAGGCCATAACATGCACCCCGCGCATTTCGGCGCCAACTCACTCATTCAAGCAAGGCAAACCAAAACACGGTACCTCAAAGCCAGCCAAAAGCATTCGGGCAACGCGAAGCGTTTACAATTAATGTTTACATCACTGCAGAAAGCAGCGCCGTGCTTGCTCGGTCTGCCTACCAAAATGTGAATCTGTGAAAGAAAATTTCAGAATAGTAACAGCTGGCACCATGTCATGACCTGCACATGCCCGCCTGCATGCAAGCTTGCTCGTCTGCTTGTGCGGCCTGCCAACGCCGGACTTTGGCGTGGCCAGCCAAGTTGCCAGTTGCATGTAGTTTGTCTTCAAAAAGCATGACAGTGCACAAATGATCTAAGCCGCGTGTCGCTTTGTTGGCAAAGGCTTAGACCAACATAAGATCACACATTGCAGCTCCTGCCAAGCTCACCTTGAGACATTTTCAAAGACTCGGCATGCCTTGTGGTTTCGCTACTTCGCCAAAGCAGATCGCTCAATCAAGCTGGTTTTTGCTTCAATCATGTGTGTCCTTGCGGGTTCCCCCACTCAACAAGTCGCTAGCCTGGGGGCTGCCTGCTTGCAAGGCAGCATGAAGCTTCGCTCGCGCTACCTCAGCCCCAGCACATGACACTCATTGTTTGTGCGCTTGACAGCGCGAAGTCCAATCTCAGGAATTTCATCTTTGAACCATCTTGAATTCCCTCAGTCTGCTCATCCGAGCCTCTATGGATCGCTCTTGCGCTTGCACAACTGCATGCAGCTGTGCACGCGTGACCTTCGTGCGCAAAAAGAGGCTGCGAGTAGGGCGAAGATGTAACGTGTGAGGCAATTGCTACATGCACACATACATGATACATATATGTTGTTTATAAGTGCATGCATATTATATATATATATACGTGATATGCCGCTTTCACGGTGATACTGCTTATGCCCGCAAGTGAAATCAAGCACACATCAGGCCAAATGCTTGCATCCGAGCAACTGTCTTCAATTCACTGAGCAAACCATGCCATGTTAGAAATCTCAAGGGCCTTCTCTCCTATTTTTGGGACATGACATCTTACGCCTTTTGGCAACAGCTGGACGAATGCGTCAGCGGGCCTCCAGAGGCCTTCCTTCTGCTTCCCCCGAACAGGCCTGTTCTAGCACCGCCTGGGCATGCTTCAATTGGCACAACCTCATCGAGAACCAAGCCCAAACACTGCAACAGTTTTGCTCGAGCGCAAGCTACCAAAAGCCTGCTTGGGAGAGCCAGGCTTGCAGCACCAAAAGACTTCAGCCGGCCTGTCTTTGGAGGCCTGGGCTGCGTGTCGGCGCTGCAAGGTCAAACTGCACAATGCCAAAAGTGGCTCTGGCACCCTACTGATCAAGTCTCTGAATTGCGGGATATCGCCTTTCCATGTCAAGTTTTTCCTGTGGTAAACTCCATTCATACGAGCCAAATAAGAAATGACTGACAATCCAAAGGAACAGCGAATTCGGATTCTGCTTCAGCCGCATCAAGCACGCGCATGGCTGGACTCATGCAACCAAGCCGCTTCCCATGTCAACATCTGGAGCCTGCAACAAAACTCAACTGGCTCTTTTTGGATAACACCCAGTCAAGCAAACCAATATGAGACCAGGGTGCGACGCAGGCAAAAAGAAGAAGGAGACCATTGTTGTTCTCAATGCCCATGTGCGCTCCATGGGACTTCTAAAATTGAAGGGTCGGATGCGACTAGTGAGTCTGTGTGTCATACAACTGTCTTGCTGGCCGAAGACTGACGTACGCATGCCCCTCTCTCTCTCTCTCTATCTCTCGCCCTCTCCCTCTCCTTGTCCAGCAGGAGCAGCACAAGGGGCGGCGGGGGCAGCGACTGAGGTCTTGGCTCACCTGACACAAAGCCACGCATTGCGGGCTTCTGATATTCATGGGAGTAATCTGCATGTGTGTGTGTGTGTGATGAATCATCTACTCGTCGCTTTCACATGCTGAAGAGTTGGACGATTGTGGGAGAGGTCAAAGTGACAAAAACACCGATAATTCATACATTATGCGTTTACGACATCCATTCAGACTGTGCCAGCAGGGTTACAACATACGCGGCCTGCGTTCAAAGACTCCACCAACCTGGGAAAAGGCAAACAGCCCCATCTGGCAGGAGAAACTCTGTTCATCGGTCGGCCTCTGACTGAAAGAACTCCAGCAAAGCATGCAGCTTCCAAAGAAACGTGCTCCATCACAACCCACGCTTGCTGTGTCTGCTGAAGTGATGTGATGTCTGCCAACTGAAAGTGCATATCTCAGGCTTCAGCGAGCTGCGCGAGGCCTCCTGGAAGCCGAGTGAGTGGCGCTCAAAAGTGTGCTCATGAAAAAGCTGCAAAGCATGTTTCTGGAAGAAGTCATGGCAACCATCTTTCAGAGCTTTGAAAGTCCCATAGCGCAGCTCCTCTGGCGCCTTCGGGAGCTGCGCGCCTGTCCGGGCTCACGCAGCTCGCTTCAAAACGGAAGCTCCAAAGATGTCATGTGCACACTCAAATGATGCTCAATCAGAGCCATGGGACATGATGACTCATGTCCTTGAATCGAAACGCAAAATCAAACCTTCTGCCCCTGTTGAGTTGGGCACGCCAGAGCAGGTGGGATTCCTCTTAGATGTCCAAGAATCCTCCCGCGCAAGAATAGCACTGCCCACCTCTTCTGCGGAACCCCCTGGCAGAGCTCAAACATCGAGTTCACAAGAAGACCCAAGGCTTCAGACCAACACATCTCATACCTCCTTGATATTCAAAACACCCGCCTTGCTGCCACCTGCAAGGCAAGATTTGCATTCCAGCCTCTGAAATGAAAAAGAGCCCTCACACCTTGAGAGCATGGCCTTCCTAGAAATCCGCCCATGGCCTGGTGGCCAAGGTTGGGCACGTGCAGCTGAGGTGCATGCCTGCGCAAGCATGAAGCATGGAGTGCACCAGCTTGAATGAGTGTCTGGATCCAGCAGAATACCCAAATCATTCGAAAACGCCAGCCATGGCGATTTTGTAAGCCATGCACAAGCTAAGCAAGGCATGAGCTGTTGGCTGAACAACCAGAACTGTGTGTGTGTGTGAGAATAAGAGCGAGAAGCTGAGAGCTGACAGACCCAAACCAAGAGAACGGATTCTACCATTAACATCACGGATAGTGTCCCGAAGAAAAAAGAAAAAAACGAAGCCCGAGTGATTTGAGTCCAAGCCCCGCACTCACGGACTGCCAAGCTCGGTGCATCTCTGTGCCTTGACCAACATTTCTTTGCGAGGGAAAAAAGAGACACGCATCCGAAAATGTAAGCAACTCGAAAGCTGCTTCCCGTCCATCTGTTGAGTACCCTAATCTGCTTCCCAGTGGCCGGGAACAGCAAGCGCATGCCTGTGAGGCGTGACAGAAACGGCCAAAAGAGAACAGTAACCTCAGAAAACACAGCTGGCAATTCCAGGCAGCGCCTCACCGCGTTGCACGGCCTCGGGGCATACGCAAGAATGTTCGTCTCACGGGATGACCGAGCTGAATCCAAGTGACACTTGCAGAAAGCTGCACTGCTGACAAGGTGCGACCAAGTCATCAGAATCCCTGCGTTTTGCAGGGGTAGAGATCTTCCTGGTCCGGATTCTTTCTGAATGACTGAGCCCTTCTCTGAATTGGTGGTTCGGTTGTCACTTGGAGCCCTCCTTGAAACCCTTTCCACAACCAAACCCAAACCGCTTGCGACTTCAGTCTCCATCCGAGGCTCCGCAAGGCCCGCGCCATGGCTCCCTTGAAAGACGCCAGGGCGCTGCATTCGGCCCTTGAACCAAACCGGGAAAAGCCATGAAAAGGCCGGCATCCGAAATTGCGCCTAGACATGGCATCCGAAATACTCAGTGCTATGTGCTCAAACTGCCATTGACTCTTGCAGGGATTTCTCCGCACCCGGCTCTGTGGCAATGCCAGACTGGTTCATTAGGAAGAGCTCTTCGCTCACTTGCGGCCTCGGATGAGATGAAACAATGATGCTCGAATGAATGAATGAATGAATGAATGAATGAATGAATGAATGAATGAATGAATGAATGAATGAATGAATGAATGAATGAATGAATGAATGAATGAATGAATGAATGAATGAATGAATGAATGAATGAATGAATGAATGAATGAATGAATGAATGAATGAATGAATGAATGAATGAATGAATGAATGAATGAATGAATGAATGAATGAATGAATGAATGAATGAATGAATGAATGAATGAATGAATGAATGAATGAATGAATGAATGAATGAATGAATGAATGAATGAATGAATGAATGAATGAGTGAATGAATGAAAGAATGAATAAATGAATGGATGGATGGATGGATGGATGAATGAATGACAGAAAGAATGAACCAAACCGCCCTCGCATGCTTTCCTTCCAGACACGGCAACAGCTTAGGCCGCGACCGATCGACATGCCAGTCAGTGTAGTGTTGGAAGTTGCAATGTTCGGCAAACGGTCCATCTCCAGCTCCTGAAACTAGAAATCCGGCACGAGAAGCGTCGAATGCCGCAAATGCTTCAACATGTTGCCAGCATCCACCAGCATGCACGACACTGTAAAAGTCACCCACAGAAAAACAAATACGGCTCCTTCAGCATATCGCGTGTGTCAGGGTCGACCTGGATGAAATCGGTGTTGACCTCAGGCATGTCTGGCTGCAGCTAGAGTGCACTTTTGCACCTTGAACACTCCTCTTCAAGGCTTGCAACATGGGCATGTGATGAGAAAATGGTCACCCGACGTGGATCGCCCTCTGTTGGGTCAATATGGAATGATATCCCGGCCTCAGACCGGTCTGGCACGAACTCCATTCGCCTTTCACGCTCCTCTTCCTGCAGCTTCAGGGAAATGCCGCGCACGGGTCCTGAGAACATAGGCAACACAGGGCGAAATCAAGACCGCACGGTGATTCTAACGTACCGCGTGACTACAGCACAGCTGTGAAAACCAAAAATAGTACTATCAATGCACGTGTCCCTTTTGAATGCGCTTCATCAGGTGCGTCGTGAAGCCAGCAATCTTGTTTCGCAGCCGCTTGGAAGGAATGGTGGCAACCTCCTCAGTAATCTTCTTGTTGACCTGGAAATCCAGGGTCAGCTTGCCGTAATACTTTTCCACGATCACCCGCGCTGCTTTCTTCACGGTCTTTGTTCGAACGCGGCCCATTGCTGCGGCAAGCTGCGCAACTCCACAGCCCGTTTGGCTCTACCACAAGTGCCTGATGTCAGATCAGCGGATACAGTACAGCGTGACTGCCTGTTGTTTCCAACATTGCTTGTTCAGCAGCATGAAAGGTGTGGCAACTAAGTGCCATGGTGGGCAAGGCCGTTGCATGGCTTCCAAACGAAATCCTCGGAGAAAAAAACATAATGTTGACCCTTTACAGAGTAAGAAACTGCCAACATCAGAAGTCAAAACGCTGTTCTGTCTGCACTTGTTAATCATTCCAACAAATGCGCAAAGCAGCAAAACGCCACAAGGCTTAGCATTTCTCCGCACCCGGCTCTGTGGCAATGCCAAACTGGTTCACTAGGAAGAGCTCTTCGCTCACTTGCGGCCTTAGGTGAGCTGAAAGAATAGTGTTTAACGAATGACAACAGAATCATAACGCATGGCGTGATGCAACAGTCACAACGTGTTGTGCAAGAAGAAAAAAAAGTGCGCAAAAGTCTGCGGTGTCAAATGTGCACACCAGCTTCGGCTTGCAAGCATCTTCAGAATGCAGCAAATGGCGTGTGACTATGTAGAAAAGAATAAAGGTAACGGTATCACGGTAGCACGAATGAATGAAGCAAACCGCCCTCGCATGCTTTCCTTCCAGACACGGCAACAGCTTAGGCCGCGACCGATCGACATGCCAGTCAGTGTAGTGTTGGAAGTTGCAATGTTCGGCAAACGGTCCATCTCCAGCTCCTGAAACTAGAAGTCAGGCACGAGAGGCGTCGAATGCCGCAAAGGCTTCAACATATTGCCAGCATCCACCAGCATGCACGACACTGTAAAAGTCACCCACAGAAAAACAAATACGGCTCCTTCAGCATATCGCGTGTATCAGGGTCGACCTGGATGAAATCGGTGTTGACCTCAGGCATGTCTGGCTGCAGCTAGAGTACACTTTTGCACCTTGAACACTCCTCTTCAAGGCTTGCAACATGGGCATGTGATGAGAAAATGGTCACCCGACGTGGATCGCCCTCTGTTGGGTCAATATGGAATGAGATCCCGGCCTCAGACCGGTCTGGCACGAACTCCATTCGCCTTTCACGCTCCTCTTCCTGCAGCTTCAGGGAAATGCCGCGCACGGGTCCTGAGAACATAGGCAACACAGGGCGAAATCAAGACCGCACGGTGATTCTAACATGCCGCGTGACTACAGCACAGCTGTGAAAACCAAAAATAGTACTATCAATGCACGTGTCCCTTTTGAATGCGCTTCATCAGGTGCGTCGTGAAGCCAGCAATCTTGTTTCGCAGCCGCTTGGAAGGAATGGTGGCAACCTCCTCAGTAATCTTCTTGTTGACCTGGAAATCCAGGGTCAGCTTGCCGTAATACTTTTCCACGATCACCCGCGCTGCTTTCTTCACGGTCTTTGTTCGAACGCGGCCCATTGCTGCGGCAAGCTGCGCAACTCCACAGCCCGTTTGGCTCTACCACAAGTGCCTGATGTCAGATCAGCGGATACGCATCATGTCACGCAACGGTCCTTTTGCATGAATCATGTGGTGGATGTGCGTATCACAATCAAGTGTTGACCAGGGATGCATAGTGAAGTGACGTTGCATTCAATCACTAAGGTGCGCCATGTTCCCGTCAATGCAAACCAACAGTTCATGTTTGACTGCAATCAGATTGCAATCTTGAAACCATACATTGTTTGATGCACGCTTTGCACCATTTCAGCTGTCCGCCTCTCCGCGAAGATCACCACCCAACAGTGACTCGCCAACCAACAAAGCACGCAGACCCAAGCCTTGCGCCAATTCTAATAAAACACAGAGAACAAAAAATAAAACTTGCAAATGCAAATTGCAAACACGCAAAGGAAAGGAATGCGGCAAAAAAACACACACAAATAAATTAAATATCGCCCATGAATCACCATTCCCATAGCGCACACTCGAAGTGGTGCTCTAAGCAACAAATGCACCTTACAATTGTCCTGACGTTTTCATGGGCGTGTTCTAATCCAGTCGTGAATGATACGGAACCCATTTGGGGCCAAATCTGTATCTTCTATAATATCTGACACCTGCTACGGTTCAATTGCAACACCAAGTTTGGACATGAAACGTGCAATATGTTAGGAAACTGACATGATCTTGTTGAATTGAAGGAGCGAACTTGCTACTACGCACACGAGCACTCTGCAGGCAGGCCATGCCATTTTCCTGGAGTTTGACAGTCCGGCTTCCACCCAGCGTCCGAATGTTGTTCCGCAAAAACCAGGATGGCACCGGCTTGCAACGTGGAAATCATCTTCTTCGTGGAAGATGAAGGGTTCCACTGCTTGAAGGCTAAAGGCAATGGCATGGCTTAAGTCCCGGGCGGGGGTTTACGGCTGTTGACACACCCGCTGAAGCGTTACCCAAGAGTTAAAACGAAATCCAAGCTGCCCCCCAAAGAATAATGGAGGCTCGAGTCCAACAGCTGCAGGCGATGCTTGTTCTACGCTGCGGCGCCAAAGTCCACAGAAAGACCAAATTTGACCTGCTGCGTTTTTCCCCAACAAATTCTGTGGGCGCCAGGTGCCCCCAAATGTGTGCCAAATTCTTGCCGAATGCGTGCCGAATGCATGCCGAATGCGCCGAATGCGTGCCGCCGTCGGAACAGATGCCGAAAAAACATTTTTCCCCGTGCCCAAACAAAAAAAAATCCCCATGTCGCCTTCCGCATAATCGCCGGTCGACTGAAGAGACTCTGCATGCATGGAGCAAAAGCGGGAGAACCCAAACGAGCTCCCTAATTACAAGCAGGCACATGCAATTAAAAGGCGGGGCCAGGTACCCGCATGGCTTAGCCATGTTTCCCACATGCCCCATAAAGCCGCAGCATGCGAGCGAAAACGGAGAATCAACAAAACTCAAAAGGAAAAAAGGGGGGTCAGACACGCACGAAGCCAAGAGACCCCGAGCGCAAATGCACGACCAAGGCCCCCCTCGTGATCGAGGAGATTCAAGCAGCTTATGATTTCATGATCCGTGAACGTGCCTTCGATCACGTCGAAGTTTGGAATAAGCTCAAACACCAGTTCCCTTGTTTCAGTTGCTCTTCTTTTGCTGCTTCAGAACCATGACCTTGGCGTTAGAATCTTGATCACTGTTTCAATCCGAAAGGGAACATGCGGCAAAAGATAAAAGAGTACGACCGACAAACATGTGCGCATGTTCTTTTTCTTTATAAGGCGTTGCTTGGAAGTTAAGGCTCGGGGGTGCAGGGGGAAAGACAGCGCGTGTCCTTTCCCCGTGTCTGCACCCCTCTGCGGAGCCTTCTCAAATGCCCCCGTGGTCAACAATGCGTGTTCGACCAGGCGCCAGGTGTGTTACCTGTGAGGCGTGAAACAATCGAAGGCATTGGTGGCGGCAGGATGCAATGCGTGCATCCGGCTGGCGTGCCACGCGGCACACGGTGCCAGGTTGAGACCTGTCGAAACAGTCATGTGGCGGCAGGATGCAATGCGTGCATCCGGCTGGTGTGCAATGCGGCACACGGTGCCAGGTCGAGACCTGTTGAAACAGTCACGGCATGCCGGGGCATGCTGTGCACAATGCCTCCGGGGTGTCAGCTGCGGCTGGGCCCTGGAGGCTGCAATGCGTGCATCTGGTTAGTGTGCAACGCGGCACACGGTGCAAGGTTGAAACTTGCGGCCACTGCATGCAGGGGCATGGTGCGCACAGTATTTCTGGGGCGCCAGCTGCATCCACCTGAGCGCTGCTGGTGTCAGGGGTGATGTCTCCATCCAGTCAAAGGACCAGTCCTCCCATGGGTCAATGTTGATCAGGGAGGCCTTGCATGCAGACTTCTTCTTGCCAGCCACCACTGGAGCCACTGGAGCCCCTGGAGCCAAAGGAGACTCTGGGTCTGTCTCCTGCACTTCTGCACTCCTGGACCCCTTTGCAGCTGGAACAGCTCGACCATCCACAAACTGGACAGCGGGATAGGCCTGCTCATCTTCGGGCATTGGCTCTGCAGCGGATGCATGAAGCTGGTGAAAAAACATGTCGCACTTGATAGCCTGCTCAGCTGGCCTGGCCTGGGCAGGAAGGTTGCTAGAGCGGGACCGCCTCAGGTCTGGCTGCCCGGCGATTGCGTTGCGCACAGTGCGCTGGCTGCAGCCAATGATGGCGCAAAAGCGGGTGAAGCAAACCAACTCCCCGCACACTGTCCACTCTGCCCGCTCTGCAATCTTGATGTCTCCAGTCGAGCTGGGAGCTACATCGTTGTACGTGCAGCGAAGCAAGTGGGCCCTCTCATCACTCAGCAGGCCCCAGTACTGCTGGACGAACTGGACCACTAGATCAAGCTGCATCTTGGCCTTGCAGCCTGGCCTTTTGCAGCCCCTGCGCTTGCAGGCCGTGGCGACCACGGACTGAATGCGCTTCCGGTCAGCTCCACTCACCTCATATGCAGTGGGTGCATGTTTGAAAGGGTGGGAGGGTGGGCGCAAACAAATATGGAGGGGTAAACCCACACGCATGACCCTTAGGTGGCTTGAAGCAGAAAACGGCAACGCGTCCGAAGATTCGATCAAGATTAAGACATAAGGGAAAAGGAAAACCCTAAACATTAGAATCTTGATCACTGCTTCAATCCGAAAGGGAACATGCGGCAAAAGATAAAAGAGTACGACCGACAAACATGCGCGCATGCTCTTTGTCTTTATAAGGCGTTGCTTGGAAGTTAAGGCTCGGGGGTGCAGGGGGAAAGACAGCGCGTGTCCTTTCCCCGTGTCTGCACCCCTCTGCGGAGCCTTCTCAAATGCCCCCACTTCAGGGTTCCAAGCAAACGGCCTAATCTATCACCCCCTCTTCAGAGCGTTTGCGAAGCACTCTTATGCTCCGGTCGCCATGGGGCGTCGGGCGGATGCAATGACAGCATGCATTTGTGGGGCCAGAAATCACGCGGGCGAAAACGAAAGCAAGCTTGCGGCTTGCTGTCGAATGCGGATGTGTTTCTGCGGCTGAGCTGATCAGCCCACACGTTGCGCTCACCTGGGATGTGCGAGGCTAGTACCATTTGTGCTTGTAGGCCCGTGCGGCAACCAATTGCACAAAAATTTGCAAAGGCCATGCTGTGGTGAACAGCTTGCTCGCTCCGGCTTCTGATGCGGTATTGTCTGTACCGGAGGGCATGCAGATGCCGCGCGCTGCGGTCCAAGCGATTCGCATGAGCGCGAGCTGGGCCAGAAGCACGCTGTGTAGCGTTGGGCCTCCTTGGTGAGGCAAGGCCACTGCGTCCTTGTGCGCAGATCTGCACTCGCCGCCGGGATGCATGATCTCAGCGAACGCACGCCTGTGGCCTGCATTCCTTTCGGCGCTGAACGCCAAAGCCGTACTAGCCTCGCCCGTGCACGGCATCTTTGCGCCGCTCACTCTCTCTTTAGAGGGAGTTTCCCAAATGGATTCTATTCCACCTGGTAGGCTCCTGACACTCGTCCGTCTCGTCCTGCGAAGGATTCGAAATCTAAAACGACCCCTAGATACGCTTGCAATTTGCCTCCAGGTTGCATTTCAAGCAAGCCAACCTTTGCAGGGCTAAGAAAGAACCCCCCCAAAAAAAAAGGTCCCAAAAAAGGGTCCCGAAAAAAAGGGAAAAGGGGTTTCCTTTGGCAAAGCTTGACCTTGCTTGAAACGCAACCTGGAGGCAAACTGCGGCGCATATCTAGGGGTCGTTATGTTGCAGCCACACGCCTGCACGCAGCATTTTAGATTTCGATCCTTCGCAGGACGAGGTCGTTTCCTGGACGGACGAGTGTCAGGAGCCTACCAGGTGGAATAGAATCCAGTTAGGAAACTCCCTCTAAAGAGAGGAAGTGTGCTCTGCAAAGAAGAGGAAGTGTGCTCTGCAAAGAAGAGGAAGCGCGCTCTGCAAAGAAGAGGAAGTCTGCTCTGCAAAGAAGAGGAAATGCGCTCTGCAAAGAAGAGGAGGTCTGCTCTGCAAAAAAAAGGAAGTCTGCTCTGCAAAGAAGACGAAGTGTGCTCTGCAAAGATGCTGAAGTCTGCTCTGCCAAGAAGAGGAAGTGTGCTCTGCAAAGAAGAGGAAGTGCGCTCTGCAAAGATAAGGAAGTGTACTCTGCAAAGAACAGGAAGTGTGCTCTGCAAAGAAGAGGAAGTGTGCTCTGCAAAGAAGTGCTCTGCAAAGAAGAGGAAGTGCGCTCTGCAAAGATGCTGAAGCGCGCTCTGCAAAGAAGAGGAAGTTTGCTCTGCAAAGATGCTGAAGCGCGCTCTGCAAAGAAGAGGAGCGCTCTGCAAAGAAGAGGAAGTCTGCTCTGCAAAGAAGAGGAAGTCTGCTCTGCAAAGAAAAGGAAGTCTGCTCTGCAAAGAAGAGGAAGTGTGCTCTGCAAAGAAGAGGAAGTGTGCTCTGCAAAGAAGAGGAAGTGTGCTCTGCAAAGAAGAGGAAGTGTGCTCTGCAAAAAAGAGGAAGGTGCTCGGAGTGCTCGTGCGCTGAGACCGAGGCCAGGAAAACAAGGCAATCCTCCCGTGGGGGGAGGGCTATTGGTTCAACAATGAAGCCTCCGCGCCAGCCTGCCAAACCGCGCCACGTTCCTGCCGGGCATCGAAGCCTCCAGCGAGTCCGCGCCACCCGAGGTCTTCCCACCAAGGTCGGAATTCCGACTTTGCTTCAAGCTTCCGATTTTGCCCGAAAAACCAATCACCGGGCCAGCGCCGCAGTTTAGTCAGTGATATGGTTCTAGCCATATCACGGCCGGAGTGGTTTTCACTCACCTTGCCATCAATCCTGCTCTGGGCACAGGATTGCCCCCCATCAATTGCGCTGGCAACAGGATTGCCCCCATCAATCCTGCGCTGGCAACAGGATTGCCCCGACGCAGCACCAGCAGCTCGGGCTTGGAACTGTTCTTGCCCGAGCTCAGGCTCATAATGGAGTCGGCCCGGCTGTAGAGCTCCCGCGCCTCCGGCACGTCGTTGATGCGAGTGCGTCTTGAAGCTCCGAGTGGAAGGCCAGGTCGTACGCAGCTCGGACGCAGTGGCTGCTGCTGCCGTGCGAAGGAGCCCCACTTCCCCGAGAAGCTGTTGCGCAGCAGGGCGTACGCGCAGGCCGCCCTGCGCCCGGCAGGGGGCAGGAGGCGCCTGAAGTAGACGTGCCTGCCCACGTCGCGCCCCACCAGGCGCGCCAGGGAGCGCAGGAAGACCGGTCTCTCCTCAAGTAGCAGCGGTGTCGGCAAGGCTCTAACTTTCCGGAACCGAAGAAGGGAGTGCAGCACCGCGACGTCGCCCAGCAGCCGGTCCAGGTGCGGAGCCAGCCACGATTTGCTTCCCATGTACTTGAGCTGCGTGCCGGCCTTTAGTTTCAAAAGGATGAATGGGGAAGATCAGGCTTTTCCCCACGCCCGAGAACACCAGCAAGCAATCCTCGGACCCCGTGGTGCCCCTGATGCCGTGCGCCGGCATCTTCCTCGGGCCTTCCAAATCGGGCAAGACAGTGGCTCTGATCAGCCTGATTCTGGAGCAGTATCAAGGCGTCTTCGAGAGAATCTACAGCCTCCAGCAGCAGCGCAAGATCACGGAGGCGTCCAAGAAGTTGGAGATGAAGAAACTGTACCAGGTGCTTGTAGTCATCGACGACTTTGCAGACAGCAAGCCTCACGGCGCCCTTGACACGCTCTTCATCCGGGGCCGTCGCACGCAGATCGCACCTGAGTGAGCAATTTTCCTCAGCAATTTTTCCTTGTTGCGACTCTCACCCAATGAAAAAAGCAGAGACGCCTCCCCCCAAACACAGGCAAAACCCGAAAAAAACCAAACCAAGCCCACAAACCAAAGGAAGAGGTCCGCCTCAAAAATGGCATAGCCGTCGGCCCAAGCTCAACCGGTGGCAAGCCAATGAGCTGCCAATCCAGTGATGGCACAATTAACCAAATTGAGAAAAATGACAAAGAGAACGCCAAGACATTTTCAATTGGAAAGAAAGGTCAGGATCGACACCACGCTGCGCACAGAAGCGGTCGCACTTGCTGGCCAAAGGCACCCAGGGGCTTGTACTACAAGCTCTGCGACCGCACAACTTCCATTTGGATGGCCAAAGAAAGGGAAATACGCCACCACCAAGAATGCAAATCTGGAAGCCACTTGACGAAGTTGTCTGGACCATTTCAACAAATGCCAACTGGAAAGAAAGGCTGAAACCCAGCATAGTCCAGCTGCATCCACCGAAGGCAAGCCAAGGCGCACAACGGCCCGACCAGAAGCCTGCTGCGTGGCCCACAGACCTCCATGCACTTTGTGGGAGCGCAAGGCGGCCAAAGCATCGAATGCAGCTGAAATAGAAGGCAGGCTAGCGCAAAACGCTCCAGCCCTCAACGTCGCTTACGACCGCTCCCGCTGCTCTCCTACCAGGCGCCTGGAGCGGGCCGCGCTCTTGGCACCTTTGCAAAAGAGCGCGGCGCAAGAGTGGAAGGTTCGACTTGTGCTTTGGGCGTTAGAGCGGCAAGTCAGGCACGGGATGAATCGGAGGCTGTGCCGGACGGCATCACGGAAGCCTTCTCACTTGCCCTTTTGGCGGAACTTTTATTTGGACGGACGCCGTCTTGCCCTTCCCTCCTGTGTGGTGGTTGGCAGGGAACTGGGCAGTGCTGGTTGGTTGATCCGGTGGACTGGGCGGCAATTCTTTAAAGACATGCGTGGGCGCACAGTTGGTACAGGGGCCAAGGCCGTGGTGTCAACCTCCAGCACCGTCTTGGCCGTTGCTCTTTCTGGCCACCACGCCCTTCAGACGCGAAAGGCGACTGGTCGGCCTCCTTGTTCCTGCCGTGGCCAGAGGCGCGACGGCGACAGTGCCTGCTGTCCACTTTGAGGCCGGTCGTCCAGGGACTGAAGCTCGTGTTCATCAGAGCGAGGTCAGCGCCCTGCGGTATTGCGCGCGCCGTCCGTCACCTCTCCGTCCAGCACCTCTAGGTTGTTGCTGGTGACAGATCCTCTGCCTCTTCGAGCTTCTCGAATCAAGGTCTGAAGAAAGGGCGTTGGGAGTTGTCCGCAGTGAGGGGTGGCAGCACGGGTCTCGACAGAATTTGTCCATCGAACCCGGCTTCTCATGTTTCTCACGTTGGCTTGCGGGTTCTTGTCCCGTGCGGGGCTCGATTTTTGCCCAAGCGCAGAGGAGCACCATTCAGTCGAGGCGGCAGGCTGGGACATCGTGTCGAAATTTGAGCCCACGATCCTGCGCGACATCCGGAGCTGGGACTACACGACGTTTCTGTCGGGGCACTTCGACATGGTCTCGGCCAGCCCGGTCTGCACGGAATACAGCCGCGCGCTGACAACGCGCCCCGACGAATCAAGGAGGGCGACGCGCTGGTGCTCAGATCATTGCGCACTTCGACCCCTCGTCGAGAACCCGGCCACCGGGCTGCTGAAGATCACGGAGCGCCTGCCCTGGGCGGACGTGACCTACTGCAAGTACGGAACTCCGTACAGGAAGCAGACCCGGCTGTGAACCAACATGCCTGGAGGCCAAGTCGAAGGCTGCGCAAGCCCGGCAGCCGCTGCAACGCGTCGCAAGACGGCAGGCACCTCCGGGCTGCGCAGCGGGGGCCTTGGCTGATGGAGGGGGGTCAGCCGGCAGTCGCGCGAGCTGCTCTACAGCGTTCCTGCTGCGCTGCGCGACGAGATCGCACGCGCGGCCACAGCAGAGCTTGCGGAGCGGCTGAGCATTCCGAGCCTGGAACAAGTCCATTTTTTCCGTTGTTTTGCTGGTTTTTGGGCGGTGTCACTAAACGCAAAAAAGGGCGAAGAGGGACAGCGGGCCTTTTTCCCGAAAGCATCGCGAAGGGTTCTTCCGTGCGGAGCCCTTGGACAAGTTACATAGAGCCAAGTTACATAGAGCCAAGTTACGTAGAGCCAAGTTACATAGAGCCAAGTTACATAGAGCCAAGTTACATAGAAGTTACATAGAGCCAAGTTACATAGAGCCAAGTTACATAGAGCCAAGTTACATAGAGCCAAGTTACATAGAGCCAAGTTACATAGAGCCAAGTTACATAGAGCCAAGTACATAGAGCCAAGGTTAGGTAGAGCTTAGAGCTTCGGCGTTAGCAGCTATGTAAGTTAGTTTAGGTTTCTAAGGCGCCGGGGCGGGAGTTTGATCGTCGCTCGGGATTGCGACCCTCTGCGGAGATTCGCGTGGTCGAGGTTCAAAAACTCGGGACTTTTACGATTTCTGCGGTGCGCGCACGACCCTCTGCGGAGATTCTGCGTGGTCGAGGTTCAAAAACTCGGGACTTTTTACGATTTCTGCTGGCCGCACGCGACCCTCTGCGGAGATTCGCGTGGTCGAGGTTCAAAAACTGCAGACTTTTTACGATTTCTGCGGTGCGCGCGCAACCCTCTGCGGAGATTCGTGCGGTCGAGGTTCAAAAACTGAAGACTTTTTACGATTTCTGTGGCGCGCGCGCGACCCTCTGCGGAGATTTGCGCGGTTGAGGTTCAAAAACTGCAGACTTTGTACGTTTTCTGCGGCGCGCGCGCGACCCTCTGCGGAGATTCGCGCGGTCGAGGTTCAAAAACTCGGGACTTTTTACGATTTCTGCGGCGCGGTCGCGCGCGTGGTTGAGGTTCAAAAACTGTAGACTTTTACGATTTCTGCTGGCCGCGCGCGACCCTCTGCGGAGATTCGCGCGGTCGAGGTTTAAAAACTGGGAACTTTTTACAATTTCTGCGGTGCGCGCGCGACCCTTGTGCGTGTCGAAGCGCTCTCGCTGTGGCGCCGTGCAACATTCTTGCTCGCGAAATTTGCAAGTTGTCTCGCGGTTTGCGCGCCTGCTTTTGCACTCCCGCGGTCTGTCGCGTGTTCGATTCCCCCCCTGGTCCGCGGCAGCTCCGGCCTGAAAATCACAGCTTTTAAGTACAAACGTAGTACGCGGAGCGTGCTCCTGCAGCTCCGGCTGGAAAATCGTAACTTTTAAGTACAGACGTAGTGTGCTTAAAAATTGCGATTACCCGGAGCTGCAGGAGCACGCTCCGCGTACTACGTTTGTACTTTAAGTTGCGATTTTCAAGCCAGAGCTGCGGGGGATGTGCTCCGCGTACTACGTTTGCACTTAAAAGTGGCGATTTTCCAGCCTGAGCTGCGGGAGCACGCTCCGCATACAGGCGCAGTATGCGGAGCGTGCTCCCGCAGCTCAGGCTGGAAAATCGCCACTTTTAAGTACAAACGTAGTACGCGGAGCAGCTCCGGCTGCAGAATCGCAACTTTTAAGCACAAACGTAGTACGCGGAGCACACCCCCGCAGCTCCGGCAGCACTTGCGCCGAGCAACTTGCGCAGAGTCACTTGCGCAGAGCAACTTGCGCAGAGAACCTGCACAGAGCAATTGCACAAAGGAGCAACAGAGCACATGCGCAAAGCGCTTGCACGGAGCAACTGGCGCAGAGCCCTTGCGCAGAGCAACTTGCTCAGATCACTTGCGCAGACGCAGAGCAACTTGCACAGACCACTTGCGCAGAGCACATGCGCAAAGCGCTTGCGCGGAGCAACTGGCGCAGAGCACTTGCGCAGAGCATGCTTAGAGCACTTGCGCAGAGCAACTTGCACATAGCACTTGCGTCGCTAAGAGCAACTTGCGCGCAGCAGCCTGGAACAATGCAGCTTGCGCAGACCACTTTTGTGAGAAATCGCGCGGCGCAGTTCAAGAGGAAAGTAGGATGATAAGATGGAGCTTATGTAACCATACACACTGAGCATCGCTCATTTTTGCTGCCACTTGTCGTCAAAAACAAAGTTAAAGGGTTTTGGCTGGGCGCGTGTGGCCCGGGCGTAAAGAGCCTCATCACCAACGTCGTCCACCTCTCTGGAGACTTGCTCCAGGATCTCGTGCTCTTCGGCTCTCTCGCAGAGTTTTTCCTCCGCGCTCTCCAGCTTCTCCTCGAGGATCTCGATGCGGCGACGCTGGTGCGAGCGCTCGGCCTCGAGCAGTCCTCACGAGGCCGCTGTTGGGAGGTTGCTGGGCCATCAGAGCGGCCGCAAGGCAGGGAGCGTCCTCGCCCACCCACGCGGCGGGCTTTTCCAGAAGCCATGCTTGCACACGGCGGAAGGCCATTGAGGAAGTCATGATCGCTTAAAGAGGCTGCGCGGGTTTTTTTTGGGACAACCTGAGCATTGGGCGGACTTTTTTAGCGCGTGGTGTATCGCCAGAGCCTGTCCAAATTGTCCTCAGCCCGCTCCGCCCCGACGGCGGAGAAATCTGATCCTGCGGTCCTGTTCCGCGCGGCGCATGATCTCCGAGCGTCGAGGCCGTAGACCTTGTCGTTGAAGGGCGAGAGGGACTTCTTCTCGACGGTCTCCACGGCGATCTTGTGCGCGCGGCTGCGCAGCTGCGCGAAGGCCGCCCTGCGCTTGCTGCCTTCCTCCAGGACCTCCCTGTACTCTCGGACCGAAGGAAAAGGAATTCCCTAAGGAGAGGCGCTCACCGGGCTGGGCTGGAGGTGGAAAGATCCGTCTCGAAAGATCCGTCTTGGACCTGGATAGAATTCTTGTTCTCAGGAGAGGCGCTCACTGGTCTGGAGTTGGAAAGATCCGTCTCGGACCTGGATAGAATTCTCAGGAGAGCTCACTGGGCTGGAGGTGGAAAGACCGTCTCTTCCACCCCCAGCCCAGCGAGCGCCTCTCCTTACGGAATTCCTTTTCCTTTGGTCCGAGACGGGTCTTTCCACCTCCAGCCCAGTGAGCGCCTTTTCTTAAAGGAATTCCTCTTCCTTCGGTCCGAGACGGATCTTTTGCACCTCCAGCCCAGCAAGCGCCTCTCCTTAGAAAATTCTTTTTCCTTCGGTCCGAGACGGATCTTTCCCCTCCAGCCCAGTGAGCGCCTCTCCTTGGGGAATTCTTTTTCCCATGGTCCAAGACGGACCTCCAGCCCAGTGAGCGCCTCTCCTTGGGTCGGACCGAAGGAAAAAGAATTGTTCAAGGAGAGGCGCTCACTGGTTTGGAGGTGGAGAGATCCGTCTCGGGCCATCGGAAAAAGAATTCGCCAAGGAGAGGCGCTCACTGGTCTGGAGGTGGAAAGATCCGTCTCGGGCCATGGGAAAAAGAATTCTCCAAGCAAAGGCGCTCACTGGGCTGGGGTGGAAAGATCCGTCTCGGGCCTGGATGGAAGTCTTATTCTCAGGAGGGAAAGATCCGTCTCGGAGATGATCCGTCTTGGGCCGAGGGAAAAAGACGCTCACCTGAAAAAGGCCTCCCGCACCCTCCAAGCTTCAGAGCTGCAGCGCCTCTTCCGATTGAGCTATCGGCCGTCGACACTCCTAAGATAGCGGCGGCCTCCTGGGCGCAGTCACCACGGCAGCCCTGGACGCCGCGCTGGCCGCCCTGCTCTCCAGGGCGCCAAGGCCGACGCGACGCTGCTGGCCTTGTACGCCACAAACGCCGCGGTTTCAGCCGCCCTCGACGCAATCCTCGTGGAGCTCGCCGCCCTGCAGCTTTCCGGCAGCGGCGGAGTTGTTAACGCCCGGCCTGGGCGGGCTTCACAACTTGGGAGCCAACGTGCCGTCAGTTACGTCTCCGTTGTCCAGGACCTCCGGGATGTTGCCGGTGACAGGTCCTTCAAACAGTGGCTAAGGCGTCGGCCAAGCAAACCGCTTCTGTTGAGTACCATTCAGTCCGAACTCCGGCCGCACCAGGTCCGACCAGCCCGCGCCAGGGTTTTTTCGGAAGTACCGTGCCGAGCGGACAAGGGATAGTACGGGTTCGCCCAACGACCCTTAGTACTGGCTCCGCCCGCGGAGGTCGTCCACTTCGTCGAAACCCTCCATGCCCTTGTTGCACGGTGCGGCCGTAGTAGTTGATGTCGTCGCAGCGCTGGCCGTTGGCGAAGATCTGGACGCGCTGGACGAAGCAGGCAGGGTTGGCCGCGCCGTGACGTAGCTTGTGTTGCTCGTCTTCAGCTTGTCCAGGCTTTGCATCAGCTCATCCTGGGCTCCGGCGGTGACTACCTCCATGCTTCTTTATATACACACATTTTTGAGTCGTACGGCGAAGGAAAACTATTCTTCCAGTGCGCAAAACCGTGCAAAAGCTATTAGTCTAGTGTCTATAGTACATCTATATACGGCATTTTTAAGCAGCCTCATGTCTCGTGCCAGCTGGTCAAAGCTGGGCGGAGGCAGGCTCCGGCGTGACTGCCCGGAACTGGAGCTCGCCCGCGAGCTCGGCTGAGACTGGGGACGGCCGCGTCCTCGCTGCCCTGCTGAGGCCGGAAGAGCGTGTTCTCCAGCACCCAACCCGTGCCGCGGGCCAGGCCGTAGGCAGCGCCGCCTGCGAGGCCCACGGCCAGCCCCGCCGTTGCCGCTGCGCCGACTCCTGCAACGTTCCAGCAACCTCGTCTGCGGCGGCAAGGCGTACGTCCTTGTCCGTGGCCTCGGCGGAAGTGCGGAAGCCGTCCTCAGGAATTGTCTGCAGGGGTGTGTGCTGCAGAGGCGGGTTGGGGTTCTCGGTGGACTGTACGAAGTCGTCCAGGTAGGAGTGGCTTGTGACGAAGAAGTGGCCTTAATTTCTCTTTTTGTGATTCGTTCGTTCTCGAGCCACACCTATGAAGAATCAGGAACTGTTTCCCAAGCTACAACTGTCAGGGGAGAGGGAAACCGAGTAATGGTTTTAGAGCCGTGTTCGAAGTCTAGACAAATAGGTCACAAGGGCAACATGACAGTGTTGCGAAATCAAAGCCATCGCTCGAAGCTTCTTTTTCTCGCTGACCTACCAAAAGCACGGGGAGTTGTCCTCTAATCAGACAGGGAGACACTGTCCTTCTCAAGCCCCTCCGAAAAAGGAGTAACAAGAAAACCCAAAAGAGGTTGGGTATCAAAAAATGAAGAACAAAAAGGGGGGCAAGTGAAACGAGCGAAAGGTAACGAGGACCAGGGGTTGAATATTCCCGGACCATCCGAGTGGAGATCTGAAACACATCGTTCTCGGACCATTCCGAGTGGAGATCTGAAATACATCGTTCCGTAGTGGTGAGAGCGGAGGCCTCACAATGTACCTGGCAGGCGGACAAGTAAGGCGTTAGGGACATGACATGGCAAATGGGAATGGGCACATCGCCGGAAAAGGCCAATGTGCGGAAGTCCTGTTGAACACAGGTGCCGGACGCTGCCGACAAAGAGCCGGGTGACAAGTACACCTGGCGACCTGTGTCGGACGTCGGTTGAAAACCCGCAAACCAAGCGCAGAAATTTGCGGCACAAGGGTGGGATGGGTGGGTCAAAAATAAATAAAAATGTTTGTTGCACATGAAGGGGAAGCACATGTTGCGAGTGCTTGAACTGTTTCCCAAGAGCTACAACTGTCAGGGGAGAGGGAAACCGAGTAATGGTTTTAGAGCCGTGTTCGAAGTCTAGACAAATAGGTCACAAGGGCAACATGACAGTGTTGCGAAATCAAAGCCATCGCTCGAAGCTTCTTTTTCTCGCTGACCTACCAAAAGCACGGGGAGTTGTCCTCTAATCAGACAGGGAGACACTGTCCTTCTCAAGCCCCTCCGAAAAAGGAGTAACAAGAAAACCCAAAAGAGGTTGGGTATCAAAAGATGAAGAACAAAAAGGGGGGCAAGTGAAACGAGCGAAAGGTAACGAGGACCAGGGGTTGAATATTCCCATTGTTCAAGGAACCCCGGGGCCGAAGGTATCTCCCCGTCATCACTAGGAGGCCAGGGGTTGAGAGGAATGAACCGCGTGCAAAAGCTCTGAGAGTGCATGATCTGAAACGACAACTTGTGGACACTGAGTAGAATTGGTGGAAAAGTCCAGTCGGCTAGGGGCATCGGCAGGGTTTGACTCGCTGCACAATCTGGAAAATCGCGGCTTGCAATTCAAATATCATAAAAGCATTCATGATTTCTTGCGCCTGCTTCTGGGCGCATGTAGCCTTGATAAGGCAATGACGTGCAGCTTCGGAATCCAAGTGGAAAAATACATTGCAATCCTTCAAGGTGGACTCCCAAGCCAGAAGGGCAAACAAGACTGGGAGAAGCTCACAATGAAGAACATGGTGCTGGGGCCACAGGCGCGTAATGGGTTCTGGGAGCACGGCGCCAAAGAAAGATTGCGGCGCCCCATGGGAATCAGTGAGGACGCCACCAATGGAGGTGCTGTCCTCCTGCGCTCCATCGGTGAACACGTGCCAGGTCTTCCTGGGCAATAGCGGCACGGGGCGTGGTTGATTGTTTGCCAAGCGGAGGCGCATGGCTGACAGCATGCTGCGGAGGTGTTGCGGAATGGGTCGCAACAGGTTCACGCTTTCATATACACGCAAAGACTTGAGGGTTGCCATCCCTATTCTCCCGAAAAGGTGTTGTTCCGCGAAGAAGAGTCTTGAGCGTAAAGATTGGCTCTCCTTGAAGGAGAGCGAATCCGCTGGAAGAATGTCGGCAATCATTTTGCATAATTCCGTGCAGCGTTTGGAAGTGTTCTGAATGGACAATTCACCAGGGGTTTTGCGCAAGAGGAAAGTAATACCCAGGCAGTCAAAGACCTCGGCGAACGAGATACATTTCTCATCAGACCCGCTAGTTCGGATTCCCAAAACGTGGAAAAATGCATTGACGGTTGTCTCGCAGGCCTTCTGCAAAGCGGAATTTGAGAAAACGGCGTAATCATCAAGAAAATTGGACCAAAGGAACTTGAAGATCATACATCCTGCACGATTCAGTCCCAGCGCTAAGCGTGTGAAAGCGAAAACACTGGAAGAGGCGCCAAAGGGAAGTGAAAACATTTCGTGTACCTGGCATGATTGCAGGTCAGGGTGGTAAATGGCAATGTGTGTCCATTTACGATCATTTGGGTGAATTGCGAGTTGGCGGTAAGCTTTTTCCAAGTCCCATGTCCGTCCGAATAAATGATTCGGACGGGAAGTAATAATGCATTTGCAAATGGAAAGAATAGAAATCACATCCTGAAATTGCAGCTTCTCGTGCGCGCCGTGAAGAGAATTGAGCAAAGAAAAAGTGCAGTCGTCTATCGGCCTCACCTTGGAATTCTGGGCGACGCCAAATCTTGGCGACACCAGTGATGCCATCGGCAAAAGGTCAGGGCGCATACCGGGGCCGAGAGATCCTGATCGGATATCTTCAAGGGTAGCTTTCATAACCTGGGCGGCGAGGTCGCGGTCGGAGTGTGCCTGGCGCAACACGCGTTCGACGGAGGCCTTGCAACATGCGTCTGCACATAGTGATAAAGAATCCGGATGTAGAGAAGGGGGCTGGTGTGAAACAGGGAAGTACCCTGAAACGTGATGCCAGCCCTTCATACGGAAACCGAGTTGAAGGTCTGGAATCAGCTGGTCATCGGAGTGTTGACAAGCGGAGAGCAATTCTTGGAACAAAAGGGTCCTTTTGTACTTGTTGATCCGAAGGACAGCTGGGTCCATGCACTTCTGCAGGTCTGCTTCAGCAGGCGCAAGTTCCTGAGCACGTTGGAGCATGGATTTCAATGTTTGCGCCTGGTCATCTCTGTGGGAAGCATGGAAATGAATAGCGTCTTGGGTCCACTGAGGCAGGACGGGAGTTGCATCGGCAGGGTGTGAATAATTGGAAATAGAATTGAGAACCTCGTCTGGGGCGAAGGGGACCAGAATTAGGGATCGGCCGTCGACAGTGCGCGGGTTGCGGGGGAGCTTGGCTCCCGGTGGGAAGCCGGATCCCAACTTGGACCCAGGCTTGGCGCAGGCGGAAAGTTTGCCCTGAGAAACCCACTGCTTGTGATAAGACGGTGGCAAATGGTTCAGGCGATTACCTGAGGACTGGGTGCCTAAACTGGCCATCATGAGATGGCGGACCTCTTTCCAAGGCTTACCGCAAGAGGGGAGTGTAATCTGAGGGTCAAGGGGGATGTAACCGGCTGCTTCAGCTAATGCGCTGACGTGCAAGGCAATTTGCCGGCAAAACTTGAGCGGATAAGCTGCCTCATCGCTGGTGCGGAAATTCGCGGAGTCGATCCATGGTTGGTGCTCGTGGGACTGGTCGCAAGTGGAAAGAAGGGTTCGAATGTCGTGGTTTGCCAAAAGACCAGCCGTAAAAATTGTACGATTCTTCGACGCTTTAGTGTCCAGACCGGTTGGCCGGAAGGAAATGCTGACCAACCCTGATGCGTTGGCATCAATGAAGAAAGAATGGTCGGGATTAATCGACCAGGGCGTCTTCGACCTTGGAGCAGTGCGGGAATATGACGCTGTAGCCAAGGAGGCAAAAGCGAAAGGGGAAGAGATACACATGGCTTGCGCGCATGGTATTTGCGTTGAAAAGCACTCACAGTTGCCTGTTGGTGATCCTAAGAGGAAGTTCAAGGGTAGAGGCGTGTTGCTGGGGAACCAAGTGAAGAATCAAAGCTTTGAAGCTGCGATGTTTCAAGATTTGGGGAAGTCATGATGGTTGGGATGCGCAGATGGCCGACGCTGTTCAAGCGTATATCCAGGCCACCTTGAGAGGCACGCCATGTTGGATAGAATTGCCACCGGAGGCTGTGCCGAGTGAATGCAAATGGCAGATGCGGGAACATTCTGGGAGCAGCACTGTGACGAATCGGCGCGTGCCGTTGGTTTTGAACCCATCGGTGAGGAATGGCCGTCAGTGTACATTCATGAAAAGCTCCAGCTTGTTCTGGTTGTGTATGTCGACGACTTCAAAATGGCAGGACCGCAAAAGAACCTTGCCCAGGGATGGAGCATGTTGCGTACACGTTTGAAGATTGAGCCCGAGACTGGACTTGACATGTACCTTGGTTGTAACCAAAGCAAGGGAAACGTCACTCTCGGGAACGGACACCGCGTAACAACGGTGACCTATGACATGGAACAGTTCCTACGTTCCTGTGTCGACCGCTATCTTGAGGTGGCGGGCGACGTAAAGTTGAATAAGGTTGTCACTCCTGAGTTGCATGAAGAAACAAAGAATCACGTCTCACGGAAGCCTGCCAAAGAGGGGCCGTCAGTCGTGTGCAATTGGTGTAACAATCTTGTGCCCACCGACGGTTCTGCCACAGCGCCGGACCAGCGGGGAGGGACTCCTGAGTTGGCCATGAAGGAGCCCGTGCGTGGACACCTTGCTCCGCATGCCGCTAGCGTACTAATGAAGTTGCTGTACGGTGCGCGGATTGCCCGCTTCGATTTGTTGCGGCAAGTGAATCGCCTGGCACGGAATGTGCACAGGTGGACTGACTCCGATGATCGGGGTTTGCATCATTTGATGTGCTATGTGCATCATACGAAACATTGGCGCATGGTCGGTTGGGTCGGAGACTGTGTGAGTCACTCAACTCCTGAGGCCGAAATAGTTGCGGCCGATGTTGCCATGAGAGCAATGGGTATGCCTGCTCTAAAGTTGTTGCAGCGGATTCTCAAGAAGTCACCGAACTTTGTGTTCTATGACGATAACAAGGCTATGATCGGTGTCGTGCGATCGGGGAGAAATCCCACGATGCGTCACCTTGAGAGAAGCCATGGTGTTTGCATTTCGTGGATGCATGAGATGTTCACACGTGATTACATGTATTTGGCGTATGAGGTCACCGACAGAATGGCGGCTGACATCTACACCAAGGCGTTCAATGATGGACGCAAGTGGAAACATGCATGTTTGCAGATTGGTCTACTCGACCCGAGCTTGCTGTCTGACCCGGATACCCTCAAGGCGCTCACACCTACGTGTGGTCCCATAAAAGGGACCATGCAGACTGCTTCGGGAACGGTTGACGGAGTTCCACACATTTCCGTACACACACATTCCGATCATGCCCCCGGACCTGTGGTGGTCCGGATTGACATCCAAAGAGGGACTGCACGAGCATGAAGGACATGATCCGGTTGTCGTTGCTGAGGGACCCAGATTGATGCGTGTGAAACCTCCACTCGCGGTTGGGAGCAAGTGGCTTCGTTCCACTTGGTTTCTAAGGAATGGGTCATGGCTCAAAGTCGAGGATAGGGTTGACCCTGGGTTGCAGTGTGAGCGGATTGATGGATGGGTTGAACGCGCGGTTTGGCAGTTTCATCCCGTACCGGTTGCTGCACCGGCGCGGGAACAATCTCCACGACCACGACCAATTCACGTCGGGTCCGGGGATGTTGACACGCAGTCCGTGCTGGCCGCATTCGTTGAAGAACTGTCGAACGAGCGCATTGAATTAAAGTGTGTCAATGACCTTGCTTTGGAAACGTTGCTCCGGTTGAAGCTGCTTATGCGTTGTCTGCATATCAGTCATGAGCAACTTGTTCCTGGTCGTTGTTTTGTTCCGTATCGCATTGCGGTGAAGCACAAACCACAGTTAGCGCCGGGCATTGAGCTCGCGATGGTTAAACATGACGGTGGTGTGCTTCGCGCTCCAGCGCATGTCTCGCTTCCTGGTATGAGAACTCGCACAGTCGTCACTTTATACAGTGTTGACTTGACTCGGCCCATTGTGCTGATGGCATGTTCCGAACCGCGTAACTGGTTCACTGCCCTTGCCCGCCATAACGGGCCGCAGGTCGTCACCATTACTTTGGTCGATGACTTGCTGAGCGAGTACGGGGGGAGAATCGCCAGACATGTGCTTACTAAACCTTCCGATTTGTTGTTCTTCGCCGGGCCTTGCACGGGGGAATCATCATGGGCACGCCTCAACAAGACTCGCGGAGTTGACACCGCAGAGAAAATAGAGGCCGAACAGAAGGAATTTTGGAGATTGTTTGGACGGTTCGTTGAAATCAAACGGCATGCCATGACGAAACGAGCTGCAATTTTGTTTGAGTTGCCTGGAAGTTGCGATTATTGGAAGGACGAGAGACTGCATGAGGTTGTTCATGATGGCATTAGTCATGAGTTTGATGGGTGTCGCTATGGCTTGAAGCAAAGGTATGCTGGGAAACCCATGCCAATCAAGAAACCATGGAGAGTTGTTTCGTGGAACTTTGACCTTGGCAGCTCATTGTCTAAGAAATGTAATGGAAACCATGAGCATGGACCTTGTGCTGGTCGGGAAACCAAAGAAACCCAGTTGTACACGTCGTTAATTGTGGGTGTGATCCTCCGCCGTTTTCGTGCTCGAGCAAAGTGCCTTCAACCGGCACCATTGAAACTCGCTCTTGCTTGCATTACGCGAGGGAGATCGCGGAAGCATCCGGCTACTGCGTGTGAGATCCGCACCACCCCGACTGTACCACTGAGGGACTGGGCCAGTCCCGAACCTCTGGCTTCAACGGGGAGCTGGGCTAGTCCCGAACCTCAAGTTTCGAAGAGGAGTTGGGCCAGTCCCACACCTCAATTAGAAGCTGGGCTCTTATTGGGACTATTCTGTGGCTTTATTTGCAGCTGCCTATTTTGGATTTTTCTGGTTCTGGAGAATATCATCAAGATGACTGCCAATGCGACCGTCGTCAATACGAATGAATTCTTCTGCGTGCCTGTTGGGAAATCCAGGCAAGCGGCAATATTCTTGGGGAACCTCGTGAAGAACGCCATCGAGGAGGGCAAAAGAATCCCCAAGAGAATGGAAATGGGCAGCGACCTGGGCATGTGCATAAAGTGGATCGAGGACATTGGCGTCCCCGCTATCTACGCCTACTCAGCGTATTACTCTGCCAAGCGCCGCGGAATGATGAAAGGAGAAGGGCAATCCATGAGGGTTGCATTAGAATTTATCAGCAAAGTTTTCGGACAACTTTCTGCTGACGAATGCATGCTTGGTTGGAGGGAATTCTGTAGCAAAGGGAAGAAGATCGTGGCGGCGCTGAACCAACTTTGCGGTGAGGCATCACTACTAGCGAAGAACCCTGAATTGCTCAACGTCACCAAGTTTTGCATAGAAGGGGCAGATATGTTGAGATCCATCACAGATATTTGGGATCTCGCATCAGGTGTGGCCGAAGACAATGAAGAACGGTCTTTCAAAGCTGCGTTCCACCAAGACACTCAGGTCGGGGAGGTCTACAAGGAGTTCATCAGCGATGAGCCAACTAGGACCTCGTCGTCGAGAAGGTGGAGGAGCTCCGAAGAGTTTCTGAAAAGAGCAGAGTTTGAAAGGCACGATCGAAGAGTTTCGAAATTCAGAGATCGAAACTGGGGGAAGGTGTTCACGTTGAGCGTGATCAAGGCTCCCAAGCTTGACTTCTATGGTCGTGGCGCGAAGGACGACTACCAGAAGAATTGGAGAATGAGCTGCGAGCCATTGCTAGGTGAAAGGCATGCTAGGGGTCAGTCGTACACAGCTTATTTCCGTCAGGACAAGAATGAGCTAAAAGAACTCTATCGAGAGATCGAGGTCGCCAGGAACTTCCTGTGGTGCATCGACATGATCTACGAATCAAAGCTGCCTGCGATGAACATCAACTCCATCAGTTTGGCACCACACGCGGCTGACAGGGCCGCTGAGAACCAAGATCGGCGCAAGTGGGTAAGCTGGCTGAAGGAGATCGAAAAGAAAGCCGAGAAGGACAACATGATCGACTTCTACCAGAACGCCTACTGCACCATTCACGAAGCCGAGAGGGAACTGGAGAGATACCCCGAGGACTTTGCGATCGGAGAGGAGCCGACGTGGTGGGTGATGGGCTCATCGAAGACAGAAGACGGAGCGACAGCAGAAGTCAGCGTCGAGCTCCGGGCAAAGGAGCCAAACCTCTGGTGGGCCAGTCCCCCAGCAGGGAGCTTCATACACATGTGGGTTTCCTGAATTCCGTATTGAGAAACACAGTCACTGAACCAAGTGGTCTCCCAGGTCAAACTGTTGAGAGGTTGCTCTACCACGAAGGGGACGTGGTCACCGCACAATTGTAAGGCGCGGCCCACCAGCTGGTATAATGCATTGGCATGCCCCTCAGGTCGGCACCTGGCTCCTTCCTCGACATGCAATGTTTACTGGCAAGGGATATTCAGCCGGCAAGACTAGTGGCAAGGGTTCCAAGGGAGATAAGGGCAACCGTCCCCGCCACGCCTCTCAGCCTTACTGGGGCGGGAAATCCAATAAGCCCCCAGGCAAGTCCAAGGGAAAGGGAAAGTCGCCGTCGCTTCCGACCCCTTCAGAACAAAGGTTTCGCCGGACGCACGCCTCAAGGACTGTCAGTATGCTTCGACTACAACCTTGCGCATGGATGCACATGTCCAGGTGACTGCCCGCGCGGCGCTCATGTGTGTATCAAATGTTTCGGTCGCCACTCCCTCATCAATTGCACCAGCCGCTGAACTTCAGGCACGGACCTTAGCCTTCCGGAACCCACTGATTTCGAGCCGCCTTTGGCCCCCCAATTTTCATGCCTGACCCGCTACCATTTTCAGCTTTCGTCTGCATGGAAGTGTTTTCCGGTACTTGTCGCTTATCCAGAACTCTTACAGCTCATGGATTTCAATGCCTTGCAGTGGACAACATGCGGTCGCCAAGTTTCCATACATGGCTTCTTGATCTTCGCGATCCACAATACCAGAATTTGCTCCTATCCTTATTGTACAAACGTATTCCCAATTTTATTTGGTTTGCACCACCAAGGGCCTGTTCCCTTCCAAATCTGGGCAAAAGGATGCGCCGGCTTCCTCGGAAAGAAGTCTCCAGAATTCTTTGTCGGCCGTGTGTATTTGAGAAATAGAAACTGACTGAAAACCTGACGGAACAGACCTGGTAAGAAAACTGAGAAGGTGTTGGTCCCAAAGTCGACTGATATTGAAACTGACCACATTGGCAATTTCCAAAGCTGCTGATCTGCGAAAAAGACAGAAAGAAATTCTGAGGCCGTCACTGGTGTCTGCATTGCGGGTCGATTCGGCGGAGACTTCAAGGCGGTTGTCCTCGAGTCGCAAAATCTGCCTATCGCGGCCGGACGCCTGGGCGGAGGCTTCTGAGTCTCGGCTGAGGCATCTGTGGAAAGGAATGTGCCTGAGACATCGCTGGTCGATCATAGAAAGGCACGCATCAATCAAGCCATGACTTGGTTCATACTCACCTTTGATGGTGACGCCAGCTGTCTTAGCCCTCGAAGCGTCGATTCGGCCTTGTCGTTCTAAAGGTGACATATGCTTGGTTTCTGAGGAGGACGCGGAGGGCCTGGAAACTTCCTGCTTGAGTGAGGAAATCAACATGGTTTGGGCTTCGAATGTAAGCCTTCGCAAAGCCAGCATTTCTTGAGGGTCTGTCACGCCCAAGGTGGTGAGGAATTTTTGAAAGTCATCTTCCTGAATGATGCCTGGGTTGGATCCCAGGGCAAAGGCCAAATTAGCCAACGACTCAATTCCTTCCCTTTGAAGGCTCTCGAAAGTGTCCTCTGAAATCTTGTAAGTGGTAGCTCTGTTGCGCAGTTCAGCGTGACTGTCAATGAGAGACATGGCGCTAAATGCGTAATCTTGAGCAGTGACAAATCTGCGTCAAGAAGGCGCGCAAGCTCTGCAAACACTGCGGTTTGGCGGTGCGAACGAAAACTTGCTGTTACAAGCAAATGTTTTTACGGTTCAAGCGGCAATTCATCCTGCGCCGAAATCTCTTTATGGTCCATGCATTGCTTGCATTTAGACCAAGGGTGAAAAACTGGGCTATTCAAAAAGACATGGTGAGAAAGCAACATACGTCCACACAGCATCTTCTGTGAGCCTTGCTTATGTAAGTGAAGGGTTTTCAATTGTTGATGTTGTACAATCTGGAAAGGAGGAAAAGCCTGCATCCATATGGGAAGGTCTGGGACGTCTGGGAGTTCCATGACCTCGTTTTCTGTAGAAGCATCGCTGGAAGAAGATGAGGTCGACGAGGACGTCGAACTGGAGTGTCCTGATGAGGCAACTGCAACGGGCGAAGAAGGTGTAAGGGGCGATGCAGCTAAAGCCGTTGAAGCCACATCCTTGGGGCGGACAATGGGAAGGTCCCTTCAGAAGACTGGGCGGGGAAATACCCGCTGCGGGTCTGGTCGGGCATGAAAACGCCCTGTTTAACCTGTGAAAGCATGGTTACCAGTTCTCTGAGTGGGAGGCTCAGAGTGTCTCGACTGTAAGTGGCCACGCTGGTCTCTTCTCTGTCCAAATGGTAGCCTAACAATTTGCGAACAGAAGGGTTGGCGCCAAATTTGGCCATGAAGCTGAGCAATGTACATTTGAATGTTCTGGTGCTGTAAGCACCAAGCAGTTTGAGTAGCATCTTGTTTGCTGCTCTGCAATTCAGAGCTCGCCCTGTGAGCGCGTCGCTCCCGTCCCAAGCTGGGAGAAGGGGGAAATCAATGGCCCCTTGAATCGGGAGGTGGAGTTCCTCCCGTGCGCCAAAATAGGCGTCTGGCATCGGAATTCCGATAGGCTGAAAATGGGTGCTGTAATGGGCAGCAGCAGCAATTTGCGCCTGAATGAGCTGCTGGTTTTGAAGTGCCGAGTTGGCGTGGAAATGAATGAAGACCCATCATACCTGAATTCAGGTGTGGGTGAATCAACCTCAATTGAGGAGGCGTGCTGCAAATCATTCCAGCGAGCTCTTGAATAGAGGGCAATCAAAAATGTACCGAAGCAAAGTCGGTCATAGACATGGGCTGCTTGGCAAGTTGCCCTTTCAAGAATGCGAATGGCATTCAGGGTGAGTGAAATTACAGAAATTCCACGACTGGTGTACCAACAGCCAACAACAATTCCTCCCTTTTTCAGAACCAGTTGTTTACCAATATTGTCATATGTTGGCTTCCGGAGCTGCTTCTGCCCCGATGGGGGCTTTGCAGGCCATCAGATTTGCAATTGCAAACTGTGGCTGCTTACACGATTGCAACCTGCTTGATTCCCGCAGGATTGCTGGCATTTGCCAAAGCAGAGCAATTGCTCGCCCGCCCAAGAAGCAGCGAGCGATCTGGTAACAAGAGTTGAGCCTGCCTTACATGCCAGAGCATCTTGGGGTGTACAAAGCGAAAGCCATCCAATTGACTGACACGCCTGATCTGCCAAAGTGCAGTGGGTGGTATATCTTCCAAGAAGTAGGTAAAACCTTGAGATCGCCACGTCCCTTTGTGAATTGGACAGTTGTAGATTGAATATGGAAACTGTCAAGAGACGGCAAGGTGACGTCCCGTGGGACGCTGTACACCGAACCCTCCAGCTGTAATACCAACCACGTAGAAAGGTGTATACGGTCAAAGCCGTTATAGCCGAACCCGTGTAAACGTTGTAAGGGCAACAGTGGTCCTGACAAATGCAGCGCAAGCGAAGTGTTTTCCGCTCTCAAATGCCGATCACGTATGAACACAGCTACACATAAGATCTTGAACCTCAATTGTGTCTTGAGCCAAATGGCGATCAATGCAACATGGTAAGCAACACAAACACGGACCTCAGAACTGCTTCCCAATTTAGGCACGGGGCCAGGAGGGTTTTAACATCCCCCATTTGGGTCGCATTGTTCATCATGCGGTCCAAACACCGCAAAACGTTCCACTGGCCACGGCTTCAGCTACGAAATCGTGTCGTGCACTCTTTTACTTGCTATCGCTACACCGTTCATTCATTGTGAAACTTGCCGGGTTCGATTGAATATGAAACGTGAAACATGCATCCGCAAATCGTAGCACATTCCCATATGCAGGTGTATACAATACACTAATGTCACGTCATTTGACAACCATTGAACATCCCAGCTGCCGCATTTGCGCATCGCGCAGCCGTCATCCAAAGAAATGGGTTGGCCATAGAAGTTCAACAGAAGCGCCTGCTCGTAAGCAATCTGCATATCACCGGCAAAGAAATATCGGTGAGCAATCAATGCAAATCATACCCATTCCAGGTACCATGAATAATATATATATATATAATGAAAAAGAAATCATCCATGAGGTAATAGTTCCATCCATGAATATCCGGAATGTCATAGTCGTCGGAATATGTAAACGTATACACATCCATTCATCTTGGACGCATGAAATCATATCATGATGTAAATTCGTTCCATCGCAATGATGTTGGTGAGACGCAGGCAACGGATGGGGACTAGCCCACATCGTGCCGCAATCAACATCTGCATCACGCATACCTGTCTCCAATGGACAGTCTGTGGGTACGTCGACGGAACTCTTCGTCCAAATTCTTTTGGGCTTCTCGCGCCCGGACACACTTCTTGTTATGATCCTCTGGTATCCAATGCCCTTTTCGGAGGCACCAATCCAGCAGAGGTGTATCGCATTTATTCGGGTCGATGGCCGCAATAATGGCGCTCACATTGACCGAATAACCATATTTGCCAAGGTTCAGGCCATCCCTCACGAACGATATATACTTACAGTTGAAAGCCACTGAAAAGCATCTGTAAATAATATCACCCACCGGGCGCACGCGGTCCTTGACCAGGAGCTTCATCTCGTCCTTGGTGACGTCGAGGATTCTCGCTGCAATCCACAGCTTGTAGAATATGTGTAGTCCCTCGCACTTGCACACCATCATACGAATGTACTCTTCACGCTCCTCAGCCGACCGGAAGACCCTTGTCCGAACATTCTCGGATTGAGAAATCTTCAGTACCGTTGATGGTAAAAGGATCCCTTCCTGATCGTGCTCAGTCATGTTGGGGTACTTCTTGAAGTCGTTGTGGTAAGGGCAGCCTGCCCTCCCTTCGAGCCCGGCGTTGATCGTTCTCTCCTCACCACCTTCGAACATCCCCCACATCTTTGACATCTGCAGTGCGATGAATCCCGCCATGTATTGAGCTTCGCGCGGCTCATCAAGGCAAATCGCCATCCGCTGGGTATTTATGATATCCCGTGATGCCAAGTCATTGTCGCGGTATTCTCATCAGACATGTAGCCGGATGTATACCCTTGCGTGTCCATGTCATCTTCTTCAGGAACTTCCTCCGCCTCATCATCCTCTTCCTGTGCTGCCGCCTTCTTGTGCGCGCCTGGCATCACCCGAGACATTGGGCCTTTGGTTGTCCTCATCGTCGTCGGAATTGATGTGGATGTAGAACCTCCCGGTGGAGATCAGTTGCGCTCCACATTCCAGGCACAAGCAGAAGCATGTGGGGATCGCGGTCGCACATGACGGACATATCCGGCACCTCAGTCCTTCCCATGTCTCGTCATTCAGGATGACGACTTTGCTGACCTCGTCCCTGACCTCGTTGGTCTGCGCATCGAACTCCTCCATCTTGTTGTCCCGGTAAAGTTCGCATGCACGATCAACCATGTCTTTGATGTAGTGCAGATTATCGGCACCTGCCTCGGTCTCAGGCATCCTCTCGTTGATCTTTGCGACGTTCTGGAGGAACATCGCAGCCGACTCTTGGGCTGAGTTGATGAAACCAGGACAAATCTCGTTCTCCACACATTTCGAGTACGCTCTCTTGATGTCACCGTACTCCAGGCGTTTCCCTCCGTTGCTTTTGCCAATCCAAATGGACTTGACCTCATAGAACGGGATCACGTCAAAGACCATGAATGTCCCATTTGCCGCGACTCCAGCTCCATACCGCGCGAGGATGATCGCAATCAGATCCCCCGTCCTTACGTTTCGTAGCATCACCTTCGTCGCTACATTCATCTCATCCCATGGAGCAAATGCTCCGAAGTGCAGCGCTAGCCTGTTTCCGCCATCGATTCCGCCGGGGACTAGCCCACAGCGTACGATGCTTGGCAGGTTCTCCACATACGTCACATGGAACGCTCCTCCGAGAGAATCACCCATTCTTGCGGAATACCTATTTGCCAGTGCGGATGAGCTCATGAATCCAAAATCACTGTGACCAGTTGTGATCCGGAGGCACCAAGGTCTGTACCATCCATCGCATCTGTTGAACATCCTGTCGATGTCATCGCGTTGATCATCTCCTCCCTGGCCGCCCTCGTGTCATTTGGGTTCATGATGCTTGGAAACCTTGCTGCCAGGACCTGAAATCTCGATTTCTTATGTCCAGATTCCTGCCACTTGATCACCTCCATGATGCCCATGTATCGTTTTGCTCTCGATGTTGTAGGTGGGAATATGTCGTTGTTCCGGTCGTCAATGACTGCGTCAATGTCGACCCACCCACCTTCATCGCATTTGAAAACACTTCCTCGGCAATTGCCGATTTTGTGCCGAAGGACTCTGCATAGGTTGTGAGATAGCTGGTTTGCTTGATCTTTCGTAGCAAATACCGAGCGATCGTCGCCAATCTTGCATAGTGGAGCACCGTCAAAAGGAGCAACGCAGAAATTGACGCTCTTGCCAAGCTGCATCACATCCACCTGCTCAAGGTTGGCACCCTTGGGAAAGTACTTGGAGTCAACCATGGATGCGTATGCCCATGGCATATGCGCATCGCTCACGTCGCCATACTTCGGGATGTAGCACGGGATGGTGTCACATCCTCGCTCTAGCGTCGTCTTGAACGTTCTATTGTCCCCGCACGGATTGTGGGTGAGGTCCACGCCACCGCATTGTAGCTCTCCTCCCTCAGCCGTGTCAGCCATCTCCACCAGGTTGATGGTATAGCTATACATTTCAATTGTTTCTTTCCCTGCGTGTCCCTCTTTCTTGCGTTCCTTGGATGTTGAAGAGGACGGCTCCTCCGTATCCCCCATTTCTTCATCCGAGGAAACATGGTCGCTGCTGAGAAGTTCACGGATCTTCTTCATCGCCTTCTCATTCCCAGCAGCCTCCTCATAGTTCTTGCAGTCTCCGTCGTGGGCCAGGTTCGCGCACCTCATGCAGATTCCCATCTCTCCCATGCACTTTTCCATTGACTCTAGGAATCCGAGCGCCGCTCTCCGCCTGCTTCTTCTCCTCTTTCTCAGCGTTGGGCTGAGAGCGTCACCTTCGCCCTCTGTTGCCTTTCTCTTGGACCCTTGGGCAGCAGGCTCGGTCACCAGGGATCGCGGATGTCTGGGTTTGATCTTGTTCATGATGTCCAGCACTTCCTTCGTGGGCGCACCGAGCTGAGCGGATGGTTTATTCCGCTTTCGGTTCTGGCCCGTCGTGTGGCTCACGTTCCCGGCGAGGTGTCGTACGATCGAGTGCTCGAACTCCCTCTTGATCTTCCATATATCTTTCCATAGCGGAAGTTCGTGCTGGAAGTACGACATCACCTCAAAGAATCCCAATATCATCTCGACGACGTCCCCCAAGGACTCCTCATTCGAAGTCTGTCCCAGGAGGTCATACATCGTCCCCTGATCGAGCACGCTCTTGATCCAGGATGAATAGGCCACGTTGCCAAGATCCTTGTCTATCATAAAGACGGAGATCCTCTCCTCAACTCCCTCTGAATTCTTGCACGTGATCACATCCCGGGATGCACACAATTGCTTCCCGTGACCGTTGTTGAAGAACTGTGCTGCATGATCCACTGTCATGCTCACGAAACCCACGTGGGATAGCTCCTTCTTCAGCTTGGAATATGCGAGTTCCCGTATAATCGTGGTCATGGCCTGAACATTGTTGACGTCCACCATGAGGTTTTGAAGATCAGGGATTGCTACCACGCATTCTGCGAAAAGTCGCGTATACAGCTTCCTCCCTTCGGTTGATCTCACAACACCGTTCGTGTCCGCATTCCAGTTCGCGCAACAGTTCACGCAAGAAGTGGGATTGAGTTTCGAGTTTGACCCGAGCACCTTCGACTTGTTCATCTGCATCTCTCTCACACAAAGTTCGCAGATCAACCCGCTGAGCTCGGTGACCGAACACCATCGAAGACGTTGATCACTGACATCGATGTTCCCAAACGCATCTTGTCCGCCGTGTCCTTCATCCTGCTGTTCTTGCTTCCGCTTTGATTGAGCAGTGAAGGTCGGCTTGTACTCGAATTTCACCTTCGACTCCTCCATGTTCTTCGGGATATTGAAGCGAAGGTCGGGCTCGTTTATGCATGTCTCCTCCAGCTCACGCACGAACGCGTTGCTTGGTGCAACCACATCGATGGATTTCTCCACCAACAATCGCTTCAGGAGGAAATGTTGCAGATTCGAGCTCCCAGGGATCTTGTAGTTCTTACCTGTGAGCGCGTGGGCAACGCGCCACAGGCGATCATTCTCGGTCACCAACGCGCCTGCCGCCTTGCAGATCTCGCTCACCTTGTTGGCGATCGTCCCCAAGTCCCCTCTTCCCCCATGGAAAGCTACATCGCGATTCACGCACACCACAACCAGGCCCCTGCACGTATTGACAAGGTCGGATACCGCGCACCGACACAGGTGAGTCATCCATGTCTCGCCTCCGTCGTTCGACGATGAGCTTTTCCAGTTTCTGCAATCGGGAAATAAGGTTCATCGTATCTGCGGGCGAGGAGACTTGCTCGTACGACCTCTCCTCGACGTTTGTCCACCCCTGTTCGTTGACCATCATCTGGAAGGTCTTCGTGCTCCCTTTCGCATTGACAGCCCTCAGGGGCCAATCCAGGACCAAGAAGCTCTTCTTCTGAATCATCATGTCGCGAATCGTTGCCTCACCAATGGGGCCCCTTTTCAGTCCCTTGATGATCCGGATCAACCGTCCAGGTGCGTTGTCTGGGTTCTTCTCTGCCTGGATCAACGCGTTGATGGCTTTGGCGCCCGGAAGGCGTCCAGTAATCAAGCATCCTGTTTGGGCACACATGAAAGCATACAGCTGAAGCCATGCCGCATTCCCTTTTTCCAACATATGAAAGAATGATCTTCTCCGCGCTGGTCTTCTCCTCAAAATGTAACAGCGAAGAAGTCAGGCATCTCAGCATGCACTCCCAATATGTCGCGTTCTTCCCCTCTGCGAGACACGGCCCAAATACAGTTTGTATGATTGGGTACCCTGTGTTGGCGTCTATATTAAACTTCACGTTGACAGTCGCGCCGCTCAGAGTAATACCCCCTTCGAATGAGGTGTATGTGTCGAGTCCAGCAGTTGGGTTGATGATTGTCCATCTGTCATCATCACCACCGGAGTTCATGCGGAATATGGAGTCGATGATCTCGTTTCGTCTCAAGACATCTTGGGATTTCTTGGAATCCATGAGGACAACCACTCCGTCGACAGGATTTACAACAATCCTTACCCATTCAAGCTCGGCCAAGTGTTTCCCATCCATTGGGTTCTTGATCTTTGACATGTTCTTCCGCAATCCCCAATTGTACTGCCATTCAACTCCACCCCAGCGGTTTCGAAGCATCGCTCGAATTCTCTTACCACCGGGCATCTGCAATGTCTGTGCCTCTGCCGGCGCAGAGACCTCAGATTCCTTACTTTTGGGGTCTTCCTTCTTCTTTTTGCCACCGCCCTTCACCTCGGCTTTTTCTTCCTCGGAGTAGTATTTTCTCATCATTGCCCATTCATCGGGAGTGTATTCTGGAGGTCTCGTTGTCTTCATTAGCCTGAATCCATCTTTCCCGACAGGATATGGTCTCCCGGCCTTATCGATCTTTACCTCCTTACCATCATCGTTGACGTACGTGATGCCATCCCCAGGTAGCCCAGCTGACACATGTGGAAGGTCGGGCTTCTTAACCTCTTCATCGCCCTTGGCATGCCCATCTCCTTTCCCTTTCGTGAGCTTGGTCCAGCATCCTCTTCTTCTACATGGTCCCCCCGACCTCCGACAAATACTTCCGGACCATCGTCAAGCAGCAGACCAGCGATCTGATCGACCTCATCGTCAAGCAGTCGCTTCTCGTCACTCTGCAATAACTCGGGCTCGTAGTCTTCATCTTCGATCAGGCGGTCACGTGCATCCAGACCGATTGCATCGACAGACATCTCAATCCCCTCCAAAGTCTCGTTGGCAGCCTTATACTTCTGTTGTATTGGGAATGTCAGAGGTGACTTGAGAATCATCCTCTCCGTCTGATGTGGCATTCTCAATCGAGGTGGAACCTTTGCTTTCTTGATGTTCAACTCTGCACCCGCAAACGCAGTGAGTGCCCAAGCCCGATACTTGTTCGCCCAATGCATCCCGGTGCTCAACACATATCCAGCAAATATACCAGTTTCCCCTCTTGGTTCGAACTTCTCCCTCTTCTCCCCTCGTGCTTCACTCGGCTTGAAGTCTACTAGCGCACCAAAAGGTATCTTCTCGCCTTTGAACTCCTCGCCATGCAGCCTCATCCAAGCGCTCGATCCATTCACTTCTTCAATGTTCATAAGATGGCACAGCGTGGTGATGGCCTGCACCCAGTAGCACGTGGGTAGACCGGCATGTACAAGACAAGCCGAAGTCTGATCAATGATGAATTGGTTTGTTCTTTCAGCAAGGGAATTATTCTGCGGTCGTCCAGGCAGCGACAGGTCGTGGTTCAGCTTCAGCTCCACGCATGCATTGATCAGTTCCGGGCCGTCATCCGAGTATACCTGCTTGATCTTCCTCCTCCCGCAGAAGTGCTTGATGGCCCTGACGACGGAGTCAGTGTCTCTTCTCGCAGTTGGATAAGCCATGATAATTCCGGTATATATGTCCCGAATAATGAGTGCACACCTGCCTTCCACTTCATGATCTCCTGCCGTCACAAAGTCGAACGTCACCAGGTCCCCGAACATCTTTACCTCCCTCTTGAAGGCTCCCGTTCGTGATCTGAAGTGTCTCATCTTCGCCTTGACGCATGATTCGCAGAAAGGGTTTCGATACCTGTGTGTAAGCAAATGAGCAATGGAGTTGGCGTCCCTCTTGAGGACTCCCACTTTCCTCTTTATTGATGATCCTTCGGACACATCAACTTCAATTCCGGCATCTGGATCATCCTCATCAACCTCTTCCTCGTTAGCTTCGGCATCACCATGTCGACGCGGGACTAGCTACGGGAGGCGGACGTACCGGGCCGGCTCCTCCGGGTGGTCCGAAGTCAAACGCACCAGCATGGCGCTCGCCCTCGACCTCTGCGGATTCACCGACAGCGGCGGGTGTGACCTCATTGTCATCGTCGCCATCCTGATCTGCCGCATCGTTCGTTACCATTGCCAATATTTCCGAAAAGTGCTCCTTGAGGTCGTCTACCGTAGGGCGATGCCTGTTACTCCAAAGCTTGCCATCACTCACGAGGTATGGTTTGTAAGTGCACGAATCCCTGCTTTGGTGTAACCATGAAAGGTAGTTTACCAGGCATCCAATGAAATGTAGCCCATCTTCACGCATCTCCTCCCTACTGACAACACTGTGGGTGTCTCATCCAACACGTGCGGCTCGACAGTCTCGTCCAACTCGTCCACGACTATCTTGGCCACGTCGGATGTGGAAGTGGAACCATTTGCGTTCTGGAACACAATCTCGTCATCATCTTTCACAATATCGACACCCAGGCTCGTTGCCTTGGCTCGCCCGATGAGATCATGACCACATCCGGTGTCCATCAACCACTTCACCCGTTTGCTGATGCGCGATTGCGAACACGTTCTTCGGCAAACCATGCTGTTTCTTCCAGTCGACGGCCGATTCTCTGATCTCGTCCTTGTTCCGATCATATTCGAACATTATGCTGCTCTCCTTGGTTACCGGGAAGTAGTGCTTCTTGTATACGTCATCTACCACCTCTCTCAGTATTTTCGCTCTTATCAATGATCGTTGGACTTGATAGGCTGATAATTCTCGATGATCACTGCTCTTAAATTTCTTCTCGTCGACGTGCACGTACTGATAAGGCTCATTCTCATTGTCCTCATAGCCGTACCATTCCCCTTTTCGTTCCCATTGCCTTCTCTCGTCTTCGAGATAGGTGATCTCTCCATTCTCGTCGACTTCGAGTACTTCCTTGAACCATACCATTTTCTCGGGGATCTCGGATTCGCCAGACCATCTTGATGATTCGCTCATTGCGTCGTCATCATGCTCGTGGTAGACAGTCTCGGCTTCACCCGGTTCGACCTGGTCAACGTCCTTCTTGAAGCTGACCTTTCCCGCAGGAGCCGATTGCTTCAGGACTATCGCAGGCATCGCGATGGCCCTTCTTGCAATAGCTGGCGCTGCGGCCTTGGCGGCAGCCTTCGACTTGGCTTGTGCCTTGTCGCTTGACGTTGCCGGAGCTGAATTGTTCTTGATGAGCTCGCGCCTATACTTGCAAGCACTCCCTCTGTCGCATTTTCCCTTCTGAAAAGCGAAGCATGCTCCATCATCCTCTTTGGTGACGATGATCTGGATTTGGACTTACCTTTTCCTTTCCCTTTGGACATGTTCTCCAGCTTGTGCTCCGTCTTCTTGCTGTGGGAAAATGTGCATTCATTCCCTTTTACGCATCCCCTCGCTGACTTGAAGTGATACCAACATGGGTTATCCTTACCTCCGCCCGGACTCTTGCCTCTGTCGCTGGCACCGTCGGACTTGCCGTTCTTGCCAGCGTGACCCTTTGCTTTGGCCTTTGGGAGTACAGGAGCAGCATCAGGTTTCCCCTTTCTCCCTTTGCCGCCCTGGTTCTCCTGTTTGCCAGTGGCTGGAGCCGCATCTCTGCCGCCCGACTTCATCATCGACTTAACCGATCTCTCCTTCATGTCAAGCATCAGGTCCTCCCGATCCGCCTTGATCTGATGGTCGATCAACGCCAATAAGAATTCGTACGTCTTTTGAGGATGCTTGTCCGGCAATCTATGGTTCCATCTTCTTGCTCCCCTTGATCTTCCTGTAGAGAATATCTCTGAGAGCCAACTTGCTGGGTCTGTCTTCGCTCCTCATCTTTAGCAACAAATCATACCACTTGTTCCTGAATACAACCAAATTCTTGTCTCCAGGAAAGTCAAGGTTGAATAGGTGCTCGATGTGGTAGACAAGATCCGTTCTATCAGATGTTCTGAATGATTGCATAACCAATGCCACCAACTCTCGTCCCTTCACGATCACCCCTTGTTGATGTCGTAGTTCCGAGTGTCGCGTAGCGTCGAGGTACACGTCTTTGGCTTCATCAGGTGCTTGTTTCAACATGTTCTGCATGCCCATGGCCATCTTGATATCTATCGTAGCAAATCTGTCGCCGCCGGAGTCGCTCAGCACATTCAGGTCTGGGTTTAACCCAAGAGCCTGTTCCAACCATTTCGTCCATGTGTCAGTATCTGGATCTGCGCGTGCGCTCAGAACATTCATCAGCAGTTGCATCTTCCAGTTATCGAGTTGATGGATCTTTGGCCAAGCAGGAATAGACACCCTCTCGGCTTCTTTCCTCGAAATCTCAACTGACGTCGATTTGCCCCTTGTCTATTTCCATTGGGCGAGAATCCACCGTAATCCAATGGGGGTGTAGTACCGTCGTTTCCCCCTCCATCACCACCACCAGTTGTAGCAGCGGATTGTGGGACATGCCCAACAACCCCTTGCATCTGGGATAGGTGTACATCGATCATTGGATCACCAAAAGACGGAAAGAGAATCGAACCTGGCATGAGTGACGAATTAGGGATCAGATTCGATGATGATGACGGGAATAACCCAGTCACCCTCTTGTCTACCCTAGTCGAATTAGCTTGGGATCCTCCCTCAGCGCGTTTCACTACTGCTCGTTCACGATGTCCATCTTTACTGCTAGAGGCTTCCTGTGTCTCCAGCTTCTTGAGTGCTCGTAGTTCCTCATTGTCAGCATCAAGTTGACGAACAAAACTCTCTTCTTGCTTGAGCGTCGCCTCTCGATCCTTCAGTTGTCCCTGAAGTCATGCATCTCCTCGAGGTACTCATCATACACTCCCTTAGCTGTCAATCTCCAGTACTCGGCCTCCTTCGACTTCTCGTCCATCGTGCACCGTTCTTCTTCGTTTCGCCTCTCGATCCTTCAGTTGGTCCACTCGGAAGTTCATGCATCTCCTCGAGGACTCATCATACACTCCCTTAGCTGTCAATCTCCAGTACTCGGCCTCCTTCGACTTCTCGTCCATCGTGCACCGTTCTTCTTGTTTCGCTTCTTTGACCTGGGCTAACTCCAAGATCGCATCTTGACGATGACCACCCTCGATAGCAATCATCTGGTCCTTCTTCGACACGTCGGATTCATACTGTTTGACGATCTCCTCCTTCTCGCGAAGTAAGCAATCTGCTCTCTTCGATTCTTGTTCCGCGAATATTGTAACGTCGTTCAGTCTCGCCATCAGCTGTTCCCTGGAGTCCTCCATAGAGTACGTCTCGGGGCGTTTGACGAGTGCGTGCTCCAACTGTGATTTTAAACTTTGGACCATCTCCTCCTCGTTGAACTTCTCGATAGATGTAGATGATTCAATACCTCTGATCTGTTGCTGATAAACTGATATTTGTTGCGAAGCTTCACGGTGTATCTGACTTGCATGTATAGCTGATTCCTGCGCGGCCGACTTCTCGCTTGCCATGTAGGATTTCATCACTGCAATCTCCCGCTTCTGCTCCATAATAGTTCCTTCAGCTTGTCTCATCTGTTGTATTATAACATTCGACTCCATGTCTTTCTTTTCCCCGTACTGATATGCGTTCATTTCCACCTTGCGCATCTGTTGGGCTTCCTCCTCAAACTTGCGCCATGCCTCAGCCATGTGGTGTTGGTGCACTCACAAGATGTCCCGACTGCTTGCTGGCAATCTCGCATCGTCTCTCCAGCTCCTGGATCCGGATGGTGCTCCCATAGTCTTCTTGATGAAGATTCGCCATCGCTGCCGACATTTCATCAAGTGTGCTTTTGATATTCTGCCCATGATGGGAGTGGATATGTCGCTGAATAGCGCGGATCCTCCGCTCCCAGGTTCATCCTGTGAATCTGCGATCATATCCATCACCGCAGGAAGAGCCATCAATCCATTTGATCCCTCTGAGCTGCTGTTCCCAAAAGTTGGGCTCGCCGAAGATGCCATTGTACTGTGTAGGTTATTGTCCTTTATTGTCCCTATACCCGCAATAAACCAGCTGTCTCTCTGTCCAGTGTAGAGCTTGTCGATACGGCTGATAACCTGTCAAGAGACGGCAAGGTGACGTCCCGTGGGACGCTGGAACCCTCCACGCGTAGAAAGGTGTATACGGTCAAACGTTATAGCCGAACCCCTCCAGCTGTAACACCAACCACGTAGAAAGGTGTATACGGTCAAAGCCGTTATAGCCGAACCCGTGTAAACGTTGTAAGGGAGAAGGAATAATAGTTACAACAGTGGTCCTGACAAATGCAGCGCAAGCGAAGTGTTTTCCGCTCTCAAATGCCGATCACGTATGAACACAGCTACACGTAAGATCTTGAACCTCAATTGTGTCTTGAGCCAAATGGCGATCAATGGAACATGGTAAGCAACACAAACACGGACCTCAGAACTGCTTCCCAATTTAGGCACGGGGCCAGGAGGGTTTTAACAGAAACTGGAGCATCTTCATGGAAAGTTCCTATAACGGGGTCAGGCCCAGGACTACCGACAGACTGATGTGAAGTCGGCTCGAACGGCAAAGCGCGGGTCCTGGGTCTTAAAGACCTGCTGAAGTGACCGACCCGTCAAAGACTGGGTGTCGTTCCCAAGGAAGTTCGAGAAACTCCATGATGAAGCTCGAACCGAGAGCTCTTACAAAACAGAGCGAAATAAACAAACAGGCCAATCGGCAAGGGAAGCGAAACAGCGAAAAGTGCTTGAATGCAGGCACTGATATGTGCAGAGGCTACTGACAGCCTGGCCCGAGGAGCTCGAAGTCGAGGAGGAAGTAAAGGAACCAAGACCTGGCGGAACGGAAAGGTCGAGAATTGGGAAGGGATGCGATTGAACATTGTGTGTGAAAGCAATGGTTCCTAATTGGAAGGGTGATCGAGGTGGAAAGGCAGTGGCTGGTGTGGAAAGCATCCATAAGCGCAGGAAACTGTAACTCGCTGAATGGTTCGAAAAGGCAAAAGGGGGCGAACAGATTGAATAGCAAATGGATGCACGGAAGGAGTGCTTGAAAAATTGCGTGGAGGAGGGTGGGGAAATTGAACAGCTGTGTGGCGGCATCCATTTGGCTAAGAAATTTTAGCAGAATGCGGACTGAGGAAGATGAAGATGGTCATGAGAGCTTGGCACATAAAGGTGCGGCGCCTGAATAATGCAAACGAGGGCATTCGTGAAGGAAAACAAGAAAACGGCGTCCGGACGAGCGAACAGCATGTGAGCAGGAGAGACTGGGCTCCTGGCAATCCGGCACCTGAGCAAACGGGGTGTGCAGGAGCTGTTAAAGGGGAAAGCTGGGGCTGAAAATCACCTGCCAGCAATGTCTGACAATGCGCAGCCAGGCCAAAGGGCAAGAGCACAAGAATTCTGCTGCCAGAAAGCAAAAGTTAGGCTGAGCTCCTGGCTCCTGGGCAAGCGACGCGAACACGAAGAAATGAACAGGCAGGAAAACGTGTAAAAGGAGGCAAAAGGTGATGCAGGGGCGCATTTTGTCACGCAGGCCAGCGAGGCATCGGCTTAAACAGGGGGGGGTCAAAGAAGATTGTAAGCGGGCGCTGGGCTGCCACAGCAGGAGTGGCTGGGGCTTTAGCGGGCGGCCCTTTGAATTTGGGAGCCGCTTTTATGGGGACAACTTTGGCGGGGCCGCTGGTTGGACCGGCTTGCTTATTTTGGCGGGTGAAACCTGGCCGGGAGTCTGCAAACGTGAAACGGAGACAGCTGGTGCCTCGGGCATCTTGAAACGCGAGGCCGACCAGACTTCTTGGTTCACCCGTCCAATTCGCTTGTACGCGCCCGTGGCGTGGACGGCGTGGAGTCCGGAGGGCCCCGGCAAACTCGGAGAGGTGGCAGGCCTTGGTGCGGAAGTCGATGAAGAGGATGCCGGAAGCGGAACAGCTGGTGGTGCAGCGGCAGGAAAAGCTGGCTTGAATGGCTTGCCTTCTCGTCCCCCAGGAGGGGGGGCAGCCGGTGGCGGAGCGGTCGGAGCCGCAGGGACGGAGGCTGAAGGGGGAAGGTCGTGCTTGCCCCACTTGCCCCAAGTCTCATCATCAGAGTCCGGTCGAACCCGGGCTGTCACGGCCGCAGGAGCCTTAGGTGGAGCACAGTCACCATGATCGCGCTTCTGCAGAGGTTCGGGACAGTTGCCGGGGAAGGAACAGGGTCTGGGATCTGCTGGTCCTCGCCGCTGGAGGAGTTGACAGAGTTCGCCGACTCCGTGTCGAAATTGCTTTGAGCCGAGTGCGTGGCTCGGCCGGTGGTCTCCACATCCGCCCCCTCCTCATCGGAAGAGTGATACTGGCACAACAGAGCAAGGCCAGACATGGCGGCACACAACTGCAAGAAAAGCGGGGCGAACAAGAGAGCAACGGCTGCGGAAAAAGAAGTCAAAGCAACAACTGCGCAAGGTGGACAGTGGAAAAACACTCTGAGCTCGCGACAGGGTCACCTACTGCAAGGCGGCTGCAAACAGGCACTTTTCAGGTTCAAAGCAAAGATCAAGCTCCGGAAGCAGCTAAAGAGGAAGAAATGAAACAGAGCAACTGGTGTTTGAGCTTGGTCCAAACTTTAACGTGATCGAAGGCACGTTCACGGATCATGAAATCATAAGCAGCTTGGATCTCCTCGATCATGAGAGGGGTGTTGGGGTGAACAGGCGAACCAAGGTCGAGCAAGAAGATCCCCATCGAACGGCGTTGTGAAAATGTGGGCAATCTCAATGCTTTGAAGCATAGTTTGAACAATGAAGAGGCACTCTCTGAGCTTGGCAAGTTCGGAACGGGTTCGTAAAGAAGCATCAGTGCCCATGAAGTAGAGCATCGCGTTCCGAAGGTTCTCAACAGGTCCGTGGGCTAGGTTGATTCGTTGTTGAAACGATCTGTCAGCCTCAAGTTCAGTCGCCATTATGGAGGCAAAGTTTTGCCAATCCATGCTGTTAGATATACGGATGGCACTGAAAAGCTGCGAAAAAGCGAACATGGTGCAAAGCACACGCAGAGAGCTAAGCTGGCTCCCGGCTAAGACGGAGCGACATCCGCCCGGGCAATCGCGCGCGAAGCGGGAACAAAACTGCTCCAAAAACATGTCCTGATCGTCTCAAAAATAAATAAAAATGTTTGTTGCACATGAAGGGGAAGCACATGTTGTGAGTGCTTCTCAAATAAAGCCGAGTGTGCTCGAGCCCAAACTAATCACAAACAACCGATTCAACGTCAAGCGAAATTAAAGGAGCGTCTTAACAGAAGCATACCTTGCGGCGGTTGATCCAGGGGCAGCGGCTCATTCCGCTTAAGGTAGCCCACCACCTGCTCAAAGCGCGGGCGCTGGTTGAAGCCGTGGGCCCAAAGCGTCTTCATCTCTCTACCGTTGCGCAACTTCGTCCGCCGCCCGTTCCACGCCCCGGCGTGGCGCAGCTGGGCTGGGTCAGCTCCAACTTTGCCACAAACAGCCTGAGCGTCGCCTACGACGGCAACCGGCTGATCCTGAACGACCTGGAGCTGCGCCAGCAATTTTCTAACGCGGACTACCCTGCTGCGCCGCCCGCCTCTCCGACCAAGCCCTTCAGCGTGGACCACATGCTGGGCCCGAGCTCCGTCTCCGGCGGACAGCAGGTCTTTGAGTTCGTCCGGATGATGGCGCACACCTGCACTGCGCCCAGCTGGCCAACGCCAGCCGAGTGCTGAGCCAGACTGCCTTGAAAGCGCCCCAGCAATGCAGCTTTTTGTGTTGTTAAATATGTATAATTATATATATATATATATGCAGTTGTTTGACATACGTTGTTGCTTTTTTGTTTTGGGTTTGAGCTGCACTGCTGGGAGTGCGTCTTTTTTGGAGCCAGCCAAGAGACAGCTAGGTCAGCCTAGCTGGGCGCAGCTAGCCAGGCAGGCAAGGCAGCCAGGGCGGAGTAAGTGTGGTTTGGGTCCCCATAACCCCTGCCAAAAAAAAGGACAGCCAGGCAGAAAGGATGTTTCGTTGTTTGTTGGGGCAAACCCAGGACAGAGCTTTGCCCAGGCAGCCAGACCAGACAGACCGCAGCCAGGTGACAAACGCAGCCAGGCAGGGAGTCAGGGACAGCCAGGGACAACAGAGTCAAGAACAACCTTTTTGGGAACCCACCAAAAGAACCCAACCAGCTTTTGGGAAAGCGACCTTTTGGGGAATTGAGGAACCCAGATGTTGAAAAGTGAGGCTGGAAGCTTGCCACAAGTGCCCCCTAATAAGGATTCCAAGACGTTAGTGTTGGTTTAGTATTGGCGCAATGGAAAATCAATTGTGTGGAGTGGAAATCTGGTCCCGGGCCCCGGATTTGCATGTATTATTAATTGGGGTCATTCATTAATTGGATTAGCGCACGCTTGGCTGCGGTGGGCAACAACACAAAATTTGATTCCAAAATTCTTGCACACGTCAGCTCGGACACACCTGAGCCACCCTTGTCGGCCCAGGAATCCGATTTTGCAGGCTGGCTCCCGACAGCGGCCAGCCGTACCGGCTGTCACTGCTGCACGCACTGGCCTCCGCATCGGATGACCCGGACATCAAACTCCTTCCATTGCTCTCCGAAGGTGTGCCGCAGGAGCCCTATCCGAATTGCCGTAGCACGCAATGGTCACGAACTCACAGAATGCATGGGCAACTGGAAAGCCGCCGAAGCAGAGCCCAAAACAGTGTTTGCGCCCTGGATAAAGAAATCTCCAATGGGTGGGTCGTCTGTCCATAGAAAAAGCTAGAAAGCATGATAAAGGAATTGCAGCGGGCAAACTCAATGCGGCGCATGCCGAAGGCAAGGAACCCGCCTGGTCCTAGACAGCACAGTGCGCGGGACCCCAAGTCAATATCCCAGAACGCGTCAGCCTGCCAATGGCTCCGACGTGCGCCTCGCTTTCATGCCAGAAGACACGCATGCTTCTTTCATAGGCGCAAGTTTTGATTTTAAAGCCGCGCACAAGCAAATTCAGGTACATCCAGCGAACATGGCTTGCTCCTGTTTCGCTTCGCAGACACTTTGTATCATTACCGGGCGCGCCACTTCGGAGCACGATTCTCCGCGTACTGGTGGCAACGCACAGGAGCTTTCTTGCTAAGGCTGCTGCACGGCATCCTGTCAGCACACCCGCAGAGAGCTTGGTTGTTTGCGGATGACCTCTTGGCCGCACTGCACCGCCCAGATGCGCATCAACAACTGGCACTTGTTGTCATATTCTTTGCAGCAATTAGTGCGCCCACTTCTTGAAAAAAGCGCAATTCCAAAACTGCCTGACTTGGTGCGGATGGTCAATCAACTTCAGCCTGGAAACGATTGAACTCACTCCACTCAAAACCCTAAAGCTGAAAGAGCAGCTGTTCGCACTGCTCTGTGTGCTGCTCATCTGGGCCACCAGCCTAAGCCTGGAATTGAGGTCTTGGCTTGCGCCGTTAATGCAGATCTGCGCCACCAGGATGCATGATACCTGTGCACGCACGCCTGTGGCCTGCATTTCTGTCGGCGCTAAACTCCAAAGCTGCTTCGCCCGTGCACGGCATTTTTATGCCGCTTGGCTCCAGGGTCTTAGAGTATCAGCAAACATCAATACGCAGCTCCACCGACTTGCCGCGCATCGTGCCCAGCCAACGCCAGCATGGGTGCGCATAGCCGACCCAGCTGCCGAGCACACGCGCTTATCCGCGGCAAGCAAAGCTAACATTAAGTGGCTCCTTCACTGTTTTCAAGGCAGCCGCAGATGCTTGCGCCGAGGGCACCACAGTCGGCATAGGTGGCTGGTTTTTATCCAGCCGCTCCGTCTTCTGGTTTGCAGAAACGTGGGACTTCCAAGAAGTCCAGCAGCAGTGGCCGGCCTCACAAAGGAGGCTCAGCGCTACATAGCATGCTTCGAAACCCTGGCCCAGCTGGCGCTAATGCGCATCGCTTGGACAGCCGAGCGCCTTACGCATGCCTTCCGGCACGGATAACACCGCATCAGAAGCCGGGGTGAACAAACTGTTTGCCACAGCATGGCCCTTGCGGATCTTTGTGCAATTAGTTGCAGCGTGGGCCTAGAAGCACAAATGTCAGTGCTAGCCTCGCATATCCCAGGCGAGCACAACGTGTGGGCCAATCAGCTCAGCCGCGGTAACACATCCGCATTCGACAGCAAGCCGCAAGCTCGCTTTCGTTTTTGCCCGCATGATTTCTGGCCCCACAAATGCAGGCTATCACTGCATCCGCCCGACGCCCCACGGCAGCCGGAGCTAGGAGTCTGAAGAGGGGGTATAGATTAGGCCGTTTGCTTGAAACCTGAAGTGGGGGCATATGAGAAGGCTCCGCAGAGGGGTGCAGATGGGGGACACGCGATGTCTTTCTCCCTGCACCTCTGAGCCTCAACTTCCAAGCAAGCCTATAAAGAAAAAGGGCGTGCGCACATGTTTGTCGGTTGCCCCCTTTTGTCTTGGACTGCATGTTCCTTTCGGATTGAAGCAGTGATCAAGATTCTAACGTTTAGGGTTTTATTTTCCGTTATGTTTTAATCTTGATCGAATCTTCGGACGCGTGGCCGTTTTCTGCTTCAAGCCATCTAAGGGACTTGCGTGAGGGTTACCCCTAGTAGTAAGGAACATCAGCTTATACTACCCTATTAATTTTCGGATTTGGGTCCCCAAACCCTGCAAAACAGCCAAATTCTTCAACCAGCTGAACGTTTTTCCAATGTCACCGGTCTTTGACACCACTCCGTTTTTGGTGCAAAAAGCGCTGAAAACGGCGAACTCCGAAAAGTGCGTTTTTTCGTGTCCGGCGTGAAAGTGGTGCCTGAGCCTCCAAATTCGCTCGTTTTCCTCCAAAACCGGCTCCAGGTGTTTGCCGTGCTCCGAAATCCGTTTTCTGGCCCGAAAAGCCTGCGTCGTCACCGCTTGTCACCGCTTTGTCACCGCTCGCTTTTTGGGTGCAAAAGTGCGCAAAAGCGGCCCCAGTTCCCGGCAGCCCGCCGAGGACCTGGCTCGGAGCCCGACAGCCAGCCGAGGTTCTCCATGTAACACGTCAGCCCGCTGAAGTAGTCACCGCCGATGTCACCGGTGTCTAAGACGTCAGCCCGCAAGGTACCGGGGTGGAATCGAACCTCCGAAACGTCGCTCCGGAGACCAACGCCTAAGCCATCTCACCATCGGCTTTCGTTACCGTCCCAAAACGGCGCTTTTTGGCTCTCACCGCGATGTCACCGCTTCGTCACCGCTCTCTTTGGGGCCGAAAAGTGCGCAAAAGGCTTGGAAAAGCGAAACCAGCTCCGTCGGTCTAAGAGCCAAAATTCTCTCCACCAAAGTCGGAAATCCGACCTCGCTCCATACCGAAGTCGGATTGGGGCCTGGTGCGGGCCTGGTGCGGGCCTGGTGCGGGCCTGGCAATCCTGGGTTGGGCACAGGATTGCAGCTTCAATCCTGTTGTCAGCGCAGGATTGCCTCCTCACCCATTCCTGCGCTCACAGCAGGAGTGCCCCGGTGCAAGCAGCTCGGGCTTGGAGCCGTTCTTGCCAGAGCGCAGCCTTGTGATGGAGCCGGCCCTGCTGTAGAGCTCCCAGGCTTCAGGCACGTCGTTTATGCTCAGGACGAAGGGCAGGCCGCTTGCGAAGAGCGCGTCTCGGAGCTCCGAGTGGAAGGCCAGGTCATGCCCCCGCCTCCTCGTGCCATAGTAGTTCACTGCGGCCTGGGAAGATGTAGGGAGGATCGGCATATATGGCCTGTCGGGGCGCCTGGCGGGGCAGAGCGCGTAGATAGGCCAGTGCGTCCTGGCGCCGCACGGTCACATTTGTGGGCGGCCGTTGCAGACGCCGCACGCTGCTCAGCGCCAGTGGCCGCTGTGTGAAGGAGCCCCACTTTCCCGAGAAGCTGTTGCGCAGCAGGACGTACGAGCAGGCGGCCCGACGGCCTCTCTGTGAGCCCGGCAGGACTGAAGTAGAAGCGCCTGTCTACTTTGCGCGCCACCAGGCGCAGCAAGGAGCGCAGGAAGACCGGGTCTTGCCTTAAGTAACAGCGGTGCAGGTTTGTGACGGGCTCGAAGGCGTCGACGCCGCGCACCTTCAGGGCCGGACGCCGGGTTGCGAGGTAGTACTCCAGCTTTCCAGAGCCGAAGAAGGGAGAGTGAAGCACAGCGACGTCCCCCAGCAGCCGGTCCACGTGTGGAGCCAACCACGATTTGCTTCCCCTGTACTTCAGCTGCATGCCAGCCTTTAGATTTATCCCGGTCTCACTGCCCGGCTTCCCAGCGTCGAATTTGGGAAGTAAGGCAAAGGAGATGGGGAAGATCAAGCTGTTTCCTACGGCTGAGTATAGCAGCAAACAGCCCTCGGACCCCGTGGTGCCCCTGGTACCATGCACAGGTATCTTCCTCGGCCCCAGCAAGTCCGGCAAAACCGTGGCGCTGATCAGCATGATTCTGGAGCAATACCGCGGAGTCTTCAAGAAAATCTATATCCTCAGTCCGTCCATCAATATCGACGACAGCTGGGTCCCTGTCAAGAAGTACATAGAGGAGGACCTGGGGGTTAATACCGAGCAGGAACAGGCCTACTACGACGAGTGGGACGAGGCAGCGCTGCGGGGCATCATCCAGAGGCAGCGCAAGGACACGCTCTTCATCAGGGGCCGGCACCTGCAGATCAGCACCTGGGTGAGCATCAGCGCAGCCGTGCGGGTGAACATGCAATTTCTCTGCTGCTGGAGGCTGCGCAACCAGCACGAGCTGGAGGCCGTCATCGAAGAGCTGAGCGCCCTGTTGCCGAAGGACAAGCTGCACAGGATCTACGAGCAGGCGACTCAGGAGCCCTACAGCTTCCTCTTCGTCTACTACCTCAAGCCAAAGAATCAAATGTTCCACATGCGCTTCGAAGAGCGTTTTGCACTGGAAAGAGAAGCTGATGGGTTCGCAAGCTCCACGCTGATCAACGCGAGGTGTGAAAACATCTCCTGCTGCACCTCCGTCGCAGCAGTCCAGCCACCCATCGTTCGCCGAACAGGTGGCTTCCTAAAGAAAAGAATGACGACGATCTACGTGGACAGCCGCAAGAGGGTAGCCGGCTCGGACAGCGACTTCGAGGTAGACCTGGGAGAGTCCCTGCACCTGCAGAGCGACGCCAGGCTGGCCGTCTAAAAGATCAGAATCGCCGACAGCTTCCTCTCGACAGACCGGGGCCGCTACCTCTACTGGGTGGACGCCGCGCTCGGCACGCTGAATTGGGCGCTGCTGCCCAAGGGCGCCTACACGGGCTCCCGGCTGGCCGCCTGGATCAGCTCCAACTTCGCTACTGCTACCTACAGCGAGACCACGAACAGCCTCAGCGTAGCCTACGACGGCAACCGCCTCATTCTGAACGATCTGGAGCTGCAGCAGCAGTTCCCTAACGCTGTGGACTCCCCCACCTCGCCGGCCGCCTCGCCATCCAAGCCCTTCAGCATCGACCACATGCTCGGCCCGAGCTTCGTCTCCGGCGGGCAGCAGGTCTTCGAGTTCGTGCGCATGATGGCATACAACGAGGTCTACCTGCGCTGCCCCCAGCTGGCCAACGCCAGCCGCGTGCTGGGCAAACTGGGGGACGACATCCTGTCCAAGATAACGCTGAAGAGCGGCGTGGGCACCATCGTGGAGACCGGCTCCGATGACGGGCACTTCATGGCCGTTAGGGGCCCCATCACCCTGAGACACCTGCGCTTCCGGCTGACAGACCTGGAAGGCCAAGTCGTCCGACTGCGGGGCTCGTCCTTGTCCTTCGTGCTGTTTTTGGATCACGTCTAATTCCCCGAAGGTCTTTTAAAAAAATATTTTCTATTAAAAAACCGATGAAGCAAGCGCAACCGGCGCCAAGGCCTAGAGGCAGACCTCCGGGTAGTAAAAACAAGCCCCTGCCAAAGAGCTGCTTACGAAATCGACTCCCCCTTCCGGCCCAAGAGGGTGAGATTTCCCACAAAGCCCAAGACGGCGCCCAAGGCTGCACCCAAGGCAGCACCCGCGGCCAAGGCAGCACCCAAGGCGCCGCCCAAGGCAGCACCCAAGGCACCGCCCAAGCCAGCACCCGTGTCCAAGGCAGCACCCAAGGCAGCACCCAAGGCCACCCAAGCCAGCGCCCAAGGCAGCACTCAAGGCAGCCGCCATGCCAGCCCCCAAGCCCAAGGCCGCACCCAAGACAGAGCCACAGTTAGAGGTACAGCCCGAGCCCGAGGTACAGCCCGAGCCCGAGGTACACAGAGAGGCCCGAGCCTGTAGAAGCGCCTCGTCCGAGCGAGCGCGCCATGCGCATGCTGGAGACAGTCGGCGTACGACCGGCTGACGGCGGGCGCTAGCGTGCTGGTATGAAAAGCACGATGATGTCCCCTGAACCTCGCAACGAGCCTCAGATGCTCCGGTGGTTCCGAAAGACGTATCCGAGCTACAACCTGCAGCCGTTGCTGTTGAAGCGCCAGCGAGAGCTGGAGGAGGCGCGGGCCTTCAATAATTGGCTAGGCAACCGCAGGCTGGCCCAAGAGGGGCAGCGGCACCTGGACGACGTGAGCCGGCTGACGGAGGCCGTGCACCAGGTGGTGGGCTACCTGGAGCGGAATGAGCCGCTGCCCCTGGACCAGCCGGACCGCAAGGCCACCACGTTCATCACGAGCCACTTCTACTTGGACGACTTCGTGCAGTCCAGCGAGGACCCCAACCCGCAGCCTCTGCAGCACACTCCCCTGAGGGCGATTCCAGAGGAAGGCTTCCGCACTCCCGCTGAGGCCACGGACGAGGACTTGGCCCAGATGCGCCAGCCAAGGCGGAGGAAACCGCTTCGGCGAGGACGACCTGGCTGGAGACCCAGAGGCCGACGCGCTGACGAACAACGGTCAGGGCCCGCCCTCCATCACGGACCGTCTGCGCAGCGCGGCCGATGGAGCGCAGGCAGCAGCGGACCTTGTGGGCGCAGGAGCAGCAGGGCTCGCGGCGGCGCAGGCCTTCCGCTCCCAGCTCCCCCAGGACGCTGCTGAGTACGTCCGCCAGAACGTATTGCCCCGCCCAGGGCCGCACAGCCGCAGCCACCACCACAGATCATCGGCCGACCCGACGACGTAGAGCGCCTCCTGGACGAGGCGGGGCAGCGCGCGCAGGAGGTGGAGCGTGGCGCAGCACAGGCCATAGAGGAGACGGCAGCAGTGGCTGCGGAGGAGGGAGAGGTTGCCGTTGCCGCGAGGGCGTGGGCGGAGCCTTTGGGTACTTGGGGGGCCTGGCAGAAGGAGCAGCAGCCCTCGCACCCACAGCGGGAGAGGTTGCTGGAAGCGGTGGCTGCCACGGCTGGAGTCGGCGCGGCGGCAACGGCAGGGTTGGCCGTGGGACTCGCAGGCGGCGCAGCCTACGGCCTGGCCCGCGGCACGGGCTGGGTGCTGGAGAACACGCTCTTCCGGCCTCAGCAGGGCAGCGAGGACGCGGCCGTGCAGGACGTCCGGTCCGCCAACAACATGAACGACGCCACGCAGCCCCAGCACTTCACGCTGCGCTCCGGCAGCAGCACTTCAGGCAGCCCCGCAAGCAGCCGCGCCTCCTCGCAGTCTGGCTTCAGAGTCCAGGCGCAGACCAATCACACGCCGCGCCCCTTCTCCTGGGGCCTGAACCCTGTGACTCTGCCCCAGTCCCAGCCGAACTCCCGGGCAAGCTCCCGCAGCTCAGGACGCCAGAGCCGCCTGCCTCCGCCGAGCTACGACCAGCTGGCCCGAGACATCGAGGCGGCCTAGACTCTCCTTCGCCGTACGAGCGAAAATGAGTGTTGCGCTACATGTAAAGAAGCATGGAGGTAGTCACAGCCGGAGCACAGGATGAGGTGATGCAGAGCCTGGACTACAAGCTGAAAACCAGCAACACCAACTACGTGACCGCACGGCACGACGTGCAGTATTTCCCCAGCTCGCTGAGCTCCTTCTCCCCCGCCACCTTGAGGGTCTGCCGCATTCCGCTGACCAGCGGCACCTCGTTCATCGACCCCAGAGTCAGAAACACGGACGCCACCAACCCGCTGGCGCCTGCCACTCCGAACCCCGCCTGTTTCATCCAGAGGATCCAGGTCTTCGCCTGCGACGACATTAACTACTACGGCCGCACCGTGGCCGTGCATGACCTGCTGAAGGGCCGCGAGTACAACCAGAACAAGGCCGTGGAGGGCTTCGACGAGGTGAACAACTCTCGGACGCCCCGCGCGGTGCACCAGAGCGGCTACGCGGACGTGCTGCTGCGCCCCACCATGGTGGGCATCCTGCGCTGCGGGAAGATGCTGCCGCCGCAGCTGAACCTGGTGATAGAGATCGAGTTCGCGGACGCGACGACAGCGCTGTGGTCCGAGAACGCCGGGGCGCACCCGGCGGGAGCCACGCTGAGCACCGACTTCGAGATCCAGAACGTCCGAGTTCTGGCCTCCCAGGTCGTCCTGGACTCTGCGCTGGTAGAGTCCTTCAACCGCGTGCTCCTCTCAGGAAGGTCGCTCGTGTTCAGCTACCCCACGGTGCACACGCAGCAGTCCACGGTGCCTCCGGGCGTGGCGGAGCACAACGTCACCGTGGCGCGCGCCTTCACGAAACTCATGGGAGCGTTCGTGACTTTTTGGGACAACAACGCGGGCTCTAAGATCCACCTGCTGGCCAACCCGGGGCAGGACGTGGCCCCCATCGGTGCGGCCAGGCAGGAAGACAGTCTCCTGGAGTCGCAGATGCAGCTGGGCAGCCTGCAGTACCCGCAGAGCACTTCCACTTCCTCTCGGTCCTTGCGGGAACCTACGACGACACGGTGCGCAACATCGACATCGACCGCGCTGGCTACCTGCGCCACAGCTTCATCGCGGGCTTCCCGACAGAGCGCGTGCCCAAGATGCCCCTCAGCGGCGTCAGCACTCGTTCAGGCGACCTGGCTCGGTTCACTTTCAAGGCGCTCGACGGCACGATGACGGATGTGTTCATCCACCCGACCTGATGGCCTATCAACTGGTGACGCTCTCTGGCACAGGAGTCTCCGTGCTTGACTAGTAAGGGTCCATAGCTCAATTGGAAGAGGCTCTGCAGCTCTGAAGCTTACAGACCGCAGGCTCGATTCCACCCGGGCGCAGATCATTTTTGCAGGCGAGCGCCCTTGGGAATTCTTTTTTCTTCCTTGAGCCGAGACGGATCATCGCCGAGAGACGGATCTTTCCGCCTCCAGCCCGGTGAGCGCCTCTCCTGGGAACAAGAAATTTTCGAGACGGATCTTTCCATCTCCTGGGAGTAGGAAATTCCCCGAGACGGATCTTCCCGCCTCCAGCCCGGCGACCGCCTCTACCTAGGGGGCTTTTATTCCAAAGGTCCGAGACGGAATCCCGGTGCAGCGCCTCTCCTTGGGAACAAGAAAAATTTCGAGACGGATCTTTCCATCTCCTGGGAGTAGAAAATCTCTTAATACCCCCGAGACGGATCTTCGCTCCTCCACCCCCGCCTCCGAGCCCCCCCCAGCCCTGTGAGCGCCTCTGGCGCCTCTCCTGGGAAAACAAGAAATTTTCGAGGACGATCTTTTTCCATCACCTGGGAGTAGGAAATTCTCCGAGACGGTTCTTCCCGCCTCCAGCCCGGTGAGCGCCACTACCTAGGCTTTTATCCCAAGGTCCGAGACGGATCTTCCAGCCTCCAGCCCGGTGAGCGCCTCTCCTGGGAACAAGAAATTTTCGAGACGGATCTTTCCATCTCCTGGGAGTAGGAAATTCCCCGAGACGGATCTTCCCGCCTCCAGCCCGGTGAGCGCCACTACCTAGAGGGCTTTTTATTCCAAGGTCCGAGACGGATCTTCCCGCCTCCAGCCCGGTGACCGCCTCTACCTAGGGGGCTTTTATTAAGACTTTAATTCCCAAGTCCGAGACGATCTTAGCCAAATCTCCAGTGAGTATGAAATTCCCCGAGACGGATCCTTTTCCGCTCTCCAACCCGGTGATCCGCCTCTCCGGGAACACGAAATATTCGAGACGGATCTTTCCAGCCTCCAGGAGGCTTAAAAATTCTCCGAGACGGTTCTTCCCGCCTCCAGCCCGGTGAGCGCCACTACCTAGGCTTTTATCCCAAGGTCCGAGACGGATCTTCCAGCCTCCAGCCCGGTGAGCGCCTCTCCTGGGAACAAGAAATTTTCGAGACGGATCTTTCCATCTCCTGGGAGTAGGAAATTCCCCGAGACGGATCTTCCCGCCTCCAGCCCGGTGAGCGCCACTACCTAGAGGGCTTTTTATTCCAAGGTCCGAGACGGATCTTCCCGCCTCCAGCCCGGTGACCGCCTCTACCTAGGGGGCTTTTATCCCAAGGTCCGAGACGGATCTTTCCACCTCCAGCCCGGTGACCGCCTCTACCTAGGGGGCTTTTATCCCAAGGTCCGAGACGGATCTTTCCACCTCCAGCCCGGTGAGCGCCTCTCCTGGGAACATGAAATTTCCGAGACGGATCTTTCCATCTCCTGGGAAAGGAAATTCCCCGAGACGGATCTTTCCGCCTCCAGCCCGGTGAGCGCCACTACCTAGGGGGCTTTTATCCCAAGGTCCGAGACGGATCTTCCCGCCTCGACGGATCTTTCCGTTTGGGAGTAGGAAATTCCCCGAGACGGATCTTTCCGCCTCCAGCCCGGTGAGCGCCACTACCTAGAGGGCTTTTATCCCAAGGTCCGAGACGGATCTTCCCGCCTCCAGCCCGGTGACTGCCTCTCCTTAGAGTAGGAAATCACCCTGGCCCGAGACGGATCATTGTGGAGAGACGGACCTTTCCGCCTCCACTACCTAGGAGACCTTTATTCCCAGGTCCGAGACGGACCTTTCCGCCTCCAGCCCGGTGAGCGCCTCACCTTAGAATAAAAAAATCTATAATAGTCCGAGACGGATCATAGTGGAGAGACGGATCATTGTGGAGAGACGGATATAAAAAAAAAAAACATATCCTGGTCCGAGACGGATCATTGTGGAGACGGATCTTGTCGCCTCCAGACCATCCCTAGGGAATTATTTGTTCGCATGGACCGAAGTGTTTGAGTGGATCGAGCATGGCTTGCACCGTCACCATGCAGCACGCATTGACCGAGAGCCTGCTGGTCACCATGGCAGCCAAGCAGCCTGCCGCCCTTCCGGATGCGCTGGAAGCGGTGGAGCGCATCTCCGAGCTGCTGGATCTGAGCGGCTTGTTCTCGGCGCTGCTGCTGCACCCTCGCAGAGACAGGAAGAGCCTGTCCTACACGGGGGGCATCCGGGTCAGCTCCATGAACGGGCGGGTCTTCAGCAGCCCGGTGGCCGGATTCTCTATGACCCACATGAGCGGGTCGAAGTGCGCCATGATCTCAAGGGCTCTGAGCAGCAGCGCGTTGCCCTCCTCGAGTCGTCGAGGGCGCATCGTCAGAGCTCGGCTGTACTCCGTGCAGACCGGGCTGGCCCAGACCATGTCAAAGTGCCCCGGCGGAAACAGCGCGTAGTCCCAGCTCCGGATGTCGCACAGGATCGTGGGCTCAAATGTCGACACGATGTCCAGGGAGACGACCTCCCACCCCGCCGCCTCGAAGGCTCGGCCAATCGACTTTGTGCCGCAAAACAGCTCCAGCAGTCTCGGCATGTTTAACAATTACCACCAGCACAACAAAGCGCACACAGGCAAGGGCGCGGCTCAAGCAGTTTCGCATGCTCGGACCAATCTTTTTTTAATCGGAGACAGAAAAGGATGACGAGCCAGGCTAGCATGTGGAAGTTGGGCGAGGTGCGCTCCAATGCAAAGGGTGGCAAATTCTTGTGCATGGAGCCTCTGTTTTGGCAGAGCGAAGCTTCGCTGGAAATCTCATGGGAGCCCAGGGCCTTCTCCGAGGGGCAGCGCCCCAGCGTGAGCTTCGCAACCGACGAGCGCGCGAGGCTCTTCTGGGAGCGGGCCGAGACCGATCTGGTCGAGCAGCTGGCGGCCGCATCCGAGCGCGTCTTCGACGCGAAGCTCACGCCCGAGGCCGTGCGCCAGCGGCTGCTACCCTCTGTGAGGCAATCGCGCGGCGGCGATTGGATGCTGAAAGCCAAGCTGCCGGCCCACGCGCGCTTCTGGAACGCCGGCGGCACGTTTGCGGACCGCCCCGCTGAGCTGGCTCACTGCGCCGCGCGCGTTAGGCAGAGAGCGCGCAGCTTGTGGCTGATGAGCGGCATGTGCGGGTTGAGTCTTGAGGTCACAGATCTGCGCGTGGAGCCACCTTCTCGAGAGTGCCCGCTGTAGTTTCCTCCGACGCCGCAGCCTTTTTTTGCTCATTAAAAAAAATCAGAATGGCCACCCACGTCCTGGAGCGCCGCGAGCAGCTGAGGCCCGTGCTGAAGGCCGCCGTTGATGCCAAGGCGCTGAAGCGGGGAGCCTCTCTGGAGGAGGTGAGCCGCCTGCACAACGAGCTCGCTCGGGGAGCGCCCGTGCTGGAGCGGCTGATAGCCGATGGGCTCGCCGGCAGGTTCCCGGCGGAGGAGGTCGACATGCAGGACTGGAAGGAGATGCTGAAGCGGGCGCAAGACCTGCAGCTTAAGCTTCGCAAGCGCTTGAACCAGCGCGCGGCTCGCAGCGCAGCTCCCGCCATGGCCGAGGAGCGCGGGGAGGAGAGCTGGGCGCCGATGGAAGCGCTCCGCGAGAAGCGCGAGGCCCGGAGGCAGCGCCGCATTCGCACGCGCGATGTCGCAACGCTGGCCCAGATCGAGAGGGAGCTCTTCGAGGTGGAGGAGCAGCTCGTCAGCAAGAAGATCGCTGAGCGGCTGCCGGTCTCGCTGGCTGCCAAGAGCGCAACCGCCTTGGAGCGGCGTGAGAAGGCGCGGTAGAATCCGGGACAGAACAGAAGCCAGGACAGAACGCGACAGAAAAAAGAAGCGCTCGTCCGACCGACTGAATATTTTATTATTTTTCTATAGAAAGCAATTTATTCAGCTCAAACCAATTCGCGCCATGACCTCCGAGCTGTCTGACCGCATCTGGGGCCGCCTGGGGCTCAGCGCCGTCCGGGCGGCGCCTCTGAAAAACGCCGCGCGCCGCTAGCGCCGAGGCCGCCGTGACAGAACTGCGCCCGCGCGGGGCCGCTTGGACCCGCAAGCTGCGGCTGCGCCCTCTTCCTGGGCAGCAGGTCTTCACCATCGATGCCATGCGGCTGCTGGTGGACCGGCTCCAAGACCTGCTGGCAATTCGGCTGCCCTTCCTCGCCAAGGTCAGCTTCCAGATCCTGCTAACGATGAGGACGAGGACAGGGTGGAGCTCACGCTCTACTTCCTCAGGCTGGCGCCGTGGATCGTGAGGCGGAACCATGATGGCGGCCATCAGGACGAAGTTCGAGGTGGCGCTCGAGCGCTCCCGCTTCCCCGAGTCCGACTGGAGGCGTATTTGCTGACCGCGCCCTCGCAGCAGCTGGCCGACATGCCCGCGCCCCCGCTGCCCAACGAGGCGGGAGGCTGCTGGAAGGAGCTGCCCGAAGAAGAAGGCCATCTGGAACCCTCAGAACGAGGACCACCGCTGCTTCATGCGGTGCGTCCTTGCCCACTGCCTCGGGGTCGAAGGGCTCACCTGGCAGGAGCGGAAGAGGACCGTGAGCTGCTCGGGCTCCTTCTTCTACCCGCCGCGGACGCCGCCCCGCGGGCTGGCAGCCCGCTCTGGCCGACGCGGGGGTGGACTTCTCTGGCCTGCCGACGGACCGCCCCGTGGGCTTCGACGACATCGAGGCCTTCGAGCTCCGCAACGCCGGGCGGGTGGAGGTCTTCGTCTTCGTGTGGCAGCAGACCCTGTGGGCGGACGGGCTGGAGTACTACCACGTCCTCCAGCAGCGCGCCCCTGAGCGGCACGGGCGTCGTCCAGCACACCGTGCTGCTTCTCCTGCGCAGCGGCCACTACAGCCTGATCCGCAACTTCCAGGCGCTGGCCGGCAGGCAGGGGCTGACCTTGCAAGCCACGCCCGCCAACACCGGCGGCTGCATGGAGTACAAGTGCCCGAGGTGCATGGCCCGCTTCACCATGAAGGCCTCGTGGCAGCGCCACCGCGCCACCCAAGGCCTCCGCAGAGCTCGCGCCCCTTACAGCACGCCCGCCCCGACGGTCCACATAGCGCAGCAGCAGCCGGCGCGCCAGACCGTCGCGGCTTCTTCCTGCTACGTCGCTGTCGGGCGCTGCGGCTACGTGCCACCCGAGGAGCTGAGGCTGAGGCTCACGCACCACGAGCGGGACAGCGACAAGTACCACGCCGTCCGCGCCATGCTGAACGCTCTTCTCAAGCTGGCCGACCACTACCTCACCTGGAGACGCCGAACTAGGCCCGTCAGCATGACCCGGCGGGAGGAGCTGGAGCACAGGGCCGCCACTCACTGCAGGGAGTGCCTCGCGTCCTTCGAGACCGGACAAGAAACTCCACTGCCACGGCACCGGGCAGTATCTCGGGGCGCTGTGCCACCCCCGCAACATCGCGGCCCAGACGCCCAAGACCATCCCAGTGGACTTTTGGGCGGCTATGACTTCCACTTCCTGCTGCGCTACATCGCCACGATGGGCTCTCCTGTCAGCAGGGCACCGCGCGAAGAGCTGCGAGGACAGCGACAACGAGGGCACCGAGAGCGAGGCAGAAGGAAGCGGCAGCCCCATGCCCATGGCCAAGGCTGCGCCAAAGCCAAAGGCCGCACCCAAGGGCAGGGCCAAGGCCGCGCCAAGGCCCCTCAGCGGCTGGTGTGCTGCAGGCTGCGATCAAGCAGGGCGACTACAGCCACCTCTGCCTCCGAGTCCTCTGCAAGTCGGGCCCGCTGAGGTTCGTGGACAGCATGAACGTCTTCCCCACGAGCCTGGCCAGCATGATCGACGACCCCAGGGCCTGCACCCGCAAGCAGCTGCCCGAGCTCGCTTCACCCCGAGCTGCAGCTGCGCACGCCGACCGACTCTCCGCCCCAAAGACGGCCTCTCAAACAGCGGCGGACGCACTGCGACCTGGAGCAGGCGTGGGACTGCATCCTGCGCAAGCTGCCCATGCCCTTCGAGCACTTCTGCGGCGCCGAGGCGTGGGAGATGCCGCGGTGTGGGAGCAGCACTGCTACGACAGCGTGCTGGCAGGAAAAGCGGTGAGCGCAGAGGACCACCGGCTGGCCGTCAACACCGCCTATCTCATGGGGTGGGAGACCTTCCGCGAGTTCCACGACTGCTACCTCCACACCGACGTCCTGGCCCTGGCGGACGTGATGGAGAGCTACCGGGACTCCTTCCGGGCACAGTCGGGGCTCGACCCCATCCACTACGTCACGCTGCCCGGGGCCGCCTGGGACGCCATGCTGTGGCACTTGGCCCGCGAGACTCCCATTCACCTCATCACCGACGAGCAGGCCTACAAGGACGTGCGGTCCTCCGTCATGGGTGGGCTGAGCTGCATCTTCCAGCCCTTCGCTCAAGCCAACAACCCCGAGCTGGGCGAGGAGGAACAACCCCGAGGAGCCCGTCAGCTGGATCTCGTACTTGGACTTCAACGCCATGTACCCGGCCGCAATGACGCTGCCCATGCCCAACGGCCCCTGCGCGACGGTCGCCCTGCCAAACGCCGCTAGGCTGAGCTGGCTGCACGAGACGTGCCTCTCGGGGCTGAACTGGGAGTCCGACTCCGAGGAGGTGAGCTACCTACGACTTCCCCCCGGAGCTGCATGACCACTTGGACTGGGCTCCCCCCGCGCGCATGAAGGTCGGGAAGGGCCTGCATGGCGGAGCGCCTCGGCCTCTCCCCGTCGCCCTGCGAGAAGCTCGTGCCGCACGTAGAGGAGGGCGTGACGGCAAGCGGCTCAAGTTCCTGCGGGACGTGCTGGCGCCAGGGTCTGGAGGCTGCACAGGGCCTACCGCTTCGCCTAGCCCCTCCATGGCGGGCTTCATGGAGCTCAAGCACAGCGAGCGGAGGCAGCTCAAGACGGCGGGCGTGGTCGCCGAGAAGGTGGTGAAGCTCACCCAGAACGCCATCTTCGGCCGCTGCTGCATGAACCCCGACAGGAACACGAACGCCTACGTGGACCCGGCCAAGTTCGGGCCGTGGCAAGAGCTCCGTGACGAACTTCGAGCTCCAGATCAACGACTCGGAGGGGTCTTTGTGGAGACGCTCAAGACGGACCGCAGCAAGGCCTGCATGAGCGTGCCCACCCATGTCGGCGCCTGCACGCTGCAGCTCTCCAAGCTCACGATGGAGAAGGCCTACTACCTCCACATGAGGAGGCTCTTCCCGAAGATGAGGCTGCTCTTCACGGACACCGACTCCGTGATGGTGCAGATCTTCAAGCTGCAGGACCCGCTCCACGCCGGCCGAGGCGAACCTGACGGCGCCACCCTGCCCGCTCCGACACTGCCGCTGGCTGAGCCGCTGCGGGCGTAAACTGTCGGAACCGGAAAAAAAGATCCCAAGCTCTCGTGAACGCTCCCTGCCTTGCAGCTGCTCTGATGGCCCAGCGGCCTCGCGAGGACGCGCTGCTCGAGGCCGAGCGCTCGCACCAGCGGCATCTCATTGCGCGTTCGACGAGGAGCTCCTCGATGAAACTCTGCGTTGTGTGGAGATGAAAACAAACGAGCGACCGACAACAAACGCACTTTTGCCTCTCGGACTTGAGCCCTGCATCCGGTCATGACATATTTAGCCATGCCACCACACAACATCCCACATGTTACACAAATGGGTTCCAAGGGTGCAAATCATCAACACCCCACCTGAGTTGATGACCTTCGGCCAGAAACTCACTGATTTTGCACCTGCTACCTGAGTCGCTTGCTCAGCCAGCCAGTGGCCCAAGGGCTCAAAAGTGAAACCAGCATACTGCCCATTGACGTAAAGTCGCAAACCGGGCTTCTCTTCTCTCACGCTTCAATCACCAGGGCTTTCGCTCCTTCGCACCATTCTGAGCCTCATAGGGCTGTATGTCAGCCGTTGCTCAGCTCTGACTCGATCACGTTCTCGGTCATGTCTCAACAGCGCCACCTCTGCTTCTTCTGCACTTGCTCCAGTTGTTACCAATCGCTCAACCATCTCGCCAAAGCTCTCTGTTCCCTGATCATCTTCTGCTCCTTGCACGCTTGAAACCGCTCCTAAATCTCTGCCAGGACTCAACCGAAATCTCTCTCCAGTGAAAACTGCATTCGTCCTCGGCTCCTCTAAAGGCCTGCCATATAAATCATGCCCTGCTGCAAACTCAAGCGCATTCACTGCACTATGCAAACTGCTCACTTCGTCTCTCAAATTCTCAATGCTAGCTTCAGTTTCGCGAGTAAACGAATTTGTATGATCAATCATATAGTCATCCATCTCCCGAAGCTGAATGAGCACATTCTCGTTCAACGCTTTGTCCAAGTAGAAAATCTTGTACAGACAGAAAATCAGAATAAATAAGCAAATGAAAATCGCACATATGTAAACGACATTCCACCACTGCAAATTCTGCACACTCTGTACCAAGTCCTCCTCCTTGCTTGCATCTGCTCCAATAGGAAAGAACATCATCCCAGCTGCTTGTGCCATTCTCTCTCCCTGTTTTGCAGCAATTGAGAAATGTTTTGCACGCACTCTCATCACCTTCAACGCTTCCTTGATTGACACCTTTGTCGCTTGGCGCTCCACCTCCAAATACAGTGTGTCTTCGCCAACTCTCTGCTGCGTGTTCAAGTCGATGAACCTCATAATGCACATCAAAAGATCCATGCGCTGGCTGCTCAGTTGTTTGGTAAACAAGTCTGCAGGATTGACAAGTGTCGAAACCGCTGCAATCCTCACCCTGTTCTGCTTGTTGAGTTGCTGCGCCCAAAGAAGTCCAACGCTGATATGCTTTACTCTGTTCACTCCAACCTTCTGACACATTGCACGCGCTGCTGCCGAATCACACCAAATCACCAGTCTGCTCCTGCTGGGAGATTTGCTCTCTTCCTCCGTCAGTGGTCCATCTGTCATCTCATTGCCTTGCAAGAAATCCCAAACTCTCTGTATCCACACACCTTCTTGTATTCCAGCTGTCAAAGCCACATATTCTGCTTCTGCCGATGAAGTAGTCACGCACCTCTGTGTTCTTGACCAGAAGAAAACCGGATTTGCATCAATAGTCGCAAGACCTCCAGTGGTACTCTTCCTCGTGTGCTTGCAAGTTGCCCAATCGCTATCAGTGTAAATCTCCACCGTTTCCTGCATTCCAGCATGTGCTCCCTGACGAGGATGTCCTCCACTGAAGACCTCTTTCAGGTCCAGAAGACTCGCACCAGGGTGTGTCGCTTTCAGTAGAGATCCCTGAAACCAGGTTGCTTGCACAAACCCAATCAAATGCAGTAATGCCGAGAAGTCGCTCTCGCTTGGCCCTGACATCTTCGAAGCCAAGTTCTTCAAAGGAAATTGGATCATGGGCTTGTCAATCATGATGTACAAGAGAAGTCCAACTGCTTTCCTGTAAAGCTCAGTCTTGAATGCATCTAGACGGTCCTTCTGCTGCTGCTCAGAAACTGGAATTGTGGAATACTGAGCAGGCAATGGCACTTTACGGTCACGCACTCGAAATTCACTCACCAAGCTCTGCAGTTTTGCCAAATATCTATCATTCGCAGTGATTAAGATCCCTTCATTTGTGATCTCAAACCGTCTTTTAAGGAACATGAAAACATCTCCCGGTTCACTGAAGGGTCCACTCGTTTTCAACTTCATATGCGTCGAAAGACTCTTCAAAAGCTCATCTATCTTTTCCTGCTTGCCAACCATGTACAGATCATCCACATGAACAGCAACTGCTAAATCACCTGTCTTTGCAAACAGCGTGGGGCTCACAGGACATGATGCCATGCCCTCCTTAGTAATCTCACCTGCAATCTTGCCGGCCACCTCTGCAGCTGCCACACGTTGGCGACTCGCCTGTCCGTGCCAGGAATTGTCACCACCATACGTGTTGGCTGATCAACAGTAAGGAAAGCATCTGAAATGTCTGCAGTGTAATGCACAAACCCAGGATGTTTCAATGCCCAAACTGCCATCATCTTCGGGATTGGAGGTGCAATCGTTGCTGCAAACAAACCTCCACGTCTCGGATCTAGGAACCTGTATTCCCTTGAGACCATTCTTGCTCTTCTGTACCACTTCCCAGTGGCTTGGTCCTTGCGCCAGTCATAAACGTACTTGCAGGTAAGCTGAGGAAGTCCACGAGCTTCTTCTTCGCTGATGTCCCTGAAAACTAACATGCTCCATAACCTTTGAGTTTCTACTTCACGCGCCCTGCTGTCAATTTCTTCCATGATTTCCTCTTCGAAGTGAGGAGGTTCCTCTTCACCTCCATCCCAGAGATCATGACCCATTGCAGATACTGCTTCGCCATCTTCCTCCTCATCGCTGAAGCCAAATTCATCTTCCCAGTACTCATCTTGGTCAGGAAACACTTCATCTCCAATTTTCACCTGATTGACGTTCCCTGCAAACATCGGCGCATGTAGCTTCCTGCTGGGGCTGGACTCTTCACTCGCACGCGGCGCTTTGGGACTCGGGCCTAGCGTTTCACCCTGCTCTTCCAATCTCTTCCTCTCCATCAACACTTCCTCCATGGGTTGAGGAGGCACCACCGGCATTGATGATGCAGCTTCCTCAGGAGGCAGTACTCGCACTTTCGGAGCTGGCTCATCCTCAGCAAATGTTGCATCTGTGGTCACAAAGTCCCCACCACGCTTGTACCTGAAGGTGGGCACATCTGCTTTTGCCAAAATACTTTCTTTCTTGTCACCTGCATTCCCTGTCTTTTGTTGCATAACCTCCATCTGCAAGGGAACTGGTACCAAACTTATAAGTGGTTGTGCTTCGTCCAGGATCTCACTACCATCTGCATTCTCTGAGATCTTACCTGCAGGTCCGGGCTTTCGGCGTTCGTCCTTGACTCCCAATGCGTTCTGAGTCCATGCCCAGGGTTGACCGCGAACAGCATCCAAATCTGAAGGAATCCAGGCTTGCTCCTTTGTCATTCTTCGAATCGTCCTAGCTGCAAATACTCCATTCACTGAACCGACAAGATGCCCACCAGATTTGGGGCATATCCCCAACCAGTTTGCTTTCCTCCACCTTCTCTCTGTCTTGCCAGGATTTGGCCTCAATGCAAGCACTCCTTCTCCAAATGAAACAAGCACTCCACGATACGGCGCTTCTCCAGCTAATGCACCTGCGGTTGTCTTCTCTTTGCTGAGCACTGCAAACTTGTTATATAACCATGCTGCATGCTGAATACTCCAATTGAAAAGAGCACTGCCAGGAAGAACTTGATATCCAGATTTCAGTTTGATCATCTCCCTCAACGTCTTTGATTGCTCCTTCAAAGTACGGACAGCACGTTCCGCTCGACCATTGCTTTTCGGCTGCCCTACCAGAGGTGTGCGTACCTTTGTTTTCAACCCGTTCTGCAATCTCATCTTCTCCACGCCATGCGCAATTGAAAGAATACCAGGCTCATTGTCACACTGAATTGTAATGTCCTGCAATGAAACTCTTGCACAGAAATCAAACAAATCTCTCATCATCTTTGCTGAACTCACTCCACCTTTGTGTTCCACCACTGAAGCCATGATCGCATGGCTCCACTTGTCTGCTCCTACCAAAACCGTACACTTCGGCTTGGTTTGCTCGCCTTGCCCAGCAACTTCTTGGTCCGCCTTGGGAAACATGAAGTCGATCTGCACTGTTGACCCAGTCTCCTGACCTGGCGGTTCTTCAGTGCGAGCATCCACAAAATGTTTGCCATCCACACTTCTGCTCATAACACATGCTTGACACCACCTCCTAAAGGGATGATGCGTTGCTTCATGAATCTCTCTCTCTCTGGCTGTCGGTTCTCTCGGCTGCATGGGTACTTTTCCTGCAAGCTCCATTTCCTGCAAGTGTTGCGCCGCTGCCTTGTCCACCGCACCTGCTCGCTTGGCCATTTCATCCCTGACCAGCTTGGCCCAAACCTTACTCTTGGATCCTCCTGATGAGACTCCCAAGAACTTTGCTGCATCACGAAGTTGCCTCAACGTGCTGTGCGGTGTCACCGACTGATTGTTGACAACCAGCTCTGTAGGCTCAGACCCTACAGGGGCTGCCACAATCTGCATTCCTGGCCCAGCTGCTCCATCCAGGCCTTCAACCTGCTCACCTTGCTCCGGCTCCTTTGCAAAGAATTGCTCCTCCAACTCGCACTGCTTGGTTGTCCACAAACTCCCTCATATCATGCTCACTCATGCTCAACTGCTTCTTTGTGATTTTCCAGCTGCTGAAAACTGTCACCAGCCTTCGCGGCACGCCAGTGTACACCTCCGTCTTGTCCTCCACGTCTCTCCATTCTTCATTGGAACGAATCACCTTCCAACTCTTCAAATCTGCTGATGCGAGGCTTGTCCTACAAACTGTTCTTGCTGAAAGCAATCGGTACAACAGTGTTTCCCTGAGGATCTGATAAGCACAGACCATGTTCACCCACATGTTGTAGAGACCAATGCTTCTTCAACAGTTTTCCTACTGCCAAGATAGGTTGTTGCACTGAGGCAATCACGAAGTCATCCTGGAAAGAGATGAGCTCTCCATGGATGTCCTGAACCAGCAAACTCAAGCGTCGAATGCATGAAGTTCGCATTTTGTCACCACTCGCATTCCTGATATTGGCTGCACATGTACTGCTTTGCAACCTGCCATGCGTTTCTGCCCACAGCGGGGCAACAGATACATCTGCACCTGTGTCAATAATTACTCTCTCCAACCTCTCTGAAACTCTTGCAACTCGGCCCTCCATGTCAGTGTCTCTCTTCTCACATGCCTCGCTGCTGTTGCAAAGTTGCACGCACCTGGAATCTGCTTCTCCCAAATACCAGCCATACAACTCATCGCATTTCCAAATCTGAGGAAAGTCTTCATAGTCTTGAAGTGCACCTTCTCCAAGAATACATTCCATCTCCGCATCACCACATGAAAGATCATGGAAGACGCATGTGCACTGCTGTTCTGCATTTGGTTGCTCACCAGGAAACTCATGTTGCTCACGTGTCTGCTGCCATGAACAAGAACTTCCATGTCTGTCCAATGAACCCTCATGCAGTTTGATTGCATTCACAGTCCACTGATTGATGTCATCTTCTGAGTCAATACGAAACCTTTGCAAACCAACACGCTCTCGCGGGGTATCAAGTTCAAACATCTGCACACGCCGCACTGATGCACCACTGCTATTTGCATGTGATGAAGCTGAACTCGCATTCCCTAGCTGTTGCTGGTTGTTGGTCTGCGTTTCATTCCTGTACGCCAGGCTTGCATCTTCAATCTGTCTCACATTGCCCTTGTTGTTGCCTTTGCTCCAACAGTTGGCCGCTATGTGTCCAGGCTTTCCACACTTAAAGCATGTTTTCTGACTGTTTTCCCAGCTGCCTTTCTGTTGCTGCCATCCTTTTCCACCGCCTTTTCCCCTCGCATAGTCTCCTTTTCCTTTTCCTTTACCATATCCTTCCTGCTGTTGTCCTTTTCCACCACCATAACCAAATTGCTGCGACTTTCCTTTGTCTCCTTTTCCTTTTCCTTTGCCTTTGTCGTATTTTCCTTTGCCTTTTCCTTTGCCTTTGTCGTATTTTCCTTTGCCTTTTCCTTTGTGGTAGTCGTCTTGCTGCAAACGATCCACGTCCATGTTGTCATCCTGCCGAGAGTCAAGCATAACCATCATGCCATCTTGATTCTTGGTTCCTTTCCAAATCACTGAAGCTTTGTCGTAGTTCAAAATAAGGTCGCGTGTTTCTTCATAACTCATTTCTGAAGTTTCCTGCTGCAACCTCATGTACAAAAACTGTCTGACTGCAGGAGGCGCGCATCTCATCAAAGTTGCCACCACCAGCTCATCTGGACATGAATGACCTGATGCCCGCTCATATTCCCTTGTCAGTGCCTCAAATGCCAAAATGGACTCTTCAAGAGGAACCTTCTCTGAAAATGGCGGGTACGTACAAATACTCTGCAACACTGCAACTGCTCTTTGCCTATTTGATGGACAGAACGTGTTGTTCAATATCCGATAAGCCTCATAACCATGTCCAGGTTTTACTGATTTGACAATTCTTTGCGCCTTCCCTTGCACCAAAGTCGCAAGCGCTGAGTATAACGCCAAACTGCGATCCCGAGTAACATCAGACATGTCATCATTGCTGACCTCTATCTGGGACCTCTTCTCAATGTATTCCAACTCTGAGGAAAATTGAGCATCCAAAGATTCCAACCACCTCTTCACACTCCAGATCCATTCTCCAAAGTGCCGGGTCTCCTCCTTATGCGTATCATGTCGAAACACTTCGGGCGTCTTCACCAACCTGTTCAGCGCTGACTTCTTCTCCAACTGCATTGATTCTCTCAAGGCATCTGCAGTTACTTGGCTGATGTCAACGCAGCATTAGTTGCATCTGTAAGCGCTCTCAACACCTGAGCCAGCTCGGTGGTTCCACCCATTGGTGTATCTCCACCCTGACTCCCAGCTCCTGCCATGGCTCGCCCTGTGCCCTGTTAGCACCAGGGCTCCGCTACCATGAAAACAAACGAGCGACCGACAACAAACGCACTTTTGCCTCTCGGACTTGAGCCCTGCATCCGGTCATGACATATTTAGCCATGCCACCACACAACATCCCACATGTTACACAAATGGGTTCCAAGGGTGCAAATCATCAACAGGAGAACAGAAATCCGGCGGGTGGACGGCCTCAACAATCTCATTGACAGAGAGCGCGAGCGAGCTAGAGAGCGCGTTGAAGAGCTGGAGCGCAGCAACAGAATTCGCAAGCAAAAAAAAAGATCCCAAGCTCTCGTTTTTCTCGCTTTCTTGATAATGAGCTTCCGCAGCGCTCAAAATAACTTTCTCGGCGGCCTTCCAATGCGTGCGGCATGGCTTATGGAGAAGCCCGCCGCGTTGGTGGAGGAGACGCCTTGCGGCCGCCTCCCGCGCGGCCTTGCGAGGATGCACTGCTGGAGGCCGCACTGTATCATCGCGGTCTTCGAGAGGATCTTCTCGCCGAAGCTGCGCGCTGTGGGACTCTCCTCGGGATGCTGGAACACATCTGCGATCGCTGTGAGCGAGATGGCGCTGCAGATGTGCGGGAGCGGGCTGCTCTGTTGAGAAGACTGGCCGCTGTAGGCGCTGGAGCGCCGCGTCGAGATCCTCAGGGAAGAGAACAGAAATCTTTGCAGGCGGACTCGCGCGAGAAGAGCTTGCCCCCGAAGGCCCTCATGTCGGCCAGCACCTGCAGCTGGTTCTGGGCTCCAGAGCCTCTCTGGCCGGTTCTGGCGGAGGCCGTCCAGAAACGCCTTCACCTCCTCTCTGGAGACGCTGGGGTCGCGCCTGCCAGGCTTCCACCTCGTCCAGCTGGCCTGGAAGCCCTTGCACACCCCCAGAGCACGCTGGTAGGTGAGAGTAGTCGAGGTAACCTCCGTGCCTCTCTCTTTAGAGGGGGTTTTCCAAATGGATTCTATCCACCTGGGAGGCTCCTAGCACTCGTCCGTCCAGCATTTGACCTCGTGCGAAGGATTCGAAGTCTAAAACGCTGCGTGCAGGCGTATGGCTGCAAATAGTGACCCCCAGATATGCTTGCAATTTGGCTCCAGGTTGCATTTCAAGCGAGCCTTAGGGCTAAGAAAAACAAAAAAAGAAAAAAAGGGGTCCCAAAAAAGGGATCCCAAAAAAAAGGGAAAAGGTTTCCTTTGGCAAAGCTTGACATCCAACCTGGAGCCAAATTGCGGCGCATATCTAGGGGTCACTATTTTGCAGCCATACGCTTGCACGCAGCGTTTTAGACTTCGAATCCTCAGGACGAGGTCAGATGCTGGACGGACGAGTGCTAGGAGCCTCCCAGGTGGAAAGAATCCATTTGGAAAACCCCCTCTAAAGAGAGAGCTTTATTGCGCAAACCTATTCCATTTTTGCCGCAATATTGCGATAGCCTTTTCAAGGCAGCCTGCGGTTGTCCAAGTTCCTTGTCCAAGTTCCCCGGGCGAACTTGGACAAGTGGCTCTGCAAGAGGAAAACACGCGATAAAATTTGTCCAAGTTCCTTGTCCAAGTTCTTGTCCAAGTTCGAGTTTCCGCCCTGGGCCAAGTTGTGGAATCGGGGCCCGCCTGGAATCGGGGCGTAATACTGAGAGAGCTTGTAACACGGCAGCCCGCAGTTGCCTTGTCCAAGTTCCCCGGGCGAACTTGGACAAGTGGCGGACAAGGAACTTGGACAACTGCGGGCTGCCGTGTTACAAGCTCTCTCAGTGTTACGCCCCGATTCCAGGCAGGCCCCGATTCCACAACTTGGCCCAGGGCGGAAACCCGAACTTGGACAAGAACTTACAAGGAACTTGGACAAGTTTTATCACGTGTTTTCCTCTTGCAGAGCAAGTTCCCCGGGCGAACTTGGACAAGTGGCTCTGCAAGAGGAAAACACGTGATAAAACTTGTCCAAGTTCCTTGTCCAAGTTCTTGTTCAAGTTCGAGTTTCCGCCCTGGGCCAAGTTGTGGAATCGGGGCCTGCCTGTAATCGGGGCGTAACACTGAGAGAGCTTGAACACGGCAGCCCGCAGTTGTCCAAGTTCCTTGTCCAAGTTCCCCGGGCGAACTTGGACAAGTGGCTCTGCAAGAGGAAAACACGTGATAAAACTTGTCCAAGTTCCTTGTCCAAGTTCTTGTCCAAGTTCGGGTTTCCGGCCTGGGCCACGGAATCGGGTCCTGCCTGGAATCGGGGCGTAACACTGAGAGCTTGTAACACGGCAGCCCGCAGTTGTCCAAGTTCCTTGTCCAAGTTCGCCGGGCGAACTTGGACAAGTGGCTCTGCAAGAGGAAAACACGTGATAAAACTTGTCCAAGTTCCTTGTCCAAGTTCTTGTCCAAGTTCGGGTTCCCGCCCGGGGTGAGGCGCACGGAATCGGGTCCTGCCTGGAATCGGGGCGCTCCTGCTCGGATACCTATACTATTCTTTTTAATAACAAGACAACCAGAAGAAGAAAATATTAGGGTTGCCAGATCGGCAATTACTTGAATCGAGGTGATTTGGTTCCGAAGCGATTTGAAGGACAGCCACCTGATTCTGGAACCGTGGCAGCACCTTTGCTCCTTGCTTTGAATCCATCCGCCTGAACCGCCGCATGAAGGTATCACAGCGTTCGCTTGGGATGATGCGGCATGAGCCAGACCATCCAGGTGTTGCAGCGTTCACTTCAAATTGCACTAGTGCGGGGCCAACTTCAAAGGAACCAGGGAGGAATCGAACCCCTCCCCCTTCACCTCCGGAAGCTGCGCCTTTGCCAACTAGACTATGGCCTCTTGCTCCCTGGGCGTGGCTGGTGCGTGTCTTCGCGCCATCAGGTGGTGCTAACAGGGCAGCCTGCAGTTGTCCAAGTTTGTTGGGGGAACCTGAACTTGGACAAGAACTTGGACAAATTTTATCACGTGTTTTCCTCTTGCAGAGCCACTTGCCGCCGAACTTGGACAAGGAACTTGGACAACTGCAGGCTGCCTTGTTATTATATACCTGGAGCCAGCCTGGCTCGAAGCCTCCCTGCACCTGCCCGGCATCGGAGCCGCGCCAGCCCGCCGAGTCATACGGATCATACGGATCATACGGTCATACGGTGGCGGTTTGGCACTCCGGGTGCGGAATTGGAGCCTCCACCCTGGCGCGCCACCTGCCCGGCAGGGCTTGTTGTCCCTGTTGAAATTCTCGTCATTCATCGCAGACCACTGCCGCGCCACCTGCCCGGCGTAGAAGCCTCCACCCGGCCGCGCCACCTGCCATCGGAGCATCTGCTGCCGCGCCGCGTTCTCAATCCTGTGGCCAACGCAGGATTGCTCCACTCAATCCTGCGGCCAACGCAGGATTGCTCCACTCAATCCTGCGGCCAACGCAGGATTGCTCCACTCAATCCTGTGGCCAACGCAGGATTGCTCCACTCAATCCTGTGGCCAACGCAGGATTGCTCCACTCAATCCTGTACCCAATACAGGATGCAAACGGACCTGGCCGTGAACACGACAGCCTCCGGCAACAACGCGCAGCCATCCAGTCCCTGGACGCCCGGGTCACCGCAGAGCTGGCCTCAAAGCTGGACAGCAGCACGCTGGCGCCGGCACTTGCGCCGGCCACGGCGGCGGCCCTGGTGGACTGGCTGGTGGTGGAGGAGATCACGCAGCTGGACATGGCGCTCGGACCTGGCCTGCGTGGGGCTGAACGACGTGAAGTTCCTGCTGCTGGGAGACTTCCGACAGTTGCCGGCCGTGCTGGACTCCTGGGCCGGGCCCATCAGCGCGCCGTTGGAGCACAGCCAGCTGATCCGCGACCTGGCCGGCGGACACAGGCACAAGCTCACGGAGAACGTGCGCTCCGACCCCGGCATCTTCAACTTTGTGAAGTGGCTGCGGGTCGGCGAGGAGGCGTGCCCCACGCTGAAGCAGGCCAAGGCGAGGCTGAAGGAGCTCTCCCCTCCAAGCCCGGGTGGGTGGCCGGTCATCAGCCAGCAAGCGCATGCGCATGGCCGTCAACGCAGCGACGAACCGGGCCCGGCGCCGGAGGTCTTAAAGCTCCTCGAGCTGGAGACACAAGTCATCCACATAGATTTGGGTTGTTGCCAAACAACAATGGGTGTAGCCAAACTGCACCCCAAAACAGCCCGCAGAGCATGGGGTGTGGCCGGGGCTGCGCTCATGGGGGCCGGCGAAAGGTGCCCAAGGGCGTCTCTGTTGCCGTGGCGGCAAGTGCAGATTGACCTGGAGCGCTCCGTCCACAGCTCCAGGTCGGTAGTACACTCCCACCCTCTTGCTCTTGGCCCCGTCGTCCTGGAAGTTGCGGGCTCCCAGCACCTCCACGTCGCCTTGCACCCAGCGCGCCCTGATGGGAGTCCTCTATGGACATGAATTTCCCCCCCTTGGCATTGGTCTGAACGTCCAGCCCGAGTGCAAGCTTCATTGCGAAGTTCGGCTCCTTTTTTTATCCATAGGAAAAAAGTCCGGTCCGATGAACGAACGCGCGAGTTTTCTTGGTCGTCGCAGTGGCGGTGGTCTTTAAAAATGCCGAGGCTCCTGGAGCTTTTCTGCGGCACCAAGTCGGTGGGCAGGGCCTTGAGGCGGCGGCTGGGAGGTCTCTCCCTGGACACCGTGCGACATCCGGAGCTGGGACAACACTACGTTTCCGCCGGGGCACTTCGACATGGTTTGGGCCGCCCGGTCTGCACGGAATACCGCGGCGGCTCCTGGAGGGCGACACGCTGGTGCTCAGCGCCCTTGAGATCATTGCGCACTTTGACCCCTGGATGTGGGTCATAGAGAAGCGCCTGCCCTGGGTGGACGTGACCTACTGCAAGTACGGAACTCCGTACAGGGAAGCAGACGCGGCTGTGGACCAACATGCGCTGGAGGCCGAGGCGAGGCCTGTGCAGGCCCGGCAGCCGCTGCGGCGCGTGGCAGGACGGCAGGCACCTCCGGGCCGCGCAGCGGGGACCGCGGCTGATGGAGGGGCAGTACGAGAGGGTCAGCCAATCACGCGAGCTGCTCTACAGCGTTCCTGTGCGCTGTGCAAGGAGATTGCGCGCGGCCACGGAGGAGCTTGCGGAGGCGCTCACCGGGCTGGCGGTGGCGGGACGGACCTTTCCGCCTCCAGCCTGGTGAGCGCCGAGACCTTTATTCCCAGGTCCGAGACGGACCTTTCCGCCTCCAGCCCGGTGAGCGCCTCACCTTAGAATGAAAAAAATCTAGAATAGCTGAGCGTTCCGGACTAGGCTTCCTCCAATGGAAGAAGCCCATTTTTCCATGGTTTTGCATGTTTTGGGGCGGTGTCACTAAACACCAAAAATGGCGCAGAGGGGCACCGGGCCTCTTTTCTCGTTTTTTGGGCGCATTCAAAAAGCGGTGCCACTCTGCATCAAAAATGAAGCCGGGCCTTTTTTTTGCCGTTTTTGCTCAACTTCAAAAGCGGTGTCACGCTGCATCAAATATGAGGCAGAGGGACACCGGGCCTTTTTTTGTCATTTTGTGGCGCATTCAAAAGCGGTGCCATGCTGCATCAAAAATGAAGCAGAGTGGCACCGGGCCTTTTTTTAGTCAAGCGCAGAGACGCCCGTGCCGGAGAGCGTCACCAGCTGGTAGGCGACCAGGTGGATGAACAGGTCCGTCATCGTGCCGTCCAGGCCCTTGAAGGTGAACCGGGCAAGGTCGCCCGAGCGGGTGCTGACACCACTCAGCGGCATCTTGGGCACGCGCTCGGTGGGAAAGCCGGCAATGAAGCTGTGGCGCAGGTAGCCCACGCGGCCGATGTCGATGTTGCGCACCGTGTCGTCGTAGGTGCCCGCGAGGACGGAGAGGAAGTGGAAGTGCTCCGAGGCTCCCTTCATGGGGTTGTGCAGGCTGCCCAGCTGCATCTGAGACTCCAGGAGGCTGTCCTCCTGCCTGGCCGCGCCGATGGGGGCCACGTCCTGCCCCGGGTTGGCCAGCAAGTGGATCTTGGAGCCCGCGTCGTTGTCCCAAAAGGTCACAAACGCGCCCATGAGTTTCGTGAAGGCGCGCGCCACGGTGACGTTGTGCTCCGCCACGCCGTTCGGGACGCTGGACTGCTGCGTGTGCACCGTGGGGTAGCTGAACACCAGGGACCTTCCTGAGAGGAGCACGCGGTTGAAGGACTCCACCAGCGCAGAGTCCAGGACGACCTGGGAGGCCAGAACTCGGACGTTCTGGATCTCGAAGTCGGTGCTCAGCGTGGCCCCCGCCGGGTGCGCCCCGGCGTTCTCGGACCACAGCGCAGTGGTGGCGTCCGCAAACTCAATTTCTATCACCAGGTTCAGCTGCGGCGGCAGCATCTTCCCGCAGCGCAGGATGCCCACCATGGTGGGGCGCAGCAGCACGTCCGCGTAGCCGCCCTGGTGCACCGCGCGGGCGATGCGCGGGTCGTTCACTTCGTCGAAACCCTCCATGGCCTTGTTGCGGTTGTACTCTCTGCCAGCTCGTGCACGGCCACGGTGCGCCGTAGTAGTTGAGTCGACGCAGGCGCTGCACGTGGGGCCAACGCGGCCGTAGTAGTTGATGTCGTCGCAGCGCTGGCCGTTGGCGAAGACCTGGACGCGCTGGACGAAGCAGGCGGGGTTGGGCGTGGCCGGGGCCAGCGGGTTGGTGCCGTCCGTGTTCCTGACGCGGAAGGCGATCTTGACAGCGGACCTCATAGGCGCAGGGGCGGCGGGGCTCGCAGCCGCGCAGGCCTTCCGCTCTCAGCTGCCCCAGAACGCTGAACGTGCTGCCCCGTCCGGGCCAGGCGCAGCCGCCTCCGCAGATCATAGGCCGGCCCAGTGACGTGGAGCGCCTCCTGGATGAGGCGGGGCAGCGCGCGCAGGAGGTGGAGCGTGGCGCAGCGTAGGCCGTTGAGGAGACGGCGGCCGTGGCAGCGGAGGAGGGCGAGGTTGCCGTTGCCGCCGAGGGTGTGGGCGGAGCCTTCGGGTACCTGGGGGGCCTGGCAGAAGGAGCAGCAGCCCTGGCGCCCACGGCGGGAGAGGTTGCTGGAGCGATGGCTGCCACGGCGGGAGTTGGCGCAGCGGCGACGGCGGGGTTGGCTGTGGGACTCGCAGGCGGCGCAGCCTACGGCCTCGCGCGCGGCACGGGCTGGGTGCTGGAGAACACGCTCTTCCGACCTCAGCAGGGCAGCGAGGACGCGGCCGTGCAGGACGTCCGGTCCGCCAACGGCATGAACGACGCCACTCAGCCTCAGCACTTCTCGCTGCGCTCAGGCAGCAGCACGTCCGGCAGCCCCGCAAGCAGCCGCGCCTCCTCGCAGTCCGGCTTCCGCGTGCAGGCGCAGTCCAACAACACGCCGCGCCCCTTCTCCTGGGGCCTGAACCCCGTGGCCCTGCCCCAGTCCCAGCCAAGCTCGCGGGCGAGCTCCAGTTCCGGGCAGTCACGCCGGAGCCTGCCTCCGCCCAGCTTTGACCAGCTGGCGCGAGACATTGAGGCTGCTTAAAAAAAAATAAAAACCCTTCTGGGGGAGAGTTTTTTTGCACTGTTTTGGGCTACAAAATGCTATTCTTCTAGGCCGTATATCAATATACGCCCTGTAAGAATAGCTCGTTTTGCACGGTTTTGCGCTGCAAAATGCTATTCCTCCAGGGCCTACGCAAATGTAGGCCCTGTAAGAATAGCATTTTTTGCACGGTTCTGCGCAACAAAAATGCTGTCAGTCCAGGCCGTACATACATGTACACCCTGGACTAATAGCTTTTGCACGGTTTTGCGCTGAAAAAATGCTATTAGTCTAGGCTCTATATCAATATAGACCCTGGACTAATAGCTTTTGCACGGTTTGCGCCACAAAACGCTATTCTTCCAGCGCCTATATCAATATAGACACTGGAAGAATAGTTTTTTCCTTCGCCGTACGAGTCAAAATGCGTGTATATAAACAAGCATGGAGGTAGTCACCGCCGGGGCCCAGGATGAGCTGATGCAGAGCCTGGACTACAAGCTGAAAACAAGCAACACCAGCTACGTGACGGCGCGGCATGACGCGCAGTACTTCCCCAGCTCGCTGAGCTCGTTCTCCCCCACACCCTCGCGGGTCTGCCGCATCCCGCTGACCAGCGGCACGTCCTTCATCGACCCCGTCTGCATGCTGCGCAAGACGGTTCCGTGATGGAGGGCGGCCCCTGCCCGTTGCTGGCCAGCGCGCCGGCCTCGGGGTCTCCCGCCAGGTCATCCTCAACAAAGCGGGTTCCGCCGTACCCTTGGTACCTCCGCGCAAGGCGCACATCCTCGTCCGTGCCTCTGCGGGAGTGCGGAAGCCGTCCTCGGGAATTGCCTGCAGAGGCGTGTGCTGCAGGGGCCGGGGTTGGGGTCCTCGCTGGACTGTACAAAATCGTCCAGGTAGAAGTGGCTTGTGATGAATGAGGTGGCTTTGCGGTCCGGCTGATCCAGGGACAGCGGCTCATTCCGCTCAAGGTAGCCCACCACCTGCTCAAAGCGCGGGCGCTGGTTGAAGCCGTGCGCCCGAAGCGTCTTCGTCAGCCGGCTCACGTCGTCCAGGTGCCGCTGCCCCTCCTGCGCCTGCCTGCGCTCGCCTAGCCAGTTGTTGAAGGCCCGCGCCTCCTCCAGTTCTCGGTAGCGCTTCAGCAGCAGCGGCTGCAAGTTGTAACTGGGGTACGTCCTGCGGAACCACCGGAGCATCCGCGGCTCGTTGCGGGGCTCTATGGACATCATGCTTTTACACCAGTACGCTTGCGCCTGTGGTCAGCCGGTCATAAGCGGACTGCCTCTCCAGCATGCGCAGGGCGCGCTGCTGCTCTCTTGTGAGCTGAGGCGCCTCCGGTGGTGCCTCAACCGGTGCCGGTGCCTCTGCCGGCGCCTCTGCTGGTGCCGTCTCAAGTGGAGGCGGCTTTGGCTTGCGCTTTGGAGCAGCCGGCTCAGTAGGCACGTCCTGCTTCGGTTTGTTCTTGCTCCCAGGGGGCCTGCCCCGCCGTTTCGGTTCCGGCGCAGCGTCCTGCGCAGCGTCCGGCGCAGCGTCCTGCGCAGCGTGTGGCACCTCTTGCGCCTCTTGCGCCTCCGGCGCCTCTTGTTCGGTCGGCTCCATTTAATTATACGTGGTCAAGATATAACACGAACGACAAAGACGACCCGCGAAGCCGGACGACGTTGCCGTCCAGGTCGGTCAGGCGGACCGGGCCCCTGAGGGCCATGAAGTGCCCGTCGTCTGAGCCCGTCTCCACAATGGTACCGCGTGATCTTGGAGAGGATGTCGTCGCCCAGGTTGCCCAGCACTCTGCTGGTGTTGGCCAGCTGGGCGCAGCGCAGGTAGACCTCCGACAAAGCTCGGCCCCAGCATGTGGTCCACGCTGAAGGGCTTGGTGGGAGAGGCGGGCGGCGCAGCAGGGTAGTCCGCTGCGTTAGGAAATTGTTGGCGCAGCTCCAGGTCGTTCAGGGGCTACGCTCAGACTGTTCGTGGTCTCGCTATAGGTGGCGGTGGCAAAGTTGGAGCTGATCCAGGCGGCCAACCGGGCACCAGTGTACGCGCCCTCGGGCAACAACGCCCAGTTCAGCGTGCCCAGCGCGGCGTCAACCCAGTACAGTATGCGGCCCCGGTCCGTGGACAAAAAGCTGTCGGCCAGGCGGATCTTGTAGACGGCGAGCCTGCTGAGGCCTGGCAGCATCCACAGCATGCGGCTGCAGGGCCCTAATGTGTCGCTGACGCGAGATGCGTCTCACGGTGCTGAACTAAATTTTGCGATCATGGTGTCTCTGGGGCCCCAGCTGCGGCTGGGCCACCTGAGTGTTGACGGGGTGGGAGGGTGGGCGCAAAAAAGTGAGGGGAGTAGTAAGGAACATCAGCTTATACTACCCTATTAATTTTCGGATTTGGGTCCCCAAACCCTGCAACCAAATTCTTCAACCAGCTGAACGTTTTTCCGATGTCACCGGTCTTTGTCACCACTCCGTTTTTGGTGCAAAAAGCGCTGAAAACGGCGAACTCCGAAAAGTGCGTTTTTTCGTGTCCGGCGTCGAAAGTGGTGCCTGGGCCTCCACATTCGCTCGTTTTCCTCCGAAAACCTGTTCCATGCGTTCGCCGTGCTCCGAAATCCGTTTTCTGGCCCGAAAAGCCTGCGAATTCCAGCCCGCTGAGCTCGTCGCCGCTTGTCACCGCTTTGTCACCGCTTGCTTTTTGGGTGCAAAAGTGCGCAAAACCGGGCCCAGTTCTCTCCGCAGGGTTTTTCGCGGCCCGGCAGCCCGCCGACTGGCTCGGAGCCCGGCAGCCAGCCGAGGTTCTCCATGTAACACGTCAGCCTGCTGAACTAGTCACCGCCGATGTCACCGGTGTCTAACACGTCAGCCCGCCGAGGTACCGGGGTGGAATCGAACCTCCGAAACGTCGCTCCGGAGACCAACGCCTAAGCCATCTCACCATCGGCTTTTGTTACCGTCCCAAAACGGCGCTTTTACCACGATGTCACCGCTTCGTCACCGCTCTCTTTGGGGCCGAAAAGTGCGCAAAAGCGCCCCAGTTCCCGAGAGGACACGGTTCTTGGCAAGTTTGAGTCAATAATGGAACCGGGTGATTCATCAATGGCTCATGAATGGGCAAGGTCGGCTCATGAATGGGCAAGGTTGGTTCATGAATGGGCAAGGTTGGCTCATGAATGCCCCGCAGGTCATAGCCGCTGAGACAAGTGTCCTTCGCCGGTCTCGTCATGAAGGACCTCGCTTCATGCCCAGTGTCCGACGCCATCGGACACTGCGTCATTCCACACTTCGCGTACTGGTAGGGGCTGTTGCGAGTTTAATTATACCACCCTGCGCTACGAAGGCCCCGAATGACCCATAGCGACTCAAGTGAGGGCGCGTTGCGAAAGTACAACACCCCATTGTTACGAATTCGTGTAACGACTACTCCTAAGAAAACATGTTTGAAGGACCTGTCACGGGCAACATCCCGGAGGTCCTGGACAACGGAGAGGTGACTGACGGCACGCACGTCACAGCAGGACAGCTGGCCCTCGCTCTGACGCCCTACGCTCAAGTAACTGACCTGGCGGTGAACACGGCAGCCTCCGGCAACAACGCTGCTGCCATCCAGTCCCTGGACGACCGAGTCACCGCCGAGCTGGCCTCAAAGCTGGACAGCAGCGCGCTGGCGCCGGCAATTGCGCCTCTGGCCACGGCGGCGGCCTGGCCACCACGGACGGACAGGTGGCCGCGCACGGAAGCAGCATCGCAGCGCTGCAGAGCTCGCTGACCACGGGTCTCTCCAACAAGGCAGACCAGTCGGCCTTCGACGTGCTGGAGGGCGTGGTGGCCACCAAGAGCACCCCGGACGGCGTGGACCTGAAGCTGTCCAACTACAGCACCACGGCGGCCATGAACGGCTCCATCGCCTCGGCCAACAACGCCACGCTGGCCACGGTGGCCGCCAACTACGGCCTCAAGACGGTGGTGGACCAGCACTCCCTGGACATAGCGGCGAGGATCACGCCGCTGGAGGTGGACACCAAGGTGGCCAACGCTCTCCTGGGGGCCGTCACCGCCGCGGCGCTGGCCTCCGAGCTCGCGAGCCGAGACGCCTCCATCTCGGGGCTGCAGGCCTCCAAGGCAGACGCCAGCGCCCTGACTGCTTACGCCCTGCAGTCGGCCGTGGACACTTCCTCGGAGGTGGACTCTAAGATAGCGACAGCCCTCTTGGACGCTGTCACCACGGCAGCCCTGGACGCCGCCCTCCTCGGCAAGGCGGACGCAGCGCGCTGGCCTCCCTGCTCTCCACGGTGGACGGGTTGGACACGCCGCTGGAGGTAGACACCAAGATAGCAAATGCCCTGCTGGGTCTCGCCACCGAGGCCTTCGTCGCAGCGCAGCTTGCTAGCCGGGACGCCAGCATCACGGCGCTCCAGGGGGCCAAGGCCGACGCGACGCTGCTGGCCTCATACGCCACGAACGCCGCGCTCTCGGCCAGCGAGACCACGCTCCAGAGCGCCCTCGACGCAATCCTCGCGGAGCTCGCCGCCCTGCAGCTTTCCGGCAGCGGCGGAGTTGTTAACGCGCCGGCCTGGGCGGGCTTCACGACTTGGGAGCTCGTTCGCGGAAGCAACGTCGTTCGCAACCTGCATCTGGGGGCTCCTCTCTCTGCTGCGCTGGCCAACGGCGACGACACGCTGAGCACCACGGCAGACTGCTACTCCACGGCGGACACTGACGCCGCTATAACAGCAGCCCTGCTGGCCTACTACACCTCGGCGCAGGTAGACGCGCTGTTGGGAGACTACCGCACAGCGCAGGGCGCGGAGGCGACCAGCGCCATCACAGGCGCACTGCTTGCCTACTACACCTCGGCGCAGGTAGACGCGCTGTTGGGAGACTACCGCACGGCAAGCGCGCAGGACACGCAGACGCAGGCCGCCATCGCGGCGCGCTGCTGGCCGACGTGTTCACAACCAACCAAATCACCTCGGCGCTGGTGGCGTACCGCTCAGCCGCAGACCAGGACACGGCAACGGCCTCGAGCATCGCAGCCGCGCTGCTCAGCTACTACACCATCGCACAAGTAGACGGCCTCCTTGCCGGCAAGCTCGGAGTCACGGAGGCAGCCTCGGCGCTGCAAATAGCAGTGCGCTTTCCGGACGACGGAGGGGCCGACGAGGTGGTGGCCGCCATAGGAGAGCAGATCCTGGCCCCCACGGACGTCTCGCTGTCAAACTGGACGGTTCGCCCCAGCAGCGGCTGCAGCGTGGTCCTGGCCACGCACACCGCGGGAGTAAGTGTGGACGGCTACACCCTGACCCTGGCGGCGAACCCGTGGAACATCGTGCGCACCTACAACTTGACCCCGGGCCGAGAGCTCCTCTTCGCCTGCCGCTACCGGCTCGGCACGGCCTCCACCTTCGTGGTGTACATGTCCGAGGCCGACAACGTCTACGACCCATTGTACGGCAGCTTCGTGGGCGACCAGGGCGCCTGGAGCACGGCCAAGATGTACTTCACCGTGCCGCCAAACGGAGTGGCGAAGCTGCACTTCGGGGCGCACTTCCAGGCGCCGGGCCTGCCCAACCAGACGGCAGGAACGGTGGACGTCTACGGCCTCCAGATCCTGGACGCAACCCTGGAGACCGGCAACACGGCGGAGGTGGAGGAGGACACGGCGGCCTCGGCCCTGCTGCTGAAGCACGAGTTCCTCGACGGAGGGGCGGACGACGTCACGCTGGCCACCCTGGGCGAGGTGCTGCTGGAGCCCACGCTCACCACGCTGGTGCGCTCCAACAGCCAGAGCTCCGTGGCCTCGGCCAGCTTCACGGTGGGAGGCTTCCAGCTGGAGGGCTACGCCATGACCCTGAGCGCCTTCGCCTGGAACATCGTGCACACCTACACGCTGACGCCGGGGAGACGCTACTCCTTCGGCTGCCGGTACAGGCTGGGCACGGCCTCCAACTTGGTGATGTACGTCAGCGCGGCCGACAACGACTACGTGGGCGCCACCGGCACCTTCCTCGGCACGCCCTCGCAGGGTGTCTGGAGCACGGCGCGCCTGGACTTCTCGGTGCCGCCGGGCGGAATCGCGAAGCTGCACTTCGGAGTCTATCCCCGGGCTGGTGCAGCAGTCGGCGGGCACGCTGGACCTGTACAGCATGCAAATCAGGGCAGCGCCTTCGAGGGAGAGTCTGTCTCAGTAACGGACCTGCTGGCGGACTCGCGGCCCTCACGGGCTCGGCCACGCTGGATGGGCTCACCGGCCGCGCAGGGCAACGTGGGCTGCGACCAGCTGTGCAACGACGTGAACTGCACCGACGTGTTCACGACGGGCGTGGACGCCTCGGGCGCCATTTCCTGCGCAGCGCTCACAGCCACAGGCGTCGCCGGAGCCACGCTGTCGTCCACAGGGGCCGTGTCAGGCAGCTCGCTGAGCATCACCGGCGCGGCCAGCGTGCCTGCTGAGCTCAGCCACCGGAATGGGCAGCACACTTACCATCAACAACACGGCCAACGCCGGGAACTTTACCACGGTGGGCGACGTCCACAGGCACGCTGACGGCCTTGGGCGCAGCAACTGCGGCGAGCTTCGCAGCCACCGGGGCGCTCACGGGCGCCACGCTGACCATCACCGGGGGGCCCGCTAGACTGCGAGAGCCTGGACTGCACCTTCACGGCCACGAGCGGCGGAGTGTCGACGGGCAGCGTGGTTGTGGCGACGTAACGAGCTCGGGCACGGTCTCCGCGCCGCAAGCTCTTTGCCTCCAACACGCTCATCGTGACCAACACCTTCTCGGACGATCTCTTCCTGACGAAGAACTGGGTGAGCAAGCTGCAGATTTCCAACAACAGCGCGGCCTCCGGAGCTGCGGCTGCTGGGCAACCGAGCGCCAGGGTCTTCCTGGAGCGGAACGGCGGGACGCACCAGTGCTGAGCTCATCATAATCAACGATAAGGCCTGGTCAGACGAAGAGCGTTCGACGCCTGCCCTGACTACAAACCAGAGGAACCCCGGCTGCCTTGTGAGCAAACGGGCAACGTGGTCTGCAACACGAGCTTCACGAATTTGTCGGACAGCAGGGTGAAGACGGAGATGGCCAAGGCCGACGTGGCAGAGCTCCCAGCTGTTCGACTCCGTGGAGGCAAGCAGCACAAGCGCCCGGACATGAACGAGGACCTGAGGGGCTTCGCGTCAAACGACTTCGCAACGAAGTGAAAGAACCTGACGGGCACCGCGGGTGGAGCGACGGCACGGACTCTCTCAATAGAGGGGGTTTCCCAAATGGAGTCTATTCCACCTGGGAGGCTCCTAGCACTCGTCCGTCCAGCATTTGACCTTGTCCTGCGAAGGATTCGAAGTCTTAAACGCTGCGTGCGTATGGCTGCAAAATAGTGACCCCTAGATACGCTTGCAATTTGGCTCCAGGTTGCATTTCAAGCAAGCCAACCTTTGCAGGGCTAAGAAAAATCAAAAAAAATGAAAAAAAGGGTCCCAAAAAAGGGGTCCCAAAAAAAAGGGAAAGGTTTCCTTTGGCAAAGCTTGACATCGCTTGAATGCAACCTGGAGCCAAATTGCGGCGCATATCTAGGGGTCTATTTTGCAGCCATACGCCTGCACGCGCGTTTTAGACTTCGAATCCTTCGCAGGACGAGGTCAAATGCTGGACGGACGAGTGCTAGGAGCCTCCCAGGTGGAATAGAATCCATGTGGGAGACCCCCTCTATTGCGCAAACCTAATCCATTTTTGCCGCAATATTGCGATAGCCTTTAACAAGGCAGCCTGCGGTTGTCCAAGTTCCTTGTCCAAGTTCCCCGGGCAAACTTGGGCAAGAGGAAAACACGTGATAAAATTTGTCCAGTTCCTTGTCCAAGTTCTTGTCCAAGTTCGGGTTTCCGCCCTGGGCCAGTTTGGAATCGGGGCCTGCCTGGAATCGGGGCGTAATACTGAGAGAGCTTGTAACACGGCAGCCCGGCAGTTATCCAAGTTCCTTTCCAAGTTCTCCGGGCGAACTTGGACAAGTGGCTCTGCAAGAGGAAAACACGTGATAAAACTTGTCCAAGTTCTTGTCCAAGTTCTTGTCCAAGTTCTTGTCCAAGTTCGAGTTTCCGCCCTGGGCCAAGTTGTGGAATCGGGGCCTGTAACACAAGACTTGTCCAAGTTCTTGTCCAAGTTCGGGTTCCCGCCCGGGGTGAGGCGCACGGAAGGAATCGGGTCCTGCCTGGAATCGGGGCGCTCCTGCTTGGATACTTATACTATTCTTTAAAATAACAAGACAACCAGAAGAAGAAAATATTAGGGTTGCCAGATCGGCAATTTCTGCAAAAAACCACTTGAATCGAGGGATTTGGTTCCGAAGCAATATGAAGGACAGCTCCTTGCTTTGAATCCATCCGCCTGAACCGCCGCATAAAGGTATCACAGCGTTCACTAGTGTACTGTCAACTGGGGAGAAGGCACCTTTGCTCCTTGCTTGGGATGATGCGGCATGAGCCAGACCATCCAGGTGTTGCAGCGTTCACTTCAAATTGCACTAGTGCGGGGTAACTTCAAAGGAACCAGGGAGGAATCGAACCCCTCCCCCTTCACCTCCGGAAGCTGCGCCTTTGCCAACTAGACTATGGCCTCTTGCTCCCTGGGCGTGGCTGGTGCGTGTCTTCGCGCCATCAGGTGGTGCTAACAAGGCAGCCTGCAGTTGTCCAAGTTTGTGGGGGAACCTGAACTTGGACAAGAACTTGGACAAATTTTATCACGTGTTTTCCTCTTGCAGAGCCACTTGTCCAAGTTCCCCCGCCGAACTTGGACAAGGAACTTGGACAACTGCTGGCTGCCTTGTTATTGTCTACGTGGGCCCAGGCGGGAGGGGCCGCCTGGAATCGGGGGGCTCCTCTTTTTAATAACAAGACAACCAGAAGAAGTAAGAGAATTCTCCTGCGGGGGAGGAACCTGAACTTGGACAAGAACTTGGACAAGTCTCCTGCTGCACCTCTGTCGCAGCCGTCCACCCGAAGAAAAGGATGACCACGATCTACGTGGACAGCCGCAAGAGAGTGGCCGGCTCGGACAGCGACTTTGAGGTAGACCTGGGAGAGTCCCTGCACTTGCAGAGCGACGCCCCCCATTGCGCATTAGCCGGATGCACGCATTGCATCCAGCCGCCATATGACTGCTGGATACGCGCTTGGTAGTGGGAGTTATGCCTTATTACGCCTGACGGGCTTTGGGTTGGCTTCCTTGCAAGCATTCGGACTGGTTCACAACTGCAATTGCGCGCTTGCTTGACAAGCTTGTTTGATCGGGAGTTATTTGCTATTTTCGTGCTTTGTAATTTTAATGATGTTTCTGTGCTCTGGCATGGGAGATACCATTGCAGCAAACAGAATTGGATGCTTGCAGAATTCTTCTTTCTTGGATTGCTTTCAGATTTGGATGAGCAAGGTTGTTTTCTCTTGGTTCCGCGTGGGAGCCGGATGTGTTCACATTGAAAGATGCCGTTCAGTCATGACCCTTGGTGGCCGGTTCTGCCTGTCTGGAGGTTTTGTGGGACCACGCTGAGAGTTTTGGGGGTTTTTGTTCTTTTCTAGCCCGGGGAAAAGTTTGGATCGTCTCTGTCTTGCTGTTTTCGCAGCGTGCCGCCGTCCAACTGTGAATAGCGCTTGCGGTGGCTGGTGTGGTGGCTTGGTGGTTTCGGCTGCTGGGTTGGTGTGGTGGTGTGTGTGTGTTTTTATGTGCCCACAGGGTCCCTGTCAGCATGTGAATAGCCGCGACTTGACTGTCGGCTTCTGGGAAATAAAAAAAGGTTCTTGCAGAATCCACCTTAACTCCAAAGAGACAGACCAATGGGGACTTGCCTTGAATTGTATTAGAATTCTTCATATTCTGCCACTGAAAGGTTCTGGATCCTCGAATTAGCCTGCGGCGCCCACAAGAAGACGGCGCGTGCGAGATCGAGATCCCAGTCCCCCGCGGGCCCCAAGAGCAAAGGCAAGGGGAAGAGGGCAAGGATCGCAACGACCTTGGTTGCCTCCTGAGCTCATGGATGTTCCCGACATTCATGCCTTGATTGCGCAGGGTTGTTGCAAGTGTTGGGCTCATAATATCAAAGACAAGACCTGCGGTCCGCTGACTCACAATGCCTGTTCCAACGGAGAGCGCCTTTGCTTGAAGTGGGCGGTCGTCGTCCGTTGTATGAGCACGGAAGCTGACTACCCCAGCGGGGCACTAAGTGCCAATGCGACGCCTCCCTGGACGACAATGAGCAGTTTTTGCATGATTTTTCCTCGCGTGTTGCCGGGCAAAGATTGGATACCTTGTTCATGGTAGAGGTCTTTTCTGGTGCAACGGGACTCACAGCTGCTTGCAGGCGTGCCGGCTCACACAAAGTGTTGGTGTCGACGCGCGCGTGAACAGGCAGACGAAATCGCCGACCATCAAGCTCAACCTGCTCAAGGAACATGGCGTGGAACTCCTTATTCCTGAGGCGAAACAACATAGTGTATTGCCATTTGGGCCCGCCTTGCGGAACGAGCTCCGAGCTTGAGAAATACAGAGGCTCGGGGCCAGCTCCAAGCCTTTGCGCTCGACTTCGTTTCCAGATGGGCTGTTGCGCCTTGCAGGTGTATCATTGCAGCGAGTGCGTGCAGCAAACCAGCTGTACTTGAAAATTTTTGCCTTTTGCCAACAAAGAAAGATCTTTTGCAGTGTCGAAAACCCGGCTAGGTCCCATTTTTGGAGGACGTCGTTCTTTCTTGCACATTTGCATGATGTCCCGGGTCCTATCTTTGCCACTTTCACCACTGTATGTACGGGTCCCGGAGACGAAAATCCGTTTTGATGCAATGTTCCTTCTATGCAATCCTTGGCAGTGCAATGTGATGATCGGCACGAGCATCTTAAGTGGGGGTTCAACAACAACAGGTGGACCACTGCTGATGAAGTTGAGTATTCCCTCAAACTGTGCACTGCGATGGCCGAATGTGTACGTCAACAACTGTTTTCCATTGGAGCTAACATAATTTTGATGCAAGGCAGACCCAAGTTGGTGCCAACTTGCAACCGCGGGGCAAGCGTGTCAAGCCCTTGGTTCGAGAATTCTTTGCAGTGGCACGCGTGCGCGGGCAACGTTCCAGCCTTTTGGACTTCCCTCTCAAGAACGAATTTCTTGTGCCACCTGACATGACCTTTGTCTCTGACCGCAAGGTGCAGGTTCTTCCCCAATGGCAAACGGACTCTTGAACAGGCACGATGGCGGGAGCTTTCAGCACTGTGTTCAGCAGATTTTGTGCCACCGGAGCCTGTGACCGGTTGTGATGCTAATTCCTCCAATCCGATGAAAGACGGTTGGGTGGAAGCCACTTTGGGTCTCAAAAAAAACCTACGTTTGCATCTACGTTCGCGCGACTGCGGCCCAGACGCGGAAAGGTATTATCCACCATAGCAGAGGTCGTGGCTAGTCGGTCCAATGAGTGTGGACAACCTTCCTGATGAGTGTTACACGTAGGTTTGGGGTCCATCAAGGCACCCATGTTGTGGACGGGGTGCAGGTCCCCCAAGTCAGGCCAATTGACGACCACACTGAGAGCCTCATCAACTTGACAAACAGCAGCAGTGAGTCCATTGAAGTGCGCGGTGTTGACGCTGTGGTGTCTGGTGTTGCTCTCAGAATCCGTGCTGCCAAAGAGCGAGGTGTGAGCGAGAACCTCAATGGATTTGTGAAAGGCCTGCAAATTTGCCTCTCTCTGACAAGGCGCTGCGTGACGCTTATATTGTGGTTGTCGATCCTGGTGACCGTCAGCCCAGGATATTTCAGCAGCTGTCATGGGATTTTGCCGCACTTCACGGGCTATTTGGCAGCTGGGAGTATATTTCGATGACTTTATCCTTATAGATGATGTCTCTGAGAATGCGCACCTCAACCTTGTTGTGACTCCTTTCTTTTCTCTGCTTCTTGAACAAAGTCATTGACTTGTCACCACGGCCGAGATCTGTCATGATCTGGCGACATGGTGTTGCAAGTGCAGCCAATATCTCTGATGGACCCTCCAGAGGCCAGTTTGAAGGTTTGGAAGGAACCTACAGGTCGTGTGTACCCTTGGATGATATTCTCGCAAGGCTTGGATTAGTGCCGGGGGATTGTGCGTTGAAGATGTATCGAAATCTCATGTGAGATAAGGATATGTCCATGTGGACTAAGATGACTTCCCCCGAGCCTAGCCGTAAAACAGTGCAAGTGTGTCATCTATAAGGGAATGTCAACAATGACCGTATATCTATATGAATGCTTTTATATGGTTTTTGTATGTGATTAATATTTTGGTTTGGCTCAAGCGGAGCTCTTCGGTGCTAAGTAAAGAAGGTGGCGCTCTTCGTAGAAGATAAAACCTTCTTTGCGTGCGTAGAAACCCCCTCCCCCCTTTTTATGTTTGGGGGGGGGTTTTGGGGTCCGCTTGAGTTCTGTCTTTACGCGGTTTGCCTTACGCGTGATGAAACTTCGGTTTGTTATAGCACATGTGGTTGGCGTGATAGTATTTGCTTGTGCATGTGCACAATGTATTTCATGCAACCGAACGTAAATTTGGCTCAGCGGTGGGCGGGTTGGTTCCCCCATGTTTTGGCCGGAAATTTTCGCTCCCACCTCCCACCCCATGTCTTCGTCGCTCCCCGTTGGGGGTAAGATGACTTCCCCCGAGCCTAGCCGTAAAACAGTGCGAGTGTGTCTCTCAAAAGGGAATGTCAACAATGACCATATATCTATATGAATGTTTACATATGGTTTTTGTATGTGATTAATATTTTGGTTTGGCTCAAGCGGAGCTCTTCGGAGCTAAGTAAAGAAGTGTTGTGGATTCTGTTGTAACAAGATTGTTAGCATCTGTGCGGATATGGACATCCGCGATTTCGCCTGTAATGTCTGACCAGAGTCCGCGATGAAATAAGGCTGAGCCGCAACAACGCATTAGTCCAATATAGTAACAGTTGTGGACATGGTTGTGGCGGTGATCTTATGCGTCTCTTGAATTCGATGAGCCCTGGCAAAGATTTCTCTGTTCTGCAAGGAAGATAACATGTCTTCATTATTGCTGGAGGCATCTGGATGGCCTACTATTCAGGTCTTCCAACGAAGGGGCCAGAATCTCATACTACGAACGTGCTCAGTGATGATGATGATGGTTGATGGTAGTGGATGATGCTGATGCTGATGCTGATGGTGAGGATGTTTTGTGTGATAATTGTCCCGGCCACGGTGATGATGGATGACGACGAAGAAGGCGATGGTTTTCAAATGATGATGAGAATAATCATGATGGTGCGTGATGGATGACGATGATGAAAATGGTGATGATGGTGATGATGACAATGTTGATCGGTGCACGACTATCATTGATGATAGCGGACGATGATGATGACGCGCGATAGCATGACGCACGATATGATGACGATGACAGTGACGGATGATGAAGATTGTCACCATGAAGATGATGATGAGTGATGATGATGACGGATGGTGATGATGCAGAAGATGAATATGATGGATGATGATGGTGACGAGGATGATGGATGATTGTGATGATGGAGGATCATGAAGGACGCTGATGATGGGTGATGATAGGTGATGATGATGATGATGATGATGCATGGTTTTCATGGTGATCATGCTGACGGATGATGACGATGATGGATGATGAAGGTGATGATGATGATGATGATGATCCTCCGCGCCATGAGGACTATCTTTGTGGCATCCTCTGTGCAGCACAGTTGAACCGTGCGCAAGATAGAGGCTAAGGCTGACGATGACGATGACAGGTGATGATGGTGTGGACGATGATGACGCGTGATGGTGATGGACCATGATGATAGTGATGCTGGTCACGATGACTGAGGGTGATGATGATGATGATGATGATGATGATGCGTGATGATGATCATCCGTGTCACGATGACTGTCGTCGTAGCACCCACTGCGCGCCAAGCGCTGCCTAACGGCGCAATTGATGCGTGTTTGAGATACGGGATTAGACCGCGGTGATGATGACGCTGATACGAGAACCACGATGATGACAACAATGACGGATGACGACGATGATGATGATGATCACCGATGCTGCTGATCGCCATGATGGTGATGATGGGTGTTGACGAGTGTTGGTGCTTCGACGAGGAGGATGATGATGGATTGCGATGATGATCGCCATGATGATGGTTGTGACGATGATGATGGTTGACCAATCTGATGATGATGCTGGGTGATGATGACGATCGTCCGTGGCAGGATGACTGTCATCGTAGCATCCTCTGCGCGCCGAGCTTTGCCTAACAGCGCAGTTGAGGCGTATGTGAGATATGAGCAAAGGCGACGAGGACGAAGGATGATGACGATGATGGATGGTGATGATGGATGAAGACGATGATCGCGATTGGATAGTGATGACGATGATGGTATGGTTGATGCTGGATGCTAATGACGATGATGGTGATGATGATCGATGACTGATGATAGATGATGACGATGGTGATGATGGTTCTGATGTTGGATGATGAATGATCGATGATTGATGGATGATGATGATGATGATGATGATGATGATGGCGATGATGATGATGATGATGATGATGATGATGATGATGGATTGTCGTTGCGCGACTAACAAGTCAATCTGACGCTCAAAACCGCCAAAGCGGTCGCAAGTCAATCTGACCCATGTCAGAAAACCCTAGAAGGGATGGGACGGGATGGGACGGGATGGGAGTGGCTGAATGAATGAACGAACGAATATGAATACGAACGAACGAACAAGCGAAGGACCGAATGGTGAATCAATGAACGAACGAACGAATGAATGAATGAACGCATGAATGACATGAATGAAAAGAACGGATGGATGGATGGATGGCTGAAGGAATGAATGAGTGACTGAGTGGGAGGAAGGACTGGATGAATGAATGAATGATTGAATGAGTGTGCGAACGTAACAAATGAAGGAATGAATGAATGAATGAATGAAGGAAGGAAGGAAGGAATGAATGAATGAATGAATGAATGAATGAATGAATGAATGAATGAATGAATGAATGAATGAATGAATGAATGAATGAATGAATGAATGTGAATGAATGAATGAATGAATGAATGAATGAATGAATGAATGAATGAATGAATGAATGAATGTATCAAATGAATGACGGAATGAATGAATGCATGAACGCATGAATGAGAAGAAATGAAATGAACTGAAACGAAAGGAAATGAAATGAATGAATGAATGAATGCATGAAGGAAGGAAGGAATGAATGAGTGAATGAAGGAATGAACGAAGGAATGAATGAACGAATGCAGGAGTGAATGAAGGAATGAATGAATGAATGCATGAATGAATGAAATGGATGGAGTGGAATGGAATGGAATGAATGAATGAATGCATGATTGAATGAATGAACGAATGAATGAATGGATGAATGAATGAATGAAAGAAAGAAAGAGAGAATGAATGCATGACTGGATGAATGCATGAATGAATGAGCGAACGAATGAATGAATGAATGCAGGAATGGCTGAACGCATGAATGAATGACATGAATGGAATGGAATGGAAAGAGTGAATGAATGAATGAATGAACGAACGAACGAACGAACGAATGAATGAACGAACGAACGAATGAACGAATGAACGAACGAACGAACGAATGAATGAACGAACGAACGAACGAATGAATGAATGAATGAGTGAGCGAATGAATGACAGGAAGAAAAGGCATAAATGAATGAATGGATGAATGAATGCATGAATGGAAGGAAACGAAGTGAAATGAAATGAAATGAGCTGAAATGAAACGCAATGAAATGAATGAATGAATGAGTGCATGAAGGAAGGAAGGAATGAATGGACGCATGAATGAATGAATTGAATGAATGAACGGACGCATGAATGAATGAAATGAATGGAATGGAGTGGAATGGAATTGAATGGAATGGAATGCAATGGATGAATGAATGAATGAATGAATGAATGAATGAATGAACGAATGAATGAACAAATGAATGAATGCATGAATCAATGAATCAATGATTCAATGCTTGAATGAATGAACCAATGAATGAATGAATGAACGAACCAATGAAAGAAAGAGTGAATGAATGAAATGAACGGAATGGAATGGAACGGAACGGAATGGAACGGAGTGGAGTGGAATGGAATGGAATGGAATGGATGAATGAATGAATGAATGAATGAATGAATGAATGAACGAACGAACGAACGAACGAACGAACGAACGAACAAAAACTGAATGAATGAACGACTGAATGAAAGAACGGACGAACGAACGAATGAATGAATGAATGAATGAATGAATAAATGAATGAATGAATGAACGAACGAACGAACAAATGAATGACATGAATGAAAGGAATGAATGAATGAATGGATGGATGGATGAATGAATGAATGAATGAATGAATGAATGAATGAATGAATGAATGAATGAATGAATGAATGAATGAATGAATGAATGAATGAATGAATGAATGAATGAATGAATGAATGAATGAATGAATGAATGAATGAATGAATGAATGAATGAATGAATGAATGAATGAATGAATGAATGAATGAATGAATGAATGAATGAATGAATGAATGAATGAATGAATGAATGAATGAATGAATGAATGAATGAATGAATGAATGAATGAATGAATGAATGAATGAATGAATGAATGAATGAATGAATGAATGAATGAATGAATGAATGAATGAATGAATGAATGAATGAATGAATGAATGAATGAATGAATGAATGAATGAATGAATGAATGAATGAATGAATGAATGAATGAATGAATGAATGAATGAATGAATGAATGAATGAATGAATGAATGGATGGATGAATGAATGAATGAATGAACGAATTTCTGGTTGTTGTTGTTGATGTTGATGTTGTAGTAGTAGTAGTAGTAGTTGTTGTTGTTGTTGTTGTTGTTGTTGTTGTTGTTGTTGTTGCCTTGAAGCCTTTCATTTCCGGAGAGATGTTGGTTCGTTGGGATACGCTGTTTGAACTTGTGGTGTCAATGGATGACATGTGTGTGTATTGGCCGTCTGTTAGGGACCACAAACTGTCGCAAACAGAGGCACCACATGCAGCTCGATGTGATGCTACGGGCCAGGTTTGTTGAGTTTTGGTTTGTTCGATTGTCTGAAGGGCCGTGGATGATTTGTCCTATTTTGTGTGTATTATGCTGACAGACAAATCTGTTTTTCACATTTTTGTTGGAACGCTTGCTCGACGCTGTGTGCACAACTCTGTGCTTTTCCCTCATCAGCTCAAACCAGTACAAACGGTACACGGTTGTCGTTCACATTGAGGCGAGGGGCTCAGTCCGTTGGCGTGATGAGGCAAAAAATCATTGGTAACACAACCATTTTGCGGCCAGGTTGGGGACTTTGAGGTGGATTGGTTGGTTTATCATGAGTCGTTTTGTCCCCTCGCATTTCTCGCTTGGCTGAGGCCATGGGAGCCGTGGCGTCCAGTGCCCAATGCGCATGCCAAAGGGAGGCTGTACGTTCTTTCCAGAAACTTTCATTGTCAGGAAATGTGTTTGCTCTGGCATTGGATGCCGCGGAGATGCGACCAGTGCGAAACCTCTGTAATGGTAAGACCATATGCAACTCACTTCGTTTTAATCAAGCAGCGTTTGCAAGCGACAATTCGCAAAGATTATCTTTTTTCTCCTAGCATTTGACACGTCGGAGCATGCAAGCTACAGCATGGACCATGGCCATTCTGGCAGACAAGCACAAAAGTCATTTTGTGTTGGACTTCCGGCCAGCTGGATGTGCACTGTTGCTCTCCGCAGTCTTGTTTGTCACGCTGCTCACATGTGACTTGTGGGCAGGCTGCACAGTTTGTGGGCACGGTGAAACAAGTTGGAAGGCCAACAGGCCATTGCTGTTGCATTCTTGTAGACATGTGGAAATATGTCTCCACATGGGGAACCTGTTTGCACAGGGGAAAAACAACAAAGACACAGCTGAAGTGTTTGAGACTCACATCTGGCCGTGCTTCAACGGCAGGTATCTGCAGCCCCTGTGGCAGCTCGCAGCCTGCAAAGGCTGAGGCTGCCCCGGTGGCGTGCAATGTGGCAGGCGGGAAAGGAAGCCCACAGCTCCATACTGTAGATGGATACAAAATTCATTTCGTCACCACTTGGAAACCATGGAGCCATAGCGTTTGTTGGTATTTGCAGGGGAATCATTCATTCCAGGGTTTAGGTGGTGCAGGATTTTGTCCATCCACAGTATGTGCACTGGCATTGTGATAGGATGGACATGCTTGAAGATGGGGAGGACGACAAGCAGCAAAGAACAGGTTTATCCTTTTGGTACTGGATGAGAGGAAACATTTGCTCCATCAATTAACATCTTGTTCTGCAGGTTTCTTGTACAAAAGTCATACACTGCGGCAACGCTATGCTTTCTGCATGCTTCGCCTGCTGAGCAGATACTCAGCAAACTTATCTGACATGGCAGCTACTGTATCAATGCTCCCTAGCCAGCAATTCAGTTCCACAACAAAATGTTGCTTGTGGTGTCAGACAATAGTGTCCAGCTGACCCACCGCCAAAATGCTGCTTCTGCCCCAAGGACAACAAGCAAATAAAATCATTGAACAGCTTGTCTGTCGATTTATCTACTCCAAAGTTGCCAAGCTTTATGTTTCAGTGCGTGCGCGCTGTGTCGAGGCTTCAATTGCAGATGCGCAAGCTTGAATTCAAACGGCAATGATGCCCTTGCCCTTAATGTGCCGCCAGGCTATGACTGGGCGCCGGACGCTTCCAAGCCTGAGGAGACTGGGCACCATGGCACCTCGTGCAACTGGTATTTGGCACACCAGGGTCCCTCAAAACAGGGGCCCCGAAAGTGGTGGTTTCCCTTTTGGTTTCCCTTTAAAACGAAGCGAAATCGGGCAGCCTCACAAAAACACGCACGTCTCTGAGGTTCGTGTTTTCTTTGGGAAAGCGGTACGGTGCAGGAAGAGACCGCGTCCACCGTGGCGGACACGGCCGAGGACATTGGATCGGTTTCTGGAGCCATGGTTTTTGGTGTATGGATTGGTTTCCTCACTGGTATTTGCAGCCCCACCGGAATTGCAAAGGGCATCTAGGTGTGCCAAGGTGCACGTGAGATGTTGGATAGCAGCTACATGAGTGCTGCTAATATGCTAAAGTAATGTTGCCAAGCTGAGTCGCTGTGACATTCCTGCGAAGCCCAAACAGCTCAACTGCTTTGGGAGTGAACGCACAATGAAGCTGCCTGACTCCCTTCATGTTTTGATCATAGACAGGGGTTCTTGCTCTGGTCCAAGCTTTCTTGAGAATGATGGGAGAAGCTCACTGAATACTGTTTCCCGCACAGTGTCAGGATCGGCCTGCGGATGCTTCCCCTGAGAGCGCGGACGGCAGGCGACGACTGATCGGGAGTTGGATGTTGGTGATTCGTTTCCCAGTGCCAATTGGAACCAGAAAAGAAACCAGCAAAGACACAAAACGCAACCAAAGCAAACCAAAAACATGTTTGGCACCAAAGGTAGGTTTCTTCTCTGGTTCAACCAGAGCAGCCTTCTGAAAAGTAAGCGGGTTCGGACAGGGCAAGCAAGCGGCTTGCCCAGTACTTCATTGGGACAAGAGCAAGACACACTGCGCGGGACATGCAGCATGACAGTAATTGCACGGATTGTTGCACATGAGATGCCGCCTTGTATATCTCAGGGGTAATGCAATGTACATGCACAATGAAATGCTATATATATATATATACACTCTTCAGGTCACAGCGAGTGAGCCGTTCTGTCAAAGAGTATTGTTTTGCGCCGGGGATATCATTGACATATCTATTTGAATCACAACATGTGGCAAGACAGCTGGGAGGAGGTCACGTGTCCAGTTTACACTCAAATCATCAATCCATGGTGTGCTTGTCTCTCAGATATGTACCACATTGCACCTCAGTCAGGCCGTTGGGCTTAGTCGGAGAAGGTTCTTTCAACCAAGTAGGCTTTCTCAAGAGCTTGCTTATTCCCAACGAGCATGCAAACCACGATGACAACCAGAACCTGGGTGGATGAAGGGTAAGGGACACTTCCAGCCAGAAATTGGTGCGGCCGCCCTCTCAAAGTGTTATTTTCTTGCGTAGACCAAGTTCTGATTTTTTTGTTCCTGCTCTGTTTTGGTATCACTCTTAAGAAGTAGAGCAGTCGCTGAGCGTCTACGTGCTCATAACATATCGTGCATGAAGCAGCCCAGCGGAATGTGCATCATGGGGAAGTCACCAGAAGCCAAATGAACATGCCATGTGTTTCTCAAAGAATTGGGCAATATTTCACAATGGCACCCTGCTATCATATCATTGATTTATCGTGTCATCATGTCGTTGTGAGTTCAGAACACCATCATGTCATGAGCTCGTGTGATTGTGTTGTCATGCGTACCTGTGCACGCCAGCCTCACTTGTTTGCTTTTGCCTCAACCAATACCAAATCAGCGCATTTCTGGTCATGAGTGTATAGACAATTCCAAGGGAGACATCCGGCGTTTGACTCAGACAAGTTTCCAGTATGGCATGTGACAAAGCAAACATTTTGGGGCAGAAAAGGTACATCGAAGTCATGAGAACATGCCTAGAACATTCTATGTATTCTCTCATAGACATAGAACCTTCTGCGTATTTTTCCATGGTGTGGAAACTCCCATAGACAGAACATTCCACAAGCTGTTTGGGAGAGGCTCGGAGACTTTCTGCAAAGATTACCCTCGGCCAGGGAGCCGGAGGCTGCGCAGGACGCCGCATGGGAGGGAGGGGGTGCAGGATAGGAGAAGGGTTGGTCTTGTCGCTCTTTGAGTGGTCAAAATTTTGGTGCCCAAAAAGGCCCCTGGTAAATGGAAACAAGGACTTTTAAACCTGCGGCCCAAGTCCTGGTTGTTTGAATTTGACTCATTCCCACTTCTTGCTTTGTTTGCTTTTTTCAATGGGAGTCCGCAAGAACAACTGGGATGGAGCTGCGATGGTGTACTCAAGTTGAGTTTAGCCGCGGCCAGGTCTGAATTCCTCCCAGTCAAGGTTCTGTTTCCCACCTTTCATTCCCCTCTCTCCTGTCCCAAGTTGTTTATGTAAGAGCATGGCACAAGTGTTTTGCTTGCTTGGAAGGAGCAGGCGAATTGGCCAAGCTGTTTGGGATTGGCTCGTATCAGAAGCCAGGGCCCTGAAAGCCCATAATCCTTTTTGAGCATCAAGCCGAGTCAGGTCTTCCAAGCTTGGTCAATTTTTGTGCTTCATTCAGCTGCGCGCAGAACCGATCTTGTAAGGAACCTCTGGGCCATGTGGCCAAGGGTCAAAACTTCGTACTGCCAGTGAACATCCCAATCCCCACTAAAATAGACTAAAATGGGTGGTGCACCTATCCCAAAATGGTACCATTGGTTTTGAACCATGGCCATGTGCGCAACCGGCTGCTCGTGACCTGATTGAAGAGTCCCATGGCAGGAGGAGGCAAAGCCTCCGCCCAAGCCTGCGCCCACCACACCCATCACCCTGGAGACGCTGCAGGTTGGGCCGGGGACTTCCGTGGGGGCTTTCGGGGCATGCGCATGGGAGCCCCCGTTCTGTTTTTGTTGGGGCTGCGAGATCCAACGTTGATGCTTGACGAAGCGCCGTGGGTTGAGCGTTAGCTATCACTTGGAGGAAAAGCTGGTGTGGACTGGGGCTAGAATGGGGTTCAAACCAGACCAGTTTGGATATCTCAGGTGAGCTTCAAGAATTTGTCCCCAGTGAGCTGCGACATGTCCCTGCTCCAGCACAGTCCTTGGACTCCCCAAATAATTCCTTGACTGATTTTCGGAATCACTCGCTTAACGATTCCTTGTACGGTTCCCTGACATATCTCCCGGAATGATTCCATGAGTATCTCCCTGTATCATGATTTCTGGATGATGTTCCCCCTGAAGGATTCCTAAACTACAGAACGGTCCCCGAACCATACCCTAATTACGCTGATTTGGCCCAGCCAGCTCTCTTGCCCCGCACAGGGAGAGTGGGTCAACAGTATGGGCGCAAAGATCTCAGTGAGCGGCACGCAGGCGATCAGATTCCCGCGAGCATGTCGACCTTTCTGTTTGAAGCAATGAGCTCGTGCAAGTCATGACCGTCATTTTTTTTGACACCGGATGCTTTCATTTGGTATGTGCTTGATTTACTTCGGCCTGCTGAAGTGAGCCTGACAACTGCAGCGACGGTTTTCTCTGGCTTTCTGCTGATAACTCTGCAGTGGGTTCCTGTGTGGAATGCAAGAGTCAACCAACTGCTGATTGCACACACTTCAGTTCGTGTCGTATGTGAATGCAAACCACAGTTGATGTCCATGTGGGAGGTTCCCAAGGTCCGGAAAGACTCATTTCAAGAGAAGGCCGAGGATATGTTGGGTCGTAGCAGGCAAGATGTTTCGGGAGCCTGTGTTTCTGATGATGATCGGTACAACTGCCCGACCTTTTGCAAATTCTAGAGTACATGAGTGTATGTTTCCAGGATTTCACAGGTGCCGGCAAAAGTAGATCTTAAACTTTGACAGTGCAACTGCACCAAGGGCATTGTAGCGGCTGTGAGATGTCTGGGCTGCGGTCAAAGACGACGCAGATGCATTTCAGGGGATTTTGCTTATACACAGGTTTTAGACATGTGACTATGGCAATCGGCGATTTGCCAGCCGCAGTTTTCTGCGCGGCTTCTTTGCCGCGGGTACGTAGCCAGGCTTTTTCTTGAGGCTTCAATCTCCCTTTCGACAGGTGACGCTGAACGGCCTGCTGATGAAAGCTCATCCCGTGATGTTGGACGAGGATGGCACCGTCTTGGCCCAAGAGACGGGCATTCGTTGGCTGGGAGCTATGTGGGCTAGAAACAAACAAAAGGCATCCAGCCCAACTCATTAGCTTCAGCGCTTTGAAGTGAGAAGGGGGGGGCATGAAAAGCACCAACGAGTTGCTGAACTACATTCGAAAAAGAAGGGCATGGAAGATGTGGAGATGCGGAACACTGCCTCATTGAGAAGCATTCTTAGACCAGGTGCCTAGGAACCTATGCAGCAAGTTGTCCTGAAAAAACATGCTGATACTGCAATGGAACACACACCCCAAAATAGAGACGCACGCAGTTGCACACTTTGTGCCATGCGGATCAGACTCACTTGATATCCAAAACTTGCAGCATCAACAAAAATATGTCAACAATCGACCAAAAGTGACAATCATCTAGTTTCTATTTCACGTTTTACGACTTGTGAAGGCAAATCTTGTGACCGACAGGACCGGTGGGTGAACAAGAGCTCGTCACCCGAAGACATCGCCACTAAAAGCAAGCATCAATGCAAGAAAACGTCACCAGAAGAACATCTCCAAACATGGTTTTTCCCTGCCCAATCTCTTCGTGTGCTGCCTCTTAGCTGTTCACTCTGCTTGTCCGTACGTGCGATTGTTCTCAAGGATTTCGATTTGAGCCCGTAGCGGTTCTCCTTTTCTTCTTCGCAGAAGTAGAAGCAGCAGAAATCTTGCACTCTGCTTCAGCTTGCGTGTGCAAATCAAAACGGGAACTCCATGAGGGCGTTGCACTGCAGCATAGCCATGCTAGCCTGCGCTTGCGTTTCTGAGCTGGAACAAACAAGGGTTTATCCTTGAGCTAGTGCAGTAACCCAGAACAGCGGCATACACTTGTCTTTTGAAAAGCGTATCACCGCGAGTCGACTGAACTCGACAGTGTCAAGTCTAAGACTGTTGTGAAGCTTCAGGTGAATGCGGCTCACATCGTCTTAGCAATGTGACCGCCAAATTGCAGCGACACAATGTGTTGCGTCTTTTTCTTGCTGGTGCTCAGCAGGGAACGAGGGAATGAGCCTGTGGATGTCTCTCATTCCCTGCTGAGAACCAGCAAGTTTTCCATGGATGTGTTCATGTCTTCTTAACCATGCGTGACTATTCCCCCATGCATTCTTGTGGCTCCAGGTCAGCAGCGTTGGCAAGATTTGGCAGCTGAATGGTTGGCGAGAGCCTTAGGGATGAGAGAAGAGCAGCCGTTGCCTATATTCAGAAGCAGGCATAGCAGGCTAATGAAGCATCGGACCGGTGACATCATGCCGTAGCTTCGAGACTTTTTTGGACCGGATCGGGATTACCATTCAAGCGCTCAAGGTTGGAGGATGACCGCGTGGAGTTCAAGGAAGCTCCGAGCAAGGAGGTGATGCAGTTTGCCCGTTCAGTCATTTGGACAAAGGCCTGCAAGAGAGAGGAAAGCAGAGAGAGAGAGAGAGAGAGAGAGAGAAAGAGGTGGATAGAGGGCGGTCAAAAATCACAGGGTTTCCCTGATTTTTTGTTAGTTGGGTTGAAAGGGCATTAAGTGTGTGTGTTTCCATCTCTTTCCATTCACGTTGAGCTTGCATCTAACGGATGTTGGGACTTCCTGTGGAGTTTACCTTTTTTTTGTGTCTTTTGTGTTTATTGAATCCCATACACGAAGCGGGGATGTTGGTAAAGCACTTCAGACATACCGACGTCTCCGTACTGTCTTTGCAACCGACTTTGAAGCCTGGACTGATCCCAATCGTTGAGAATCGCTCGATGAACGACATCTCTCAACTTTTTTCTCCCGCGAAAGATGCGCTGCTTACCTTTGGAAGCGCTTCAATATGATTGCACTCGTTGGTTGGATTCGCTGCTTACCGCTTGAATCACTTCACTATGATGGCACTCCTCGGTCGGAGGGTTTTTGGCGGCTGAATGGCTGGGGGGTCGCAGGCCTCATCCGAACGGATGCAAGCCTGGACGGAGCAGATGAAGGGCCTCGGCTACGCAGGCTGGAGCTCGCGGAGCTGGTTTGCTGGGTGCAGCGTGGCGTCCTTTTTTGTTTTGGATGCTCGGTACCGTTCCTTTTTTTAAAGTGGAACCAAAAAGGATCACCATCATGGGTCCCGGGCCGTACAAAAGATTTAGGTGTCATTCAGGTCTTCTCTCATACGGGCACTGCCAATGGGTTAGACTGCCTCACCATTGGCAGCATGCATTTCGTGTGCATGCTTTGTCAGGCTCGACATGTACCTCACTTGTGTCTTGTAAGGTTTTGGGAAGCCCAATCGGCAGCGCATGGATTGCTGTTGTTCTTTCTGAGCCCCTTTGATTTCTATCAATCTCTCAACAAAAAATATAGTTTGCGGTTAAACAGGTCCTGTAGCAAGCAGGCACAGTGAATGCAAGTGAAGGAATGTGAACCAATGCAGGTCGGATTGAGCTGTGCAACGTGTATGTGCAGATTTGGCAAATGGCATCTGCAGCACTCGCAAGAGGCTTTGACTCACGGAAGCTGAGCCTTTTGGAAGGCTTCCACCTGATGGCCTGTCTTCCATGAAGGGCTTCTTGGCGTGCCAGATGCTTCTGGATCTTTTGTCCCAGGCTCATCCTCCGACCCCCTGAAGCGTGGTGTTGAGGTGCGGGTGGGAGTGGGAGGTGCGTGGGGTTGTCATGGATACTGGTTGGAGGTTGAATCCAGCTGTAAGCTGCCAAACCGGATGAGGCGAGGCTGACAAGTGTTTTGAAGGGTTAAGCCGGCATGTGTTCGAGTGAAAAGCTCTTAACCTGATGTCCATGTTGCTTCTAGAAACGTGTTTGGTCCATGCGCTTGCTAGCTGTGACAATCGTATCATGTTCTTCTAGTTGTGTTGGCGATTGAGTCGCTGGGATTGCTGATAGTAAATTGATCACCTCCATCGCACAACCACAATTCAATCTGCCTGTTGTAGGACACAGCATGAGCTTCACTTTGAGATGCGAGCGGCCAATGTCCGCTGTTCGAGGGCTGCTGCCCTGGCACCTCTGATGCCCACGCCAAGCTGGCGGGGGCCTGAAATTGGGGCAGTCGCCTATGGGACGACCTGACTTGACGGGGCAGCTTCCGCGTCGTCGCGGCGCTGGCAGTTGGCAGTGGTTTGACATGCGATCCTTGTGTCAACATCAGGTGCCTTGCTTGGAAAGCAAGCGCATTTGCAGTGAAATCAGTTCTTTGTAATGCAGTTCTTTTGGCCAAATTGCCCTGCACCTCCCTTGCTCGAGATTTGGTTGCAATGTCCGTTTCAAGAAGTTCCAGCATCTCCGGTCTGTATCCGCACTGCTCTTTTTGCAATTTGTGCACTTGCTAGCATAGACAAGTTGGAGCTGTCAGAGTAGGTTCCAATTCTTGCTGCTGGTCGCAAGGATTTGCCTTTCATGCCTTTTGTGTTTTCTTGTATGCGAGTCGTCGATCTCAGGGGCCCCTTGTCGCTATCCCCACCAAAAAAAGGACGCACCTTTGGCGGCGCGCTCCAGCCACCCAGGTTTGCACCTGTTCGGCAATTCGGCAAAGCGTTTGTCAGATGGCGACAATTGCTCCAACTTGGGCCAATGCTTTGCGCGGCTCTTGGGCCTTGAGATACCAGGCATGCCCCGCAGCGAATTGTCGAACTTTTGCCAGCGAAATGCTAAAGTCTCGTGGGAAAGGGGCACTCATTGTGTCTAGCTCAGAAGCAACATACATACAACTCAATTGTCGTAATTAGCGATGCTGCTTGATTTGCATTTTTGGGGCTATTGTCGGGAGCTTGGCGGGCCACCGTTCTATCAGGTCGCAGATGACGTGGACAAGGACAAGGCGCTGCCAGGTTTCGACCTTTGCTTACACTTCCTTTTCAAGTTCTTTTTTTTGGGAACGCTTTTGGTAAGGCAAGTCTTGGGAAGGCAGCCGGGAGCAGCGAGTGGCGGGCATGAGGTTAGATTTTCGCACCTGTTCGAGGCTCCAAGGTCCACTAGCCGGTCAAATCGGCATTCGACGCTGGTTGCCACAGAAAGACATGGCTACTTAGTGCAGTCGACATGAGTGATAGAGCCACAAGGCGAGGTGGGCACTCTTGCAATTCCTCGCACTTGGGAAGAGTCTTCTATTGCTTGGCCTTGATTCCGACTTATATCACGCAGTGATGCGCAAAGCTACGATCCTGCTCTCAGTGTCCAACCCTGGCCATTTTGGTCCGCTCGGCTTGGTTTTATTTGATCGCCTCAGATGGCGAGTGCCGCTGGGCGAAACTCGATATCACGGTGAAACATGTTTCATTGGATTCAAGTCTCAGAGGCCGAGCTGGGGCTGCTCAATGACCTGATTTCCAAGTGGCGCGTGCCAGGGGTGGCGAAGGCGAGAGGGCCTATGCGACCTTTGCCGAGAGTTGTTTCCACAATCCCGCAGCCCCTCTTGCCTAGGATACTCGTTTCAGGTTGCTGGGCCCAAGGTTCGCAAAGGGCTGCTCACACATGAAACAATCACCTTGCTTGCAATGTACTTTACCTTGGTATGGTAGAGCGACAAGAGTCCACTCTTTTCGGCTTCTTGATAATTGATTTTTCCTGCTTGGTCAGCTGAAACTTTCCGGCCTTCACAGCGAAAACACGCAGTCAATGATGCGCTGTGCCACGAGCAGACCTCATTTTGAATCAGGCCACGAGCCGCTTGTAGTGGGATCGGGGTGGGTTACTACTAGGTTTCAAAGGGACTATGATACTATGATATGGCTTTCATTCAAGCTGACTTGCAGCAGAGAGAGAGAGAGAGAGAGAGAGAGAGAGAGAGAGAGAGCGAGACAGAGAGAGAGAGAGAGAGACAGAGAGAAAGAGAGAGAGAGAGAGAGAGAGAGAGAGAGAGAGAGAGAAAGAGGGAGAGAGAGAGAGAGAGAGAGGGGGAGAAAGAGGGAGAGAGAGAGAGAGAAGACTAGCTTTTCGAAGATGGTCAGTGAGCGTCATTTTTGGTGGTTTGCCTTTTTGAGTGGCAACAAATTCCTTTTTGCATGAGCAGGCTACTAGCAACCCCCTCCTAGCATCACCGCAAGGGTATGGACAACATGGGTAGACCATATGCAGAACTGTTGTTTGAGTCAAGCACACATCGTGCTTCCCAACGAAGTCAACAAGAGCCTCCCAGAAATCGGGTACAGGACTGGCCTCATTCTTTAGCCATTGCGTCGCTCACTGGGTGGACAGGGTTCTGCCTCCAGGTGGCACCACGAAAGGTCATCCCGGACTTCAGCAACCGCGGCCGGTGCCCCGATCCGCCGACGAACTGGTCGCTTTTCGGCCGCCCCGCTGAAACTCAGCGATGGGAAGCGATGCGACGGAAGTCTTTTGTTTGGGTGGGACCATTGGCCCCCGATTTCCTTCCATATCTGGTTTGAAAGGCAAAGGCAACTGCCTGCTTCGCCTGATAGCAGCTTGTGGGCGATGCTCAGAGCTACCAGTTGTCACCAGAAACCGAATCAGAAGGCTCAGATTCAGCTGCAAAGTGGGTTGCTGTCACAGTCTTCTCATGCTGTGCGCTGCCCTTCAACATCCTTCTTAGCAGATTTGGCTTTCAGCCGAGCAAGTCTGGAGATTCTTCTGGCATATCTGTTTTGAGCCTGTATACCGTGATTTGCTTGGAACCCGGCAGGTTTTTGTCGTTTGCCAGCCCATCCATTGCCAACTCAAAATCACGATGCAATCCCGGTGCGAAGTTTGATTGGACATCTAGAATGGCTGCTTGTTGGAATAGATTTGAATGGAAGGCGCCGACACTTCCTACTGAAGCGCGCTGTTTGCCGAAATCTCATGGAGCGGTGGCCTTGTTAACTGGATTCTTTCTCCTGAGGCCACACTGGTCTCTCCGTGGAGCATGTGCACTATCTAGCCACCAGCTTCAAGGAGAAGGGTCGGGGTCCCCCAGCCGGATTTGCAGCAAATGGAAGGGAGAGGCAAGGGATTTGTGCATGATGTCTCAGCATGAGGTGTCCCTCCAAGCGCTGTTGTGCTCTGGTCTGCGTTTTGAAACCGAGAAAAGGACGTTCTCCAGTTATTGTGCATAATGCAACAGGCACATGGTTCAAGCATAGATTGCGATGTCTGTCAGGAGCAGGCCTCATCTTGTCTTGAACCTATTCACTGCCTTGCTAGAGGGATCTTCTCAAGAGCAATTGTAACATACTTCAAAGCGGCCAAGCACATACCTGCTCTGCCTTTTCACTTCATGAAAAATCCGCTAAATTTACCTTGACAAACGTATGTAGATGTGCAAGCTCATTCAAATTCATCAGGACGGCCGCAAATCACTGGAAAATATTTGGGTACGGTCCGGTACGGTACACAGTATATTTCAATCAAGATTTGGTGGTGCAGCCTGGCAGCCAAAACAACATTTTGCTTCGCTTTGGAACTGTTGTGTTGGAGTTCTCAGATTGACACAAAGCAAGATTGGCATTTGAGATGCCAGCATGTTTGGCATGTGACAAGCTCATGCCGAGCGTTTTGGGACACAATAGGGAAGAGCTGGCTTGAGTCCAAGGCCAAATGTTTTGAATCCGTAAAACGTTTGAGAATTGCCTGGAAGGTTTTGACCTGAGTCATTTTGCCACTGGAGCTCACAGTTTTGCTGGATTCTGCGTGTTTACACTTTCGCCCAGTCTTGTCGTGTTTTTGCCTTTCTTTGGGCTTTTGGGCTGAGCTTGCACTGGGACAGCAGCTGCTTGCAGCAAGCAGCTGCTGTGCTGGGAAAGTACTGCACGCAGTCAAAGAACTGTCAGATGACAGGTTGCCGATCAGCAGTTTCAACAAACACAATAGCTGATAGACTCTGGATTTGGAGACCGTGCTCGCGCCTTTACTTAGAACAGGGATGAACTGGTGGGAGAGACTAGGCGTTCACGGCCGGCTAGAGTTTGTTGCTGGGCTGGCCCAAATCGCTGCAGGTTTTCAGAAGAGGAATGGCAACGATGGTCATGACATCCCGGTTCTAGTGTCCGGCTCCCAGACTTGCAGTTCCGCCAGAGCTGCCAGCAGTATCGTGAATGGTTTCCGTCCACCCATCCACCCACATCCAGGAATGGACACTTTAGTATGGCCATGGGACTCACGACGGTCAATTTATAACATACTTTCTCCATGCACACTTCATACGGGCTGATCGCTATGAATGAGTTGATTTATGTCAAACTCTTGACAAGCTTCAGTGAAGGGCAAAACTGCCGATGGTTCATTGCCGCAAAAGAGGAGCATCCGGACGCACTGCCCAGGCAGCGCAACCAGTCCACTCAGCTTGTTCTCTCCAGACATCGGCAAAGTTCCCGCTTTGCATTGCGCTGGGAAGCTCGTTAGGCGCGAGAGCCCCGACAGCGAGTTGGGCAGCAAGTCCATCGAGCTTGGAAGCCCAGATCGTTTTGATCCAGGCATTGCCGCCAGGAATCGCCTCAAGAATAGGTACCCACAATGGTCATGTAAACAAAGACTAAAATGACTAACATTTGTGGTCCCCTGGTGGTTTGATTTGACCCATACTCGTGCAATAGGGTTTTTCCCTGATCGACTGGACTTAGCAGTTTTTGGTCGTGGAAGAGGCGAGGGCTGCGTGCTGCGCATGCGTGTTTTGGGGCTGGGAAGAGGTGGCAATGTGTGCTCGGCGGGGCCCGGCTGCGCGTGTTTCTTGGGCAGAAAACACTTTTTTTTCCTGTTTTCCGCGCGGGTCCATGCAAAGCGTTCGTAGATTGGAGCATGCACCGCCAGAGTCACTTGGCTAGATATGGAACATGTTGGCAATGCACCAGCGCAGGCTTTTGTCTCCTTTGTGTCATGCGTGATCAGAAAAGGCTTCCCAAACTTCGATCGGGACCCCGACTGGCTTTCCCACCGAGACGGAGGCACACAATCCTCCGTCTTGCCTGGGCCAGTTGGTTCTTTTTGTTTCGCCATACTTGAGGAACTGGAGATCCAAGCTGGAGGATGAGAAGGGCTTCCCTCCCAAGGCCGGGATCAAGCTATGCACCCGGGCGGTTCCACGAAAGGGACATGTGCCTCGCCTCGGATAGCATGAAGGATTTGGTCAGAGGTGCTTTTCTTCTGTTAAGTTGTGTTTTTTGGCGGAGCGCCCTGGATTCGCAGCCAGCCAGTCTACTAGCGAGAGTTGCTTCTACTTTCCATGGACGTTGAAAATTCAGTGGACGGTACACTGTTTGGAGCACGGGAGCGGGCAGGGAGCATCAGATTGAAGGTTCCCAATGCCAATGTTCGACATTTCCGCAGTGATTTGTAGTGAGTATTCTGTCCAGCGATCAGATTTACATGAAGTTTTAATCATGTTTACATGAAGTTTGCTTCTCATCTACACTGACATGCCATAAGCGAATGAGTCACTTGCAGCGTTGAGAAGGGTCATCCCTAGGTCTTGCAGGTCTATGACCCTATGACTTCAGGCATGTTCCGCACTTGCGGGATCTACCACACCCACAAGTTCGCCGCCTGATTCTGTTGGTTTGGGGCGTGGACCTGGAGCATGAGGGACCTTCTTGTCCGAGGCGCAAATGAGCAAGGATCCTTGATGCAGGATGTGTTTGGCATATCTGAAGGCAAGACGGCCATGGCCTTGGAGTTGAACCAAGACACATCGATTCTACCCGCTCGCAACATCCATGGCGCAGAAAGAGGGACACATCATATGTTTGTTTGCCTTCTGTTCCGAGAGACTGCTTGCTGTTGGCCAGGAGCACTATGAGCGACTCTTCAAGGGCAAGGCCATCGTTAGGGGGGTGAGGAACGGATGTAGGTTCATGAAGCTTCCGAAGATGTGCCAGCTGGGCATCGGATCCCAGTTTGTCTGAGTTAAGGTTGCCTGTTGCAACATCCCAGAGCGGCAGCTTGTTGGCTGGACATGCCAGCACTCACACAGCGATTCCAGCTTAAATACACCCGGCGACTTTTCAAGGGTTGCAAAATGGCTAGAGAATCTGCGGCCTGCAATTCAGCTCGGCCAGCTTGCTGCCTCCCAAGCGGCACATCTCAGCAGATCTACTTGTCCATTTCCGCTCTCAGTCTCGTAATCTCTGCTCTGTAACTTTAGCGTGGAAAGGTTGAATTCGGCAGTCAGCTTTCAGTGGGACTCGTGCATCCCAACTCGGAGCAAGTTTGGCCGCGGGTAGGCGTCCCCGGACGCCAGGAGCTCTACACATCCTTGGGCAACGGGCACTTCAATCAGGCGGGGCTATAGTGAAGACGAGAGTGCTCTGAGTTGCGATTGACACCCGGAAGGCCCCATCGCGGGGTTGAAGTAGATTGATGGCACGTTTGCTCATGAGGTGCAGCTGGGTTAGCAGGGACAAGAGCCGAAAATCAATTCCCCGGTTCTATCTTCGAGTTTGGGACGCTCGAAAGTCGGAAGACGCTCTTCGAGAACAGGTCGACCGTGAAATCACTGCTTTGGCATAGCTTAGGCGCTGAACCTTTTCTTCACTGAGAGCCCCAGCTGGGTTCTCGGATTCGGAGGGTACGGGGCAGCTGGCAGTGAGGGGACCCACCAAACAGGGATGCTCTGAAACACCGTTAGCATTTGAGCGCTGGCGCTTAGGATGAAGGCCATTCGCCACGTTGACATGCCAGCCACCACATCAGCAAACCTAGCCTGCCAAGCACCAGCAGGTAAACTCGAGTAAGCAGGACAGTCATCGGCAACTTGGAGAGAATTGCCCTTTGGTGGTTATGGACAGCCTGGTACCGGCAGGTGCAGTGAATACAAGCGAGGAGCACCTGCACACAGCGAAAGTTGCTGCTTGAGATGATAAGCCTGCACAATGGCAATAGACCAACCTCTCCCTCCACAAACGTGAACTCTGCCTTTGGGCGTCCTCCAATGGCAGCACCCCTATCCACAGCAACATGCGGGTATTACTAGTATGTATGACACCTTGACACGACCTTGCACAGGCGCCAATAAAGGCACCTTCGCAGGTAGCAGGCTCCGTTCCAGCAGCACAAAGGGTTCTTTGCATCCACTTCACCTTAGCTCAGCAATAGATTGGGCCAAAGCGTGCTGCTCTGTGCAGTTGTTTCGCGCATCCCGCCAGGCAGCACAGCTTTTTTTTTCTCCCCGATTCGAAGCTCAGCAGTGGTCGTGAGGTTTGATCGTTGAAGTTGCGGTTCGCGATTTTGGTTAACATTTGTTGGCAGCTAGCAACACTTGTGCGTGGTCAATGCACTTTTAAACTGGATGAGTTGAATCTCCTGTTGGCTGGGATGTGCACTGAGTAAGGGGGAGACCATGAGTTTGTTCATTGTTACTCACATTTCCTGTGTATATAGGGAGATCTGCGTGGCATGGGTTGACAGGAACATGAGCAGCCGTGAAGGTCCCTTGTGGCCCACATGTGGATTCATATTGTTTCGCGGCCTGGCAAAACGTCCATGTCAGGGACCAAGAGCGTTCTGCCCATGTCACATGTATTTTGGAGTCCATCGCACTGGCCATGCCTCTAGGCATCTACAACAACCAGAAGTATACCATCGAGAATGACCGCTGGGGAAAGGGGGGTGGCTGGGCATTTATTGGCATTGGCAGCAGTGCCAAGCTTCTTGGGGTGGGAAGAGAATGTTATCAAGTGAACTTCCTTGAAAGCACGTTTTTCAACGAGGCATGAATGTAGCTTGCCTTGACAAGGCCAAGGGCAATTCTCAGGCATTTCGCTTACCACGAAAATTGCCAGCCCAGTCCCTATTTGCCTCGAAGTTACTGCGCAGGTGCCTGTTTAAGGGGCATTACGGTTGGCTTCTTTCGTTGCCTTCATGTGGGTTTGGAAATGGCCTTTAAGGGAGGCCTTTACAGAATGAAGAGCGAAATGCCAGACATAGGCACAGGAAATGGCCACTGAAAGCCGCATTTTTTGTTTTCTTTCCCCGGAGGACAAAGACCTGAAGGAAGCCGTGTACCAGGGTGTTGGCCGGGCACCCAGCCGAATCCTGGCTGCCTCTCACTCGAGATCTTGGTCAATAATTCATCGTCGCTGGCGCTAGCAGGTTTTGTTGCACAGCTCGCTCAACCAAGAACAGGGATGGCCAATTTCTGACGCCTCATTGTTGGGCCGTGCCACTGGGTGCACGGCTGGCATGCAGAAAAATGAGCTGTGAAAAGAGGCAGAGGGTGGTATTGCTAGCACCGGAGTGGAATATGTAGGCCCCAATGGCCGGAGCTCTTGTTAGCATCCTTGTTCAGGCATTTGCTCTCAGAGTCGGTTCGTGGTAGTTGCTTTTGCTTCAGCAGGGGCCTGAGGTTGCTTTCCGGCGACTGGTTGGATGACTGTGCCGACTCAGGTGGAATAGCTAAAGGCCAGGAAATGTCATGAGAGGCATGGGATTGGAATACTGGCTGGGGTGTCATGAGAACTTGAATCTAAACAACTTCGGGGAGCAAAGAGGAGGCACCCGCCACTTCACCAAAATTCGGACACACGTTTTGCGGAGTCAATGCATCTGTCGCCGAGAATTTCGTCGAATGTCTAAACGTCGATGCCAAGGGGCTGTGGTGCTGAAGGGCGACATCCCCCTCAGGGATCGCTGGGCAGCCTAGTGCATTTCACCACCTCTAGCCAAGCATTTCGTTTTGTCTTTGAGGGTACTTGTACCTCATTTTGGTCGGTTTAAAGGGAAAACCACAGAGAACATCACCACTTTTGGGGGGTCCAACCCCAAAATAATACCCATTTGCAGGTGTCCCGAGTTTTAGCAGACACACACACACACACAGCCACACAAGTGTGATCTGCGGGCTTATATGGGCAGTCAGTTTGCCCTTGCCGTTGGCTTTACGTTCCTTTGGAATCCATTTGGGACTCTTTGGACCTCGTCAGGACGGTGCACTCTCAGGGGCTTTGTTCGCAGCTTCTTTCCTTTGGCCCTCAGTGAAGTTGTGATTGCGTACTCGCAATGGGGCGAGGCAAGGGCAAAGGCAGCCATGGAAGTGGGTATGGGAGGTGCAAGGGAAGTTCCAAGGGGAGTGGTGGCAAACATTCTGTATTACCTGAACTCGACAGCAGTTTTCTGTCCCACACTGAGCTTGAGCCTAAGATCCACTTCCTGGCCAGCTATTCATACACCGAAAAGAGCATGGACTCTATGCGGGTGGTTTCTCCAGCGTGGCCTGTGCGCAAGATCTTGTGGCAAGGGCAGCGATCCGTGCACATCGACTTGTCCCTGGCTCGAGGGCTTTCAAGGCTGCAGTTGGCGACGGGGGCGTTCCAGCTTACCCCGGACTTCACTCGGGTGTTGGGCTTGGCGAGTGCGCAATCTGCCCTGGATTTTGCGGGGCCCAACTCGGATGTGGTGGCCGCCTTGTTGGTTCTCAAGACCATGATGGAGTTTCAGCCACTGAATGGCCAAGAGGTGTTGCGGGGCATAGAGGACAAGGCTCTGAAGTTTTGCTGTTCCTCGCTGCATCTTCTGCCAGAGGAAGTGTTGCAGGCAATAGCAGAATTGAAGGGTCCCACTTTTGAATGCTTGCCCGGCCGGGAGGCTCTTCTCGAAAATTTTGAGGCAAGAGACAGGTGGAGCTTCTACGAGCTGCAGGTTCGCCTGATTCCTGAAGCATGGCGAGAGACAGCGAGAGCCAGCATTTTCTGCGCTCGCTACTTCCTGGTGGACTTGGCATCTGCGCCTTTGGATTTCTTCGAGGTTGACAAGAGCTATCGGCTCTTGCGACAAGGCGACCTGATTTTTGTGGCTGCAGCCAGCGAGTCGAAGGACAGGATGTCTTCAGGCAGGGATGCCCTGCGGCAGGGGCATCACTTCGAAGCCAGCATCGTGTCAGACCACTGGCTCGAGGAGGACCATCTCATAACTTGCTTGGAGCTGGGGGACGTGCGTGCCATATACTCAGCCGCGCCGGATGCTGTGGACCCTCGCTGGAGCCGGGATAATTTTTTTGGCAGGGGGGCTTCGAGCTATGCTGGGCTGGGCTACGAGGCTTGTGAGGTCCTACCGCCAATTATGAGCAACGGGTGCCAGGTGAATCCCAGCTGCGAGCTTTTCCAGGCGCAGCCTGGGAGAACAGCGGCGACGGGTGTTCAACCGCAACACTTTGTGGAGGTCAAGAAGACCACCCACTTGAACGGGAGGCCTGGGTTGTTCAAGAAGCTCAAGTTCTACGCACAGGCGAAGCTCATGAACTGTGGAGGTGTGGTGGTAGGTCTCACAGACGGCTCCGAGGGCGACACAGTCCTGGCCGTGGAGTACTTCTCCGTGGAGGACCTCGTGTCTGCCGTGGGCGCCGGGCTCTGCCGCCGCATGTGGGCCACCCTGGCGGAGCTGCTGCGCCGCGTGCGCCGCGAGACGCGCGCAACGGGCGCGAGCGCTACGAGCGCTTGGGGCGCGTGGACCGTGACGCTGCGGAAGGACCGGGGCTGTGCGCCGGTGGAGCTGCGCGTGACCCAAGGCTGGGGCGAGGGCGAGGGCGAGGGCGGCGCCGGCATGGCGGAGAGGCTCCAGCAGGTGGCCCAGTACTTGGAAGGTTGCTGACAGCAGCTTGGACATGCGCTGAGCACAGGCTGGGGCGTTTCCCATCAAACTTTCTGAAACGGTTTGATCTGGAGATGAGCAGAGGCACGGGCGATTGCATGTGCAGAGCGGCAGACATAAAATGACAATGTGGCTGAGAAGACTTAAAGGGGAAGTCTGAGTGCAGACGGGTTGCCAGTATTCATTCCGAATGTCCCCCCTGATTAAAGGCTGTCCCTTTTTCCGGCCCTTTCAGCTAATACTACTTGAAAGTCTTGAAAGGAACCTAACAAGCCCGTTTCATCGGCTTTGGCCCCGATAAACACTCCCCAAGCAAGTTCAAATCATCACAGCCCACAGCTAATTTCCAATACTTTTGCCAACGCTACTTTCCTAGTTCTGAGGGCCCTTGAATCTCTATAAACAAAAGCTAGCCTCCAAAACCTCTGCCATACTACAACGCCCCTGCTACTCAAGCCCCTTGGCACTGAAAGATGAAGATGCAAACGACAACCCGCAATCAAGCATAGCAAAACAGGGAGGGCTCCTTAAAAGATACATTTTGCCCATTTGAAACATGGCTTTTTGCACCAAAATAAGGCGAAACCACCATTTACAAGGCAATGTTCAGGTTTATGATGTGAGGATCCCTGTATAATTTGAATTTGTACACGTCGCCACGGGCAACTGGAAGGGAAGACGCTTTGATCACTGAAAGGGAAGCCTTGATCACTGCTACCCTTCCCGCGTACTAGGTTCATTTACCAAATTTACACCTTCGTCTAGTTTAAGGCATTGGAGGATATCCCAAGTGGTTCAGCACCAAGCAATGCTAGCAAGGCGGCTTGATTTTCCTCGCCTGGGTTTGAATTTGAGGCGAAACCATCAGCAAGCTCTTGAACTCCAAGCGGGAGTTCAAGTGGTCCGACCCCTAGGGGTTCTCGTTGTGGAAGCGCTGGCAAGCAAGGCCCTTTGCGCTCGTTCTCTGGTGGTCTCTCAGGATTTACATGTGTCTACAAGAGCAGGACTCTGCAGCTTCTTTTTTTGGTGAAGGAATCTCAAAAGAACAGTATCATTGGGCTTCAACATTTGTTGTATCACCTGAACGATATGTGGCATGGTAGGATATGATGCGATATGAGAATGTCCGATAGTTTGACATGACCTGGCCTAATCTGAGATGATGACCATGGCGATGTTTCATGATCATGATGACATGGTGGTAGTAGTGCTGCTGCTGGTGGGTGGTGGTGGTGGTGCTGATGATGATGATGATGATGATGATGATGATGATGATGATGATGATGATGATGATGATGATGATGATGATGATGATGATGATGATGATGATGATGATGATGACGATGATGACGATGACGATGACGATGACGATGACGATGACGATGACGATGACGATGACGATGACGATGACGATGACGATGACGATGACGATGACGACGATGATGACGATGATGACGATGATGACGATGATGATGATGATGATGACGCTGATGACGCTGATGACGCTGATGACGATGATGACGACGATGACGATGATGATGATGATGACGATGATTTTGATGGTGATCATGATGGTGAGGAAGATGAGGATGAGGGCGGTTGTTCTGGTAACAACCTTGAAAGTCAAAGTTGACCGACCTTAGCAGAGGAAAGAATAGCATGGTGCTGGGCAGCAGAGACAAGAATTGAAGGCAATGGACAAGTGTGAATGGACTTTTCTTTGTCGCTCCCGTGATGCAATTGGAAGGTTGTCCACCAAACGTAACCCTTACCCAGAAAGAGGCACAGAGAGCTTCCTTCAGGAACGTCAATGCGGACGGCAGCTTGAAGATCGCTGACGCTTACGAGGACACCAAGACCTGCAAGCAGTTCGAGGCGCGCGGCTCCGTTTTGGCAATCGATGCCACATTGTGACGGAGGGCAAAGCTGTTGGTGAAGCGACCGTGGGTGTGTAAAGCACTGAAGGTTGGGCTTGCGCGGTTTGGATTGGTCGAGGGTTGAAGATATAGCTACAAAATGGGAAGCCACCAAGGGGTAACCGGACTGACCTTGCGGCAGAGATGATGCCTGCGGCGGATGGCCAAGCGACAAACCCAACACACACACACACACACGACAAGGAGATTTCCAAGCATATGCTTGCGCCTAGCTGAGAACAAGACAATACAACTGGTGCCCATTTTTCTGCTTTCGGGGCTACTGCTCTGAAAGTGGCCGCTAGAGGAAAGGTGCATAATGTTCAACATGCAGCAAACATTTTGTAGAAGACATGGCCCAACCCTAAAACACTTTCAGTTGAGTGCTGTTCCTTGGCCCGATCTTGGGAAGAGCAATACATCTTCCGGGGTTTGACCCACTTCTCAGCTTCAAGCATCCCTGTGCCTCAGCTTGTCGAATCGGCCGATTTCTCGAAGGCTACCAGGCGTTTTTGATGCGAAGGGGTGGACAGCGACTCATCGAAGCCTCAGGCGCTGAGCAAAGTTCTGGATGCCTGGTGCTCGGGCGTGGGTTTTGCTTTTGGACGAGGGCTTGAATCGAATGAGCTGAGGTCAAACCAGCAACAAGGTTTGTATGAAGGCAAATGCAAAGAGTAGGTTGTTGCTTTGCAGCCGCCGTTTTTCCTTCTCCTTATGTCGAGTCTTTCCTGCTTTGTGCCTCACTTCGTGACTCTGATGAAGTTCCAGGGCGCAATCAGGCAAAATCGCCCACAAGAGAGCTCCGAACGGGCATCCCTTGTTCCCATGCTCAACCGCCCCCGGCAGATGGGCACATCTTCTGAACGAGACTCGGGGAGGTTTGATTGGCTTCTCCGTTGGACAAAAAACTTGGGGCTGCCCATATTTTCGGTTCAGTTTGCTTTGTGGGCGGGAGCTTACCAAGGCCGTTGAGCTGAATTGTTTGGTGCGGTCCGAGCTCGGCGTCAAAGACAGCCACCGGATCGGTCAGTGAGGCCTGGGCCGCGGGGTGAGTGTTGGGGAGGGGAAGCGATTGGGGCACTCATGGGGCCTTTTAGGTGTGACGTTTGATTGGGGACTGCCTCGGTGGACCTTTGACATCGGGATTTTTGTCCACCGCCCCCCCAACTCAGTGGTTCCCCGGGAAAATCCATGTTTCGATTCCGAATGCCCTCGGAAGTTCCTCTTTCAGCAGAGCCGCAACCAACAGCTATCCACAGTTGTAAGAAGACACATGTGCTCCAATGCTGACCATGGCATAGCGCAAGGCGTCCATGGATTTTCGTTTACCGACACTGTTTGGTCTGCAGTCATAACTATGTTTGCATCAGCAACCCAGGCATGGCTTTCTTTATGCTGATGCATGTACAGTACTAGATTCTGTGCTCGTTCCCTGCTGCGACCCTTCCGTTCCAAGATCATGCCACCTCCAAAAGTGGCAGGCATCATAGCTTCAGACTTTGATGACCTATTTTGGACATGCAGCTGTGGCGTGTACCCAGCTGAGTCCGAAACGCTCAACAGCAAGCTCGATGCAGCCAACTAAGCAGTTCTGTCATTGATGGCTGGCTGTTGTCAACACTCACTTTGCTTGATTCGCAATCAAGACTCGAAGCTGAGGTATTTTTTCCTGAAGTTGTCTTCCACAGCTTGTTATGCAAGAAGGGGTACTGCGCCGAGGGCAATACCGCGGCGTGCAATCCACAGCACCTTTATCCATCCAGGGAACCTGGCGAGGATGTTTCCCGTGCTGCCTATTTAAGCACCTGCTGTCTTCATGGGGTGCTTGTCCATTGCTTGCTAGACATTTTTGGCTTTGGCTCGCTTACCTCATCCTTGATGCCACTCCAAGAGCAAGGTTTCACAGTCCCCTGCCAAGGAACAGACGGGTGAGTGCATCCGAGTGGTGCCACTGTGCCTGGCGCAGTGCACCGGTACCTGGGCCTTGCGCCGGGGTACATGGCGGACCCACTCACGCAAATAGTTTTTTGTTTATCTACGCTCCAATGGCCTTGTGTTCTTAAGGTGTGTTCTTGGCGCAACGCCTGGGGTTTTGGGCGTGGGGGTTTTGAGTATTGACTCGCTCGCGCCACGTTCAGATGCAGCGGACGCGTTTTGGAGCAGGGCATCTCGGCATTTCCAGTACCGTAACCAAAGCAAGGGCCAAAACGGGATGCTGCTGTGAATCCATGACCTTGTGCTTGCCCATCTTCTTGCCAATTCTGGGGAGTCCTTCACCCTGAGGAAACGCTCGGGCGTACCATTTGCCAGAGCCTGAAATGCGTCCACTGCCGGACAGATGGGCGCCCGAGGGCCAGCCTTGAGGCTCAAGTGCTGGATGAAGGGTGCCTTGATGTTTTTCTGATATCACATTTTTTGTTTTTCTGATTGGATCGCTGGTGGTCACGTGTGACATCAGCTCCAGGTCTAGAGCATCCCTTGTGCCGTCCCTTTGTGAAGTGTCGGGACTCGGGCTGGCCCTTGTTTGGCACCCCTGCTTGAGACCGTGAGGCCCCTATAAACCGCCGGGATGGGCATCGGTTCATGGCTCCGGGTTTAGTCATGTCCTCTGAAATGAGCTGAGTGGTTTGGCAACTCGGTGTCACCCACCAATCGTAGTTGTGAGCCGGGAAATGGAAATGGTTGCTCCGGAGTCATGGCACCGTGCCGGCTTTTCCAGTTGAGAATAATTGAGAGTTGACGTGTGGCGGTTCTTCGAGAAGGGTGTGGAGACTCGGACCCCAGCTATGGATGATGCCTAGAGCTTCCACACCCGCGCTTGATCAATGCGCCATTTTCCGCTCAACATTTGGGTCGCGCTCAAGCTGCTCTCGCATGGGGTGCTTGAGTGTAGACCTGAATCTCTTTTCCCTCCTTAGGGGCTGGTGCCATCAGCCGCAGGAGACTTGCAGGGCTTGCGCGGCAAGACTTCGTCACGGGCTTTTTCCTTGGAGGGCCATGGGGTGAAGTCTTGCTAAACAGATGAGTGTGCTTTTTCTTGGGTACCCTTTTTGCGGTGGTCTCGTTGGTAATCACTCATTGAGGGCGTTCCCCGATTGTGAGACAATCCTAAATGGGATTTCATCATGGTTTCATAGCCGAATGCCAATCCACTGTCTTCTTGCATCTTGATGGCCAGATGCCTGTTGTAATCAAGCCCAGACTGCGTTTTTACGCGTTGCTGCAGGCCCTGGGAAGATGCCTTGAGTAGGCCCCTTCTGCCTTCTTCCCCCGTGGAAACGCCACGCAGGGAGGGGTCTCTTTTGCGAGGATTCCTCATAAGCTGGTCCGTGCCTTGAGCAGAGCATGGGCAGAGGCCAGAGTCAAGTCTTCATCTGCCATTAGGTACCCCTTCCTCGGGCGTGGAGGTTAGGTTAGGGGTTAGCCGGGGTGCACTCCGTCATCTGCCCAATCTGCCCTTGCTCTTTGTGGCCGGGGCAGGACCTTTTTAAGGTCTGCCGCTCAGTGGCAACGTCCATTGCTCCACGGCAGACTTGGGTGAGCGAGACAACGCGAGACCGAGATAGCAACCCGGGAAACTGGCTTCTCCAAAAGATAATCATGCTGCGGCATGGCTGATTCTCTCTGATCATGGATGTCAGTAGACGTTTTTGGTTGCTGGATGGATTCAGTTTTTTTTTTTTTTTGTAATGGGTTAGTCGGAGTCATAGAGTCATAGAAGGTGAAACCGCTTGGTGGGACATGGGACCCCAATTCCCACCAGCAACATTCTTCCACAGGAAAAGTACGTAAATAAATGTCTGGGGCTGCACTGCATCGTCAAGGACCTCAGTGCTTGGGGGAACAAAGAGGTTGAACAGTTTCACAGAAGAAGGAAGGATAGATTGTCTTAGGATCACAACATGGGACCTTGAGACCACATACATATTATGAATTTGCATATGGAGAACATATATATATATATATAGAAAAGGTTACCTCCCCCCCATGAACTACATTTGGAGCATGCGGTTGATCTCACCCTTCCTTTTTGCAAGGTAGCCTTTTTGCAGCCGCGAGGCCCAACTCAGGCTGCAATGCTTTTGATGCTGCCTTTCTTACTGTTCCTCGCGGTCCGCCAGGTCTCGCAAGAGGTTTGGTCCTCTTTCACCACGCAGGTGGGGGACCTGGGGAGGACCTTCGCCTTTCGGGCGCGCTGCCGGGCAACGTGCTGGCCGTGGCCTGTGAGGAGGCGAAGGTGAGTGGCGAGCAGATGTCGGTGATCCATGCGGCCCAAGTGCGGTTAGTACGACGACTGGGAGGACCCGAACCCGTGGGAACAACAGCGTATTGGCCGAGCAAGATGGGAGGTTGGGTTCCTCTTCGTGGGGGGGATCCCACCGCCAGAGGAAGAGGAGCCGACCCACGAGCAGGTGGCAGCGCTGGAGAGGCCAGCAGCCACGGCAGGTTTGCCGGCTTGGCATCTGGTCTGCGAGGCGGACGACCTTGCGAGGTCGGAGCATGGTTTGACGGAGGAAAGCCCGGAACTACTCTTTGAGACTTGTTCATCAGGACGATCGTTTCTGGGGAGAGCAAGTTCATCAACCAGCCATCGCGTGGCTGGCGCATGGAGGACGGGGGGTGCTGTTGACGCCAGCGGAGCAGGTGTGCGTGGGCACGTTCCGGGCCTGGGCGCGGTCGCGGCAGAGCTGGAGGGCCGGGAAGCGGGCGAAGAGGAAGAGGATGCCCGACAAGCGGGTCGCCCCGCTTCCGCAAAAGAAACCAAAGGAAGGGGAAAAGGAAAGGATTCGCAGGAAGAAAAGTGCTTTGCATGGAACAATGGGAATGGTTAGGGGTGCCTTGTCTCGGGAAGGTGAAAAGGCCACAAGTGCACCGGGTGCAGATGCCCTGGTCATCCCTCGAAGGATTGCCCATCAAAGCGGAAGTGAAGCTGAGGCTCCAGCGAACGCGCTTCAGGCTAGGGTGGCCGGAGCCGGAGTGTTTTGCCATGGATGGGGACTCCCGCAAAAGAGGACGTTTGTGTTCCTTCACCGTTACGTGGGCAAGAAAGATGTCCTCGGCAAGGCCATGGTCGCCGAGGCTGAGAAGGAAAAGATCAAGGTGAAGGTCATCAGCTGCGATCGCAGTGGAGAAGGCGGGCAGGATTTGCTGGCGGATCAACCCTTCAAAGAAGGGCACGATTGCGAGGTCAGGAAGGCGAAGGGCGAACAGAAGAACGGTAGAGGTTTTCCACTCTGGAGAAACCGCCTCCTTTCAATGTACCGGGTGGGAGCTCTTGGAGGTGGAGGAATTTGTGAGGGAGGACGCCAATCGCACGCCGCCGCTGGGAGACATTCCGCAGTTGGTGGATGTGTGCAACTGCGGGGTTGCAAGACATCTGCCGGTTAAGGAGGCCAACAGTGCGCGCTCAGCGCAGTACCTGCAGGAGCAGAGAAGCACGCGCGCCTGGCCATCAACCGCTTCAGGTACATGGGTCGTGGACTGGCTGACGGAGAAGGAGAGCAAGCTTGCCAAGGAGACTGAGGAGCTCCGTAGCAAGCAAGCGACCGTGGAAGAGCAAGGACAAGGTAAGTGTGGCATGTTTAAGAAACCGTAGCAAGCAAGCGACCATGGAAGAGCAAGGACAAGGTAAGTGTGGCATGTGTAAGAAACCGCCCTAAGGATGGCGAAAAGGGTTTCTGGTGGGGTGGGCTTGGAGGACTGCGGGTGGCAGTTTGCAACAGGCAACTACCGCCCACTTTCAAAGGAAGAGACGGGTGGCCTTCAGCAAAAGCTCGCGGAGTACCAGAGAGGACAACGAGGCTGGCGAGCCAATATGCCGAACAAAGCCAACTTGTGAATAGGTGCTCCCGCTTTCGCAGCTTTTGAGGAAGTAGGGGAATGCGCCTGCTTGTCGTCAGGAGTGGGCCACTTACCGTGACTCAACTCAGCAGCAGCAGGCCAGGAATATTCTTGTCCCTGGCATCTAAATAGAGTTGGCTGCTTCTCAAAAGAACGAGGCAAGAGAATCCAAAACCCTGAAGCAAGGCGCTCCTGGTGGCATTGAGCCGGAGTACTTGCGTGCTGTCAGGAAACAGTTGTGCCTGTTTTTTCTTCAACACTAGCACACTGCGTGCTGCCAGCAAGTATCCAGTCATCACGGACACTTCTGTGTACACAGCCAGGGTGCTGCCGCCGCACATGACGAAGCCATGTGGGCAATGAACGCGCTGCTCACCACAAGCCTGCTGGAACCCACCATGTCCTACAGGTCAGCGATCGGGGTGCATCCAGAACCAATCACTGTAGAGGAGGCGTACCAACTCAGTGACAACCCAGCAGCTCCATCAAAGGGCCTCCAGACAGTTGCAGCAGGCGCTGGCAACTTTGCAAGCTCACGTGTCAAGCTGCTTCTAAGACATCTTATGAACCTCAAAGCTCTTTATAAAGCTTTGTGTAAAGCTCCGTACACGGCGCTTGTTTAAAGCTCTTTTCAAGGCTCCTCACAATGCTCCTAAAAGGCTCCTTGTACCTTGTAAGGATGCTTAAAGCCGTTTAAGGCTCGAAAAACTACTTATGAGGCTTATAAGGCTCAGGGTACCGTGTTGGATTCTCATGGATTCTAATTAGGAAGTTCATAACAGTTCGGCTGGAATTTCTAGTTTGGATGAAAATTTACAGGGACATTTATTCCACATGATGCAAGTGGTAGAATGAGCATGGAGTTTAACAGGGAAAGAGTTCCACTAAACTATATCTTTAGTTAGAGTTGCGATGACATCAAAAAAGGGCATAACTGATTTGAATGTGTATTATACTTGAGAATTAAAGTCGGAACTGCTTTCAAATAGGACGTTATATGCTACTGGATTTTGAACGATCTATGCCGATTGCTAATCTATTCAGGAGTTCCTTTCCAAGCAGGGTTTCAACCACAAATGCAGATGCCTACACGTTGTTTTCGACATGTTGGTACTTGGTGGGTGCAGACACAAAGATCGAATGAAGATGAGCAAATTTGCAAATGAGAAGATGATCCTGCAGAGCTGGTTGAATCAGACACGCAAGCCCCAAATTTAGTTCATTTGGGGGGGGGGGGCGCGTGAGCATATATACAAATATATGTATATACACAAGTTCACAGATATATCCCTGCATATATAGAAAGTATGCACATACACATCTACAGCTACACTAATTTCAGAGTTGTGCCTCTTTCCCCTGCCACAGTCCATCCTCAATGCTACTGTGGAAAGCACAATAAAATTCGGATGGTTTCCATCAACTGCTCGCTTGCGGCCAGCGAGCCTTGCGGGGTTTTCATGCAGTCGCCGAGTCGCCCATGGCTCAGCAGTGGCTCCTGGGGCACTTTCCCTTGACCGCCCGACGGCACTGGACACCCAGCTTCGGCCTTGGCCAGTGCCCAATTGCGTTGAATGCCAGCAGCGCCTTGGCAGAGCTTGGAATCCGGCTTCTGACTCTGGCATTTGGCTGGCTTGTGTTCATTGCAAGCGAAAAAGAGGTAGTTGGCAACCATTGATTTGCCACACTGGTTGCCGACCCATCTTTTTCGCATGGTTTTCTGCAATCATTGCTGTGTTCGTTGCGAAACGAAAATAGGAAAGGACTGAAAAGAAGTTCGTTGAGCCGACCACGCCTTCTCAACGTGCAGGCTGTTGACCTTGATGCCTTCGTTCAATCTGTCCAACCGTCGACAGTGTTGACTCAGCGTGCCAGATTGAACATTTCAGGTCTAGAAAGAGGCTTGGTGCGTTTTGCTTGGTTTTCAGCGAGCACTTGCATGGAACGACTTGGAAATCCGTAGGAGAAATGGCCAGGCACATGTCACAGTGTGCTCATGTGACAAGTGTAGAGACCGGCCTGCACCTTTGCAATCTACCTGCCGAGATCCATATTCGAGAGCATAGCTGAAGATCAACTCCATCCTTTTCCCAATTTGGAAGTTTCACTTGTCCCTGCCTGTTGCTGCTTTGCTGTGATCAGGTCTTAATTTCCTGCCTGATTCCCCTTGTGGCTTGTCTCCCTTGCATTCTCATTTCGCTTTGCGATTTGTCGAAACCAGTGGGGGAGTTCGTTTTTCTAGAGGTCATTCCATTTCTCATTCCTGGGATGCACTAAAAGGAAGCCACCAGTTGGATGGTTTAACTCGGGGTCACTCCAACTCACATCGCAGCGATCGCCCAGAAATCTCGTCATTCCATGTCTCCTTCCCCTATCGCACCAGCATTCCCAGAGAGCCTCCCGGACCTCCAGGTGCCAGCGGCTCGGTGCACCGAGGACTCTTGGCTGACCGTGAGGCTGGGTGACGGGGAAGTTTCAGGTCCCAAGATGAGGTCGAAGGGTTTCGGCATCCCTGCCGGTTGCTTCAAATTTCCGCCTCCAAGCTTCCATTTGCTTGAGGATTATTGGAGGGCTTGGTTCTCCGAGTTGATGTTGGAGGGAGAGACTATTCCGCTTGGGGACGCTCTTCCCCATTTCCCGCGCGAGGCGCAGAGCGTCTTTCTCCGTGGGGAGGCGGAAAGCTGCGGGGATCCCTGCTGGGCTCGGCTGGAGGACAGGTCGATGGATCCAGTTCGATACTCTGCTTGTCCCTTTTTTGCGGGCGAAAGGACATCATGCTTTGAGGTTCCCAAGAGCAGCATTCGCCTGTGCGCTGCTTTGCCTTTGTGCGAGTTGGCGGGGAAGTTTTTGGCATCGGCTTTTTGTTTTGCAGGGATGGAGATGGGATGGGTGAATGAAGTGCCATGTAAACCGTTGGAGGTTGCTGACTTTAGATTCCATGTGCCTGTGAACCACTGGCTTTAACTCGAGTGGCGGCAGCTTGCCTTGCCAGGAGACAGCATCGGATGGCACGACCGCTTGGTTTCGTGAGACGGCCGCTTTTTTTGAGAGCCTCTCGCATCTTGAGCATCCGCACCTGGTTAGGCAGGGGCGATGGGGCGATGAGCGCGTGCGGCACATTTTTCCACGCATTTTACTGGTCGAGATGGCGCAGATCATTGAACTCCAACGCAGCAGTTGGGCGGCTGCTGCTCAGGGAAAGTTTTTTTTTGGGGTCTTAAAGGAAACCCACCAGTTGGATGGTTTTAACAAGGGGTCGTTCCATTTCTCATTCCCTGCATCTCTCGCACCGATCGCTCCAGATACCTGGGCGTGTGCCGTGGCCCTGTACGAGATCTCGCGGGCGTGCTGCTGGAGGGTTCCGGGGAGGAGACACGCGGCGGAAGTAAGGGGGGAGGGCAGGTCTTTTTTGACTTTTTTGACGCCTTGTATGGACAAAAAATATAAGTTCTCTACAGAAGGGTGCCTCTATTTCTGGCGAAAGCGTGTGCCCTGATGGGCTTGAGGTTTGCCCAAGCTACTGCAAAGGGAGCCAATGTGCTGGCTCAAAGATGCTTTCCAGGTCTTTTGGCTATCTTGGAAGGTAAACACCCAAATGATTCCTTCAGCTCTGGAGGCAAATCACACGAAGCTCCTGTTCTGCTGGTGCTTGAGATCCGCTCATCGTACGCAGGTCCCCTTTTTCATGGTCGGGATCAGACTGGCTATGTAATGACTACCTCACTTAGAGATAAGCTGATTTTGAGGTGTGCTTGGGTCGCCTGAAGTGAATGCAGTAGATCCAGATTCGGTAGCTCAAGACAATCAGTTTTGTCCAACCAACACGTAGTGAGTCCTTTCGTGTTTGTTTTCCTTTGCACTGGAGCGCGTCGGTTTTTCCGAGGCTCCCATGTCTTTCTGCGCATCCATCCCTTCTGCCAAAGGCAAGATCAATTGTTGGTGCACCGCTTCGCGAGCTGAGGAAGCTGGTCTCGCTCACGGAGGGCCTCAAGGGCTGGAGCCGGCTCCCAGGCGAAGTGCACGTGTGGATATATATATATATATATATGTATATATATATATATATATATATATATATATATGTGCATGCATGCATGTATGTCCTGTTGCGTTTATGCATTGCATGTGTGCAGGAATGGTTCTGTGTGTGGGCACATATGAACGCACATGTTTGCGGAGTGCACGTATGTATGCATGTGGGTCAACCGGAGAAAATCTGGCCTCGGGGTCGGCTTTTGATTTACACTTGTAGGTTTAAGTGTTTGTAGACTTGTTGGTCCTCTGATGTTGTGTGCAGGCGTACAAAGGACTATTCGGGTTAGAGACCGCCGTTGTTATTGTTTGGTCTTGTTGACATTTCCTGACAACTTAGCCTCCTTTTCGTCCGCCTCTAAATCTGTGCTTGAGTTTGAGTAGCCAGTTTTTCTTTGCTGGCACAGGAAGCAATGCTAGGCGCTTGACAGTCAACCTTGCCAGAATTAGCCTTCAAAGCAAAGATGCAACCTTCCAACTGAGGCATGGTCAACCAGCATTTCGCAAAGCCTGCCGTTGAATACTGTTATGTTCACTTCCTGCAGGACTCAGAACGGCTTTTCACAAGCCGATTGTGATGCACTGAAGAGCTGCCACGGGTACAGTTGGTGGAGGAGGTTCTAATTTTATGCAGCGTGTGTTCAAGATGGCGTTCCACTTCGCTCGCTCATTGCAGGGGACTGGGAGGATGCGGCGGAAGGGCTGCAGGCTGCAGAGGAGGCAGAGAATCGGCCGGTCTGACTCCGAGTTTTTTTTTTGCGGGTGTGGGTCAAGAATAGCTACCCAAAATGGAGCCTTGGTAAATGGAAACATGGACTAAAACCTGGTGTTGTAATTTTGACTCATACCCTTATTCCTTTTTGTGAATAAAGAATTGCTCCCCGGCGTAGGACTGATGTGCTTTCAATGTATCATAGATCGGACTACAGCTGCCAGCTAGCAAGCTAATGCACGTTGCCAAACCATCTGACGTTCTTGTGCTTGCTATTGCGTTAGAGACCCAATTCTGTAAAGCTTGGGAGAACAGTCTTGCGACGCATTTCAGCCATTCCCACCGGGATTGGGGGCCAAGCACATGCTTGGGTAGTCTGCTGGCTGACTTCTTCTAAGACGGGTCAGAATCGATACTGTCAGTTTGGCGCCGTTGGTTCGGGTCATTGCACATCAGCGGACTCACTCAGCAGTATGTCAGTAAGAAACTGGAGCAATCCCTGAAGCTATTCTGATGAGCATTTGCATGACTTTGCATATTCCATGTGAACACGACACCTCACAAGCTCATCCTGAGCTTGCAGGTGACGCAGCAGTTGATGTCTGCCTTGATGCCGCCTGGCTGCGCTGAGGTGCTTGCGCAACAGCATGTCGTGACAGTCTGATGCATGCAGTTTGTGTAAACAGGATGTAGGACAAAGAAGATTTGAACCCCAGTACGTTTGTCGGGGAAGTCTTTCAGGAACAGGTCAGAAACCCAGCTATGATACCCGTTGTCTGCACGCGCCATCACCTGCACAGGACTCCGGGCCTGCTAAGCCTGCTGGCACTCATGCATCGGCAGATACATGCAATGAAAGACTTGACACAAAGTTATGACAGCTAGCCAATGCCTCATTTGCAATGAACAATTGAGCATCTAATGCAGATAAGACATCATTTCAAGCTGTGATCCTATGAGGGTAATGTGCCCACATTACTCCCGCCTCGTGCCAGACTCAAGCTGACTTAGAGCTTTGTGGTGCCTAATTGCCAATCGCACATCTCGACCATGGCGGACTCCAAGGTCAAGGACATGGGCCTGGCAGAGTTCGGCCGCAAGGAGCTTACCTTGGCTGAGCACGAGATGCCAGGCCTCATGGCGGCCAGGAAGGAGTACGGCCCTGGGCAGCCGTTCAAGGGCTTGAACATCAACGGCTCTTTGCACATGACCATCCAGACAGGTGTGCTCATCGAGACTCTGAGCGCTTTGGGCGCAAAGGTGCGCTGGTGCTCTTGCAACATCTTCAGCACGCAGGACCACGCTGCGGCTGCCATTGCCAAGGCCGGCACATCCACAGTGTTTGCCTGGAAGGGCGAGACCCTGCCAGAGTACTGGTGGTGCACGGAGCAGATGATGACAGTGCCAGGTGCGGATGGCTGCGACCAGCTCGTGGATGACGGAGGTGATGCCACACTGCTGATGCACAAGGGCAAGGAGTTCGAGGAGAAGTACGCAAAGGATGGCAGCCTGCCAGACCCAGCCAGCACCACCAACGCGGAGTACAAGTGCATCCTGCAGCTGCTGAAGGACTCCATCCCGGCGGACAAGACGAAGTACACGCGCATGGCGGCCAAGTGCAAGGGTGTCAGTGAGGAGACCACTACGGGTGTGCACCGTCTTCGTGAGATGGCTGCCAAGGGTGAGTTGCTGTTCCCAGCCATCAACGTCAACGATTGTGTGACTAAGTCGAAATTCGACAACGTGTACGGCTGCCGCCACTCCCTGCCTGACAGCATCATGCGTGCCACGGACGTGATGATCGGTGGCAAGCGCGCGCTTGTGGCAGGCTATGGAGATGTGGGCAAGGGCTGCGCTTTTGCTATGAGGGGTGCAGGCGCCCGCGTGCTGATCACAGAGATTGACCCCATTTGCGCGCTGCAGGCGTGCATGGAGGGCTTCCAGGTGGTGACCACCGAGGAGGTGGTTGGTGAGGTGGACATTTTCACTTCGGCCACTGGCAACTTCAAGATCATCACGCTGGACCACATGAAGAAGATGAAGAACAACGCCATCGTGTGCAACATCGGGCACTTTGACAACGAGATTGCCATGGAGGACCTTGAGAACTTCCCCGGCATCAAGGTGGAGAACATCAAGCCTCAGGTGGACCGATTTGTTTTCCCCGACGGCCACGGAGTCATTGTGCTGGCCTCCGGCCGGCTTGTGAATCTGGGATGTGCCACTGGTCACCCGTCCTTCGTGATGTCCTGCTCCTTCACCAACCAGGTGTTGGCGCAGCTGGACATCCTGGAAAACTGCACCAAGGCGAAGAAGTACAAGAACGATGTCTACCTGCTGCCCAAGCAGCTGGACGAGAAGGTGGCGGCACTGCATCTGCCGGCACTTGGTGCCCACCTTACGAAGCTGAGCAAGGAGCAGGCCGACTACATTGGCGTCAAGACAGATGGTCCCTTCAAGCAGGACACCTACCGTTACTAGGTTCTTGGATGTCTTATTGAACAGCTTGAGCAAAGCTCAAGTCAGTTTTGACACATTTTCATTTTCTCGCGGAATGGTCCCACTTGGCGGCGCATCAGACAGCTGAGCGCGGATCCCAAGCAGAAGTGGCCTGACTGCTAGAGTTCAACTTTTGCGTGCCAAAAAGTGTGCAACATGACTACATGTGTCGGAAGTTCGACTCTAGCATGGGCGAAGGCACTATGTTTCTCTTCTATTCTGTGCTCTGAGCCTTAGACCCACGGTTTTTGTATGCTTACTTCATCCCATAGGTTTTGAGCTGACATCACAGCGGTCATCACCAATGCCTCCATGATAGGCAGTCACATCGCCCTCGGTTGTCCAGGCCCTTTGGGCAAAGGTTGAGATGCAGAGGGAGCATCAATGAATGCCTTCTATCCCCCTTTGGGCTTCAGAAGCTCGATTCCTGTTCCACTGGCCGTCTTGCCTGGTTGCGGGCGTGAGGTACTTACATAACTCGCCCCTGGGCGCCGTGGTGCACAATGACCTGAAGATCGAGAATCTGTTGGCGCGCCGAGTGCGGGGGCGAAAGGGCTGGCACTGGCAGGCGGACTGGGGCGGACAGTCAGGGCGGGGACTGGGGGCGTAGGAGCAGCATCAGATGGGAATCGCACAGAATCGTACAACCCGGCAGAAAGCGAAGATTTACCTGTTTAGAATGCAAGTGAAAAGGGCCATGGGCCGCTAAGGTTTGTTTGAAAGCCAAGGGTTGAGTCAAAACATGGAGCTTGTCATTTTCGCCATGTCGTTGCATCTCTGCGGGCCGAGTGGGTTGCATCTCCTTGCGACCAAAATCAACGGACCGTCGAGGTGAAGCTGCTAGACCTGGACCTGGCATTGCCCCTGGGCAGCCCCTTCCTTTCGCGGGCGGCGCGCATGGTGCCCGGGTGCTGCTACGATGACTTCCCCGTGTGGCCGCGCGCGCAAAAGGAAGGGGGGTCAAGGGGTGGGAAGCAACCTGGAGAAGTGGCATTTTTGTTGTTGCGTACTCTTTTGATTGGCTGGATCTGGACAATTGCTCGTCGTTTTCGATTTTGGGGCCATGGTGATTGGAGAGGTGGCAGGCCTCAAGCGGGGTGAACGCAAATGGCAACGGTGTGAAGGAGAAGTTCCAGTGCACATAAAAATACATATTACGTAATGGAAATGCACAATACATGCATGCATGCATACACATACACACATACATACACACATACGCACATACATACATACATACATACATACATACATACATACATACATACATACATACATACATACATACATACATACATACATACATACATACATACATACATACATACATACATACATACACATTCACACATACACACATACACACATACACACGTACACACATACACACATACACACATACACACATACACACATACAGACATACACGCATACACACATACACACATACACACGCATGCATGCATACATACATACATACATACATAGATACATACATACATACATACATACATACATACATACATACATACATACATACATACATACATACATACATACATACATACATACATACATACATACATACATACATACATGCAGAGACAGACAGACACAGACAGACAGACAGGCAGACAGACAGACAGACAGACAGACAGAAAGATACATACATACATACATAGATACATACATACATAGATACATACATACATACATACATACATACATACATACATACATACATACATACATAGATACATACATACATACATACATACATACATACATACATACATACATACATACAGAGACAGACAGACACAGACAGACAGACAGGCAGGCAGGCGGACAGACAGACAGACATACAGACAGAAATATACATACACATATGCATACATACATACATACATACATACATACATGGATAGATAGATAGATAGATAGATAGACAGATAGATAGATAGATAGATACATACATACATACATACACACGCAAACACATACATACACAACTTATCATATACATTTGTCTTTTTCCACATTCTTTCTTTATTATATGATAATATTTTGCATTACGTCATATTATTGTTCCATTGTACATTGTACTGTATTACATGTTGTTATAGTATTATATATCAAGTTGCATTATATGAATCTATATGTTCTATATCATATTCTATGTTATGTGATTGTTTATTATATATTGTGTTACATTATATGGTATCATGCTATATTACATGATGTTACATACTATATGACAAAACACCATATCTTTTGTCTCCAGCTGGTGTAAAACCCGGCGAAAACGGGAGAGTCAGAGTTCTGAGGCCAGAGGCGCACCGGGCCCCGGAGTGCGTCTCGTGCCGCGGCTTCGTGGGCACAGCCTCGGATCTCTTCGCGCTGGGCCAGCTGCTGCTGAGGATCGGATCCGAAGCCCATGGGGTGGGGGGGGCATGAAGGAGCCGAAAAGCCATGGTGGAGGTGCAACTTGCCTGGGGGGATGCCGGGTAAATTTCAGCTTTTTTGGGGAAGTATTGTACATGTTTGCAGATTTTTGAGGATTCCGTCGGGCGTGAGCAGGGTGAGAGCCGTTGCGAGTGGTGGCTGGTTGATTTTGGAATGTTCCTGTCACAAGGGATATGACAGGGCGGGACATGAAAGGGTGGCAATCTGCCAGCCACACTTGGGACCAGCTTGCTCTTGTGGCCAGACTGTTGGACTTCGCGCCGTTGCAGCTGAAGGCCTACAGGCGCATCGGAGAAAGTTGGGATGGGATTCCAAGTCGGTGGCGGACCCACCCCTTCTAAGTGGATAGGATGGGAAGAAAAAAAGTGGGACCCACAAAGTGGTGGACATGAGAATCTTCATCGAAAAAACAGACCGCCCCAAGTAACGGCGTTTTCGTTTGGTTCCCCCCCTGCCAGGTTCCCCCACGACGTGCCCCTGGGCGTGCGCCCGGACCGCCTTGGGGGCCGCTGGCTGCCGCGGCAGACGCTGCGCCTGCTGGCGCGGGCGGCGCCCAACTTGGACTCGAACCTCCGCAGGCGGATTTTTGAACGTGGACACGATGGGCTGAAATGGAGACAGACGGCAGAATCGTGAAACCATGCATCCATTTGGTTGTGGTTTCCAAGCATTTGTCCAAACCATCGGTTTCTGGATGTGCTTGGCGAATGAAAACGCGGCAAGGCACCTGAGCCTGGAGAACTCCACCGCGAGGCGCGTGATCAACGTGCTTGATGTTAGACGAAAGAAGCTTCAAGCATTGCAGCACATGGGATTTTATGAACTTGGTGGCTCCCAGCCATCCGGTTCCTTAGCTTTCTTGGCCTGTTGGCATTTGGTGGTAGTTTTCACCAAACCCACTGAACTTAGCTTTTAGCGGGGTATTTGAGGGCCCAGATTAGACTTCCATCCATGTGGACCCCAACCAGTGCTTGCGCATGGTGAGCGTGCCGGTTCAACGAGGGCTGCGCTTCTGCGCTGGCGGCGCTTGGAGTCAAGGCTGCGGCAGCTGCTGAGCTTCGACCCCGCAGTGCGGCAAGGCGCGCGGTGCTTTCGTTCGAACCGGGCAGTGGATCCACAATCCATGTGATACCAGGGGGAAGGGGGGAGAAGATCTCAGGGGGGGAAAGGGCCGCCAGGCACTCAAAAGGTGACGTAGCGTGTTTGACCGATGAACCAATTTCATCCTGGCCCATTTGAAGCCTGGCAACGATTTTGGCCACTACCGTTGCTGTACGATGCTCATCTTATAAGAACACAGCAGAGCGCTCAGCTTTGGCCCAATGTTTAACCAGCTTTTCTTCCATGATAGCCAAATTTCAGATAAGGCTTTTGTGCATGGAGGTTTAAAAGGATTTTCAACCCAACATGTGCTTCCAACACCTTAAAGCGCTCTGCTTCCGGTAGTTCTCCCATTGGAGGCTCAGAACCAGAAACTCTGAGAATCTCCAATGTTCAATCCTCAATCTTCAATCTTCCATCCACAATGCTTCAAGCCCTTCAAAGCAATTGCCCATCAGCGATATCCTCGGCTCGGACATCTTGGGCCACACCAATCTCGAAGCCGAACCTAGTCGAGAACCATACCACTACGCGCACACACACACACACACACGAACGCACACTCAAGACATGGGGTTGCTCAACTTTCATGCATGCATGCATGCATGCATACATAATTATTTGTACCATTACGTACCATCACGTATCAATACCATTACAATACGCAGCACAACACTGCATAACGTAGCTTACCATAGCTAAATCCCATCACAATATCAACACGTTTTGTTTGCCTTGCCTTGCACTGCACTGCACTGCGTTGCATTGCATTGCATTTCATGACATCACATCACATCACATTACATAACAATTGTAATACATTTTATTGTATTGCACTGCACATTGCACTGCACTGCATTGGATTGCATTGCATTGCATGACATCACATCACATCACATCACATCACATCACATCACATCACATCACATCACATCACATCACATCACATAACAAATATACTACAATATGTTGTATTGCACTGCACCAGCACTGCACTTCATTGGATTGCATTACATTGCATGATATCACATCACATCACATGACATAACAATTGTAATACATTTATTGTATTGCACTGCTCCAGCACTGCACTGCATTGGATTGCATTGCATTGCATGACATCACATCGCATTGGATTGCATTGCATGACATTTATTAACTACATTACATTACGTACAACATACATGGTACATGGCATGTGTAGACAGTGCATTCACTCATTGGTTCCGTCCGCCAGCCATCCGGTGGAACTCGTTCATGCATTCATTTCCAAGTCTGTACTACTTTCTAGCGCCAACGCGCGCTGTGTGGCGCTTTGGAGCGCTGGTGGATATAGGTTGTGCATGGCGAGGGGAAACAAGAACAACTTCCTACACACACGATTCCGACGTTTTTTGGGGCCGACCTCAGGCGCCGCCCCAGGCGCCGCCCCACGCCTTTCACCGGCCCCGGGTGCGGCGGGTGCGGCGGCTTCGGCGGCTTCGGCACGAGCCGTGCGGCTCGGGGCGGCGGCGCGGCCGGTGGCGGGCAGTGTGCTGCCGGTGCAGATCCAAGGCGCGCAGGCGCGGTGAGAGGTGGCAGAGGGGGACCCTGCTCTTGGCGATCGGTGCGATGTGAGTGGGAATGAGCTCATTAAAACAATTCCAACTGGTGGTTTCCTTTTGAATGGTGCGATAGCTGGGGAATGAGACATGGAATGATTCTTATAAACCAGGTTTGGAGGGGACCCCCCCCTGTTCTTGGCGATCGGTGCGAGAGGTAGGGAAGGAGAGATGGAATGACGGGATTTGTTGGGGAAATCGGGTGCGATGTGAGTTGGAATGACCCCCACAAAGCATCCAAAAGGCGGTTTCCTTTTAGGGAATGGTGCGATAGGTAGGGAATGAGAAATGGAATGACGAGACACACCATGCAACTGGTGGTTTCGTTTCAGGGATTTTTTAGGTTCATTCCATTTCTCATGCCCTACTGAGCACCAGCAAGTTTTAGTAGGTTGGTTCGTACGGGAAACCAAAGAGAAAGCCGGTGAGGGTCCTATTTTGAGAGATGCAGTGAGGCCGGCTTGGGCGAACCGAGCCCTCTCTCACAGAAGCGTTGTTCGACCTCAAATTCTTTCATAGGGGACTTTCAAGCGTCGGGAGATTTCTTGGGAACAGTGGCGCATCAGCAAGGTGCTTGTCACACTTTGCTTCTTTTGCGAAGGTTGATTCACGGCAGCAACTGGCGTGGCAGCGAAGGATGTCAAACCCCTACAGCCATGTTGAATCAACTTTGAATTTCCAAGAGATGCATGACACATTGCTTTGGTTGATGAACTGCAATGCGCCATGTATGGCTCGAAAAGTGCATGTCTGGATCTGCTTCACCGTGCCCATCAGAGCCCTTCCAACACTTTAAGGTTCCAAGAGCCCTTCTTCGACTTTGTTGGGGGCTGTTGGGCCTTGACACGGGGTGGGGCCGCGAGTCTCCGAGGGGCGCTCCGCGGTGGTGCGGCTGGTGCCCTGGGGCCTCGCCTGCCGGGCAGCCTTGGCCTTGGGCCGGGGCTCCTGCGCGCTGAAGCTGCCGCGCCAGGAGCGCTCGGACCGGACTGTCGGAGCGGATCGGAGCGGACTGTCGGAGCGGAGCGGTCGATTGGGCGAGTTGAGACGGGAGAAAGCGAAAAGGTGGGGGTGGTGGGGAGAAGGTGGTGCCTTTTTTTTGGGAGGGCTGTTGGGGGGGTTGGGGGGTTTTCAGGTTTTCGCGGTGCAAAGCGCATTTCCCATTTGCGAATGCACTCGACTGCCGACGTCAGCGCCGCTTCTGCGTCACGAGCCGCGCCCAGGGCTTGGGCTCGGCTTGGCTGCGCTGCGGCGCTGCGGCGCGGCGTCTGTGGGTGCGGGGGAGGCGAATGAGGCAGGGGGGAGGCTCTGAATGGGGGGGAGGGTGCAAAATGTCCAGGATGTCCGAGGAACATTTGGTTTTGGCATACGTTCCATTGCTCATTCTTGCGCTCTAAACTCCAGCTTGAGCTCGAAGGGATGGCCGATTCTTTTTGCGTTGCGTGAATTGTTTTGATTGTCGAAAGGGAGCCTCTGAGGGCCTCAAGCTTCGCTCCAGCTTGTGAAGTTCCAGACCGCTCAATGCCCTCCATGCCAGAGGGCGGCCCGGGACGTGGCGGGCCGCCAGCGCTGGCGCGGCGTGGTGCGGCTGAGCGGCCAGGTGACGGTGCCGCGGGGCGCGCAGCTCACGGTGCTGCCCCACACCGCGCGGGGCCCGGGCTGTCGGACGTGGGAAGTCGGGCGCGGGACTCGACGGGCTTGGGGAGTGATTTGGGCACCAGAATCGCCGACAAGGCTTCTGATCTTTGCACACCTTCTAGTAAAGGTGGGCTGGGATGACATAGAATCAGGCGAGTTCCCCCACGCTTGCTTTTTTTTCTTCTTTTTCTCATGCCATTGAGTTGAAGCTGCTTTTCGGACCTCAGATGGCGCGTGTGTTGGCCGAGTGGCGCCGGCAGAGGTGTTGCTCATGGCTCCGGGAGCGGTGCTGCGGGTGGAGGGCCGCCTGGAGATGCTGGGCACGGAGGCTCCGTGCGGTCGGGGTATCAGGTTGTGTGCTGGATTGAAGGCAGGGGCCACGGGATATTGCTCTCTTCCGTGGCATTTACTAAGTGCCCAATGGAATCCATTCTGAGATGAGATGAGATGAGATGATGTGGAACACTGGTAGCTTCCATGATCTTGAAGATCATGGAAGCTACCGGTGTTTCATTGCTGATCTTCCTTCCATGCTCTCATCGTGCTTCGTTCATTGTGCTTAGATCATTGCTTCGCAGCTATCCGTTGAAGTTTGTGGTTATTTGCATGGGGAGCCGACCATGCTTTGGAATGACAGAGCCCGTCATGCTGCACAACCTGATAGCTTCTTCCCGAGCAAGTGGCTTTTTGCAGTGTTTTGTGGTTGCAATTCCAGCCTGGAGTCAAGTTTCAAGCACGGGTGCCGTTGCACATGTTCGGAGCTACCCAATCCTGCCATGTGTCGAAGCAAGCTTCAAGGGGTATCCTTTTGGCAACCCAAAAACTCGGCCGCCCAATGCCGCTAGTCTTTGTGCAACCTGCCTTGGCGCTCTGCTTATGCATCTTGTCGTGCCGCTCTGCAGATTCACGTAGTGGGACCAGTCAGTCAGGCAGTCAGTCAGGCCCCTGGCTGGCTCGACTGTGGGATTGCAGGGACCCTGATTTGTGATGCCAGAACTAAGGCAAGCAGTAATTTGACAGGAAGTTTATGTCTGGCTGGCATGTGATTTCAGCTGGTCTCCACTTGATAGGCACTGCGGACTACGTTGAAACTTGCCAGTGGGGTCAACGGAACAGATTCGGCCTGTATTCTCAACACGTTCAATTACCAACGCAGGGCCCTGGTGGCCCCATCTTAACACGTGGCCATGGGTCAAAAGCCACCCCCAGTGAACATCCCAATCCCCACTAAAATAGACCAAACATGGGTGGTGCACCTGCCCCAAAATGGTACCATTGGTTTTGACAACCACAGCCATGTGTTTGTGTGAAGCTCGCAAACTTTGGCCCAGCCCCCGAGGACGCAGTCATCTCAGTTGCGGCTCTGACCAGCCGGGCGTGGGGGGAGATCTCCGTCACTGATGCCACCGCCGTGATGCAGCACGTGCACATCACCGGTGCCTCGACATGGGTCAACGCCAATGGTACCATTTTCGGGTAGGTGCACCAGTGCACTACCCATTTTAGTCTATTTTAGGGGGGATTGGGATGTTCACTGGGGGTGCGGGATTTGACCCATGACCATTTGGACATCCGGACATGCGGACTATTTGTGTTGCTTCACGAGCACTATGCACCTGTCACACGGCGGGCTATCAGGATTGCCATCCACCGAGTGACCCTTGCCTCCAGCAAGACATGAGTGCTCAGGTACAAACAACGATCAGCAAGATTAGTGCCGCTTCGAACCAGAAATGTTTGCCAATCTTTCGGGCAAGGGACGCGAGACTAACTTTGTGGAAGCTGGCAGTTT
>CAUJNA010000924.1:756981-759481 GCA_963377175.1 Effrenium voratum | reverse complement strand
ATTGATTGATTGATTGATTGATTGATTGATTGATTGATTGATTGATTGATTGATTGATTGATTGATTGATTGATTGATTGATTGATTGATTGATTGATTGATTGATTGATTGATTGATTGATTGATTGATTGATTGATTGATTGATTGATTGATTGATTGATTAAGTGATTGATTGACTGGTTGGTTGATTGGTTGGGTGGCTGGCTGGCTGGCTGGCTGGTCTTTGCTTGTTCGTGCTTGTATGTGTTTGTGGGTGTCAACACCTGGCACGTCGATATGCGCGCGCTCATGCCTCTTTTTTCATTTTTTTGGGTAAGGGTTCCCTTTTAAACTCAACCAGCAAGAACAGGGTGCCCCTTTTTTCCGATTGCCACTGGCCATCTCAGTTGATGAGTAATTGCTGCCCACTTTGCACAGCATGGTGGAACATGAATCTACAATGGAAGAAGCGTGGCCCGTTTTTCTTGATGCAGATGCACTGCTGTCTGTTGTTTTGAGATGCCTCGTTGTTTGCTCAGTTCCTTCCTTTGCGATACCTTTCAAGGTACCAGGCTGGCATGAAAGTTTTCGCGCGCTGGATGCATTTGCTGAATCCCTGTTCTTGTAGCTGTCATTGGCTGACATTCCTCAGACAGCGTTGAGCGCATAGGTGTCCTTTTTAGGTGAGCCAGGTCAAAAATAGATGGTTTTGGTTTAGACGGGTTTTGTTCCATTTACCAGGGCCATCTATTTTTCCAAAAGGCCACCTACAGTTGAACGGTTCGCAAGATTTCCTTGTTCAACCAGCGCTTGTGGCTTCCTGGGCACAAGTTGATTCCCCCAGGGAGATGGTCTTCAGCCAGGACTCCGTCATCCAGCGGTGTAGCACTGCCGTGGAGGTGCACAGGGAGAGAGAGAGAGAGAGAGAGTGAGTGAGTGAGTGAGTGAGTGACAGAGAGAGAGAGAGAGCGAGAGACAGAGAGACAGAGAGAGAGAGAGAGAGAGAGACAGAGAGAGAGAGAGAGGGTGAGAATGAGAGAATGGGAGAAACAGTGGGGCAGAGAGACAAGGAGATATATAGATATTGTTTCAGGGAACGCGTAGATGCAAAGCAGTGGGAGCCTGGAGTCAGGTCACAGCCTGTTTCGCCATGTTGCGCTCTCCGTTTCGGTCCCTGAAGCAATTGCCCAGACCTACCGGAATCACAATTTAGTTTTGGTGTTGAGGGTTTGTGATTCCGCTAGGTTGTAGATTCAATGTGAAATTTCTTGACTCGTTGAAATGTAATTTGGAGTAGATTCCCAATCCAATTAGAAATTTGTTTCTTCATTTTGGTTTGTAGATTTCTGACTCGATGTCGTTTCCCCTGTGCCAACATGCGCGAGTCCCAAGCAGAAATGGCGTGAGCTGCGATGAATCCTGCCTGCATGAAGCACAAGGCTTCTGTCGCAATCATGTGAAAGCCCATTTCTCCAACGGAGTTCTTGAAACAGGGGTGTTTTCCGCTTGCAGCAGAGGTGGTGACTGTTTACCAGCGAGTCTGCGTGTGCTGAGGGTTTGCACTCAAGCTGCGGGTGTCTCCCTCTTGGCAAGGTCCGATGGCTTGGGTTGGTTGAGTGTTTTGCCCTGGAAAGTGGACGTGGCCGTTCCAAACCAAGAGCTGCAGTTTCTTGAGGTTGGCTTTGGACGCCCCCACGTGCGGGTGCTTCGCACGTTGGCGCGGCGGTGTAAGTGGGGCTTCCGCTTTGGAGATGACTACGATTGGGGTTGCCAGGCCAGGAGCGCTGTTGCATTTTTTGTGTGGACACGGGAGATAGGTTGCAAGCAGGCGACCTGGAGAGTGCAGACTGATGATCCCCAGCAAATGTGGCCCTGGGGATGTACACAAGAACGTCGACATGGACAGCCTTGAGCCGTGTTTGGACCATTTCGATGGGAGGTCCCTTCGCGCCTGGCCAACAGAAGCAGGGGTTCGGATTGGGGACAAACCGGTCCAGTATATGGCCAGTGGCCACGGCAAAACCAGGCTTTGCAGGGGTTCTTGAGGTTACACGGATGGCTGGACACCATCTGGAGAGGGTTCATGATTTCTGATTCCATGGACGGGGTGGAAGGGGACTCTTATTCTCAGCCCTCTTTGGAACTTAGTAATCCATTGATAATCTGCAACCTAAAGCAACATTCTGAAAGTGTGGGGCGAAACAAATCTTTTGCGTTCGGTAATTTGCTGGTCTTTTCATTGTGCTGCTGATTTCTACACCTCGCTTGGCTACCTGGCATCGCATCGAGTGGTTTTGTTCCCAGCTGGCCACGTAATTGTTTTATGTTGGTGCTGGTGTATAAGACCTTTACACCTCAACTTTTTCAGCTCATTTGCAGTGATTGCCATTTTGCATCAATCTCCCATTTGCTTTGCCGCTCGTAGTTTCCCAGCCGTAGGAACCAGAGGTGTCGCATGGCGGTAGAGGTCGGTGGTGTTTTCAGCACGTAAATCGTCAGCTTTGGCCTGGGGACATTATT
>CAUJNA010000924.1:726981-751981 GCA_963377175.1 Effrenium voratum | reverse complement strand
GTGTTACCCCCTAATAGTGGGTTTCGGGTTTCTTAATCCTGGGTCATCATTATTTTGATGTTCACCCGGGGAGGGTCTTGACAACGGGGAGGGCCATTGTCGTCAGGCGGGCCTGCAAGCTCCAGCGGAGGGGCACCTGATGGCCAGATGCTCTTGGCTGCCTGGCCCCTGGCAGGCGAGAGGAGTCGGGTGATTGGGGCCCAAAGCGCTGGCGCTTGAAAGCTGGACGTGGCATCCGGAATTCCCCTCAGACCCTGGGAGCCGTTTTTTTCGCCTGGCCGGTTTGCGGTGTGGCATCACATGATGAGATTGATGCGTTTCGTTTCAGAAGGCGCAGAGTGGTTTCAGCACCCTGGAGTTGATCGTTTCTCACATCGTTTTGTTGGAAGGGTCAGATGTTGTCCCTCGATTCTACACCTACACTTTTAGGGGACAGCCGCCCTTTTTCCATAGTTGGGCCCGCTTTGTGTCGAGCCCGGCAGGTCGGTTTGCACAGCGGTTTGCAACCATTCCACGCGCCATGCAGGCGCTCGGAGGGTCTTTTGCAGCCTTTGGAATACGTTTAATGATCCGAAGGTTCTGGATGCGCTTCTGTCTGACCTGCCAAGAAGTGCCAAGAAGTGCTCGAAAGGGCTTTGATCGAGTCTGCAGTGCATCGTTTGTATTCTCACAGGCAGTGGTTCGACAAGGCCGCTGACAGACCTCATTACTGTAGCCCCATTACAAACCTCATTGTGAAACAATGAGGTTCACTGACAGACCAGTCTTGTGAAACAGACCTCACTGTCTTGTGCTACAGTAATGTAGTCTTGTGCCCCATGCCCCTCATTACTGTAGCAGACCTGTGGCTGCGTCTTTGGTCTCCTCTGCACGACGGGGGCGTTTTTGTTTGCTTCCGGTAGCGTAGCAGGTGTTTTTTTTGCGTAAGTTCGCGATCCTCTTGGATGCCGGCAAATGAAGGCATGAACTCATGTTTTGAGTAATGGCTGCTTTCGGGGCCATGCAAAGTTTTTGTTTTTGCAATTCCCTCTCTAAACTCTGCATTGCGTAGTTTCCAAGCTTCCGCCGATATGACCAGACGCTCCGCTCCCCTCCGCTTCGCTCCGCTCCCCTCCCCTCCGCTGTCCAGCTGGGAGCTTCGGCAGCATCGCTGGGAGCAGGAGCCGACGGGCAAGTGAAAGGGGGTTCTCTTGATAGCCGTGAGTCAGCGGAGTAGCCACTGTTGGTTCTTCGCTTGCGGTTGTAGCCCTGCTAATAGCTGAAGAGCTCTGTGGTGTGTGTGAGATTCCAGCCAGATTACTCATATTGACATGTCTTAAGCTCGCGAATCTGGGTTTGTTCCAGCGCTTCCTGCTGGCATCCTCGTGATGAAGGGAAGCTAGAAAAGAAGCGCCGACTGCTCGGCTCATACTTACTCCCCTGCGCTCCAGGGGCTTCAGAGATGAACGCCCAATCTTGGTCCCTTTTGGCAGCTTCGAGCTATCGGAACATGTTTAGTTTTACAGTTGAATCGAACCTTCCCGAAGCACAACATCTACAGGGGTTGACAGCGCATGATGGACTTTTTTGATTCTTCATATTTGATTTGGATCTGTATCAACCGGTGCACTGTCATTTGTTATTTGTTTGTGCCAGCTTGTTCTTCACCATGCTCAGACAATAAAAAACCACCAAATGTTCATTGTGACCCTCCAATCGTGGTCCTTTCAAGCAGCAGTTCTTGTTCAAGAAAAATGGTCAGCATATCTTTGGAGGAGCATGCCAGCCCGGCTTGTACGTGCCACACCAAGGCTTGCAACACGCACACAGCATGTGCCTCTCGGAGTTTGCGTGGGCACCGCCACCGTTGTGCTTGGTATTTACCAAGGGAAAGCCAAAGGAAACCCCAACCATCTTTTTGGGAACTAGTTTTTGAGGAACCATTCTTTTTGAGGAACCATATTTTTGGGTTTGTTTGAGGAACTGGTGGAGTCGGTCAGGCTTCGCATTGCAGCGCACAGGCGCTAGGGCTGCGGCAATGGCGGCAGCGCTTTCAGGCCGGCGCAAGGATTGCGGCTTTTCATAAGCCCAAAGCAGAATTTTCGTGTAAGCAGAAGGCATATGGCTGTGGGTCAAAACCAATGGGATGCCGTTTTGGGATGGGTGCACGACCCATTTTGGTCTATTTTGGTGGAGATTGGGATGTTCAGCGGGGGTACGGGGTTTGGACCCATGGCCATATGTTTGCCACGTATACGGATACCTTCCGGGATTCAGGAGCCCCAAACTCGGAACTTGGGCCTGAAACCAAGATCCAAGATTGTTTGGTGGCTTTTGCTGGCTTTTCGTGCATCAACGGCGGATCCGAATCGTTGCAACGAGGGCATTTGCTCAAGGCCAAGTGCTGCCATGGAGGCGAAGAAGCAGCTCAATGTGCTGGTGTACTTCGTTGGAACGCGGGGGGACGTCATGCCCGGTGTGGCCGTTTGCCAGGCCTTAGAGGCCCGCGGTCACAAGGCGGCCATGGCGGTGTGCGCGGGCGTCGAGGAGTCCATCCGTGCGTACGGCGTGCGGTGCATCACGGTGAGCCAGGTTCCCTTCAAGTGGCGAGACGACACCGCCCACATGTCTGAGGAGGAAGTGCAGATTATTCGCCGTTCCATGGATTCCAACGAGTTCTTAAAGGTAGAGAGCCGCCGTGGCATGAGCTGGAATCTCGATGAATGCTTGCCAGCCACGCTCCAGGGAATATGCAACTTGATGGAGAAGGAGCACTTTGACGTGATTTTGGGCACGGCTATCACTGGCCTCGCATGTGTGCGGCTGTTGAAGAAGTGCCCCCACCTGAAGATCATCCGCAGCACTTTCTCCTTTGGCTTCTCATCGCCTCCAACTTCTGCCTATCCCCCGGGAGGCTATGAGATGTCGAATGGTTTCGTGAACAAGCTCAAACACTACCATTTTCTTTTCTTCAAGTTGCTGCCTCTCCTGGCGGGGGCCTCATACTTCAAGAGAGAGCTGAGTCGCATGCTGGAAATCGAGGGCATCGACCACTCGCAAGGCCTGGGCCCGTTTTCAACTCTTGCGAAGCTCCCAGAATTGGGCTTCTGGAGCGAGAGTTTGCAGGCGCGGCCTCCGGATTTTCCAGAGCAGTTCCTGGTGACAGGCTGCCTTTTCGTTCCCCACCTGAAAGATTGGACGCCTTTGCCGGCGCTGGAGAGGTTCATGCAGCTGAGAGACAGCCAGGGCCGGAAACCCGTGGTGCTGTCCTTTGGATCCATGCTGGGCGTCCAGCGAGTGGAGCTCGCCGTGCTCGAGGCCGCGCAGCGCATGGGGCTGAACGTGGTCTGGTGCCACGAGAGCGCGGGGAAGGAGCGCGTCGCCTACAGCTTCACGGCCAATTCCAAGGACGCCGAGGCGCCCGTCCAAGACGGGGTGTGCGAGGTGGGTGTGGGTAAAATTAAACCAGGAATCGGACTCCAGACCGCAGGTTTTAGTCCATGTTTCCATTAAGGTTCCATTTTGGGTGCCTATTTTTGACAGCCAGGTGAAGTACGCGCCCTTTGACTGGCTCCTTCCGCAAGCCAGCGTGGTGGTGTGCCATGGCGGCGCGGGCACCGTGTTTCGCTCCCTTCGGGAAGGAGTGCCGGTGGTGATTTGCCGCTCGCCCAAGGCAAGGTTTTGCCTTCCAGATTGGCGCAGTTTCTTCCGTTTTTGTTTTTTCTTCCTCGTTTCTTCCGTTCTTTTTTGGGGCCCCCGCCGCGTATTTCCTCCGAGGCCCTGTGATCACTCCCATCCTCGCGGACCAGACGGCGCACGCCCAGTTCGTGGAGCGGAAGGAGCTGGGCGCGTGGCTGCGGCCGCTGTGGCCCAGCGCCGTGGAGTGCCAGGTGAGCGACCCGAGCCGTCGAGAACCGGGGCGAGGAAAGAAACGTGAGGGGAGAAGCCCAAGCCCAGAGGTGTCCTTCAAGCCATCCAACTGGTGATTGGTGGTTTCCTTCAAAGGGAATCCCTAGGTTCATTCCACTTCTTATACCCTGAGCACCAGCAAGCATAGGTGTCCTGTTTGGTTGTTCTGCTCGAAGAATGGAGGGCACTGGTTTTTACCTGATGGTCTTTTCTCATCTACCAGGGCCATCTATTTCCCCTAAAAGGACAGTTATGCCCAAGCCGAACTGGTGGCCGGCCTTTTGGTTCTTGAAGCATGGGTCTGCGGATTGATCCCATATGAACGAAACCCCAGTTTATGAATGGGGGCGATGTTCGATTCTGGGTGAAATGTGGAATCAGACCACTTAGGGGCCAAAAACACCACCCCTTACTGTGGATGAACGAAATCCTGCACCACTTTGAAACCATGGGAAGCCATTGTTGGTTGGTATTTACAGGGGAATCATTCATTCCAGGGTTTCTTGAGTGGTGCGAAATGGATTTTGTCCATCCACAGTATGAAGTCCACTGGGCTCAACCCTCAGGTGGCCCTGGAGCGCGCGCTGAGCTGTGCCGACGCCTGCGCCGAGCTGGGCGCCCGCATGCGGCGGGAGGACGGGGCCGCGGGCGCGGCCGCGGCCATCGAGGCCTTGGCGCTGAAGCCGCCGGAGGAAGCGCCCAGCTGCTTCGCCTGGCTTGGGAAGTGGCTGGGTGCGTAGAGCCAAAACCCACAGCCGGGAGATGTGTTTCCGGCCGCCGGCCCATCGATTTGCAGAAAAGCGCCGTGAAAGCAAGAGAAAAAAGTTGAGATTGACGCGGTGACGCTTGCTTGTTCACCAGGAATCTAGGCATCTCATGCCCGAGGCTTATGCCTATACGGATCCACGCATGAAGAATGTATGGGGCTGACCTGAAGCGCGAGTCAGGTGTTGAGCTCAGATGGTACGGGAGTTGTATGACTTGTCCTCGCAAAGCATGCCATGTCTACCTTTGCTTGGTGCTCAGTAGGGAATGAGGGAAGGTCCCGTGCAGTTTTCCGAGTTCGCTGTCTGCAGGTCGCTGTGGAGGCCATGCCCGGCACCTGGAAGCTTCACCGGCCGGGAGCCCAAGGAAGGAGTCGTGCTTCCGCTTTGCACGGCGGCGTGGCCGTTGCACGGTTGCCGGGAACAGCATTTTCAAGCGCAACTCTGTGGATGTGGCAACTCCTTGGAACACATTGCAACATCGCGGCATGAATTTCGGGCCGCTTCACACTATCTGATTACCTGGGCAGGGTTTGTGGCATGAGCTTCTTGAAAAAGAGCAATATTTTTATTCAAACGGGTCTCACGCTCTGGGCTTTAGGATAGGAAGATCTCGCTCCGGTGACGTTCTTGAACTGCCATGGCGGTCTCTTTGCGCTTTTTGGCACAGGCCTCCAGAAGCTTCAGCCACGTGTCGCCGGGCGCGGCCACACCCAAGACCTTGCGCACGCCAAAGACCCCGTTGAGCCCTAGCCTGAGCCCAACTGCAGGCCGCGCATTCAGCTTCTTCCCTGAGGAGAGGCAAGTGGTTCCGAAGGTGCCAGCCGTTCACGAGTCATTGCCAGCCTTGTCGGGGAATGGCTTCGGCAGGTTGGCGCAGAACTTGACCTTCCAGCCCGGCCCATTCAGCGCATCCAAGCCAGTCCCAAGCAGCCCAGAGGCCAAATCCGCGGCTGCGGCGCGGGATGCCGTGCTGGCACGGCGGGCTCGCCAGGAGAGTCGCTGCGCCCCGCCTGTGGCACGGGCGCTTGGCCTCGCGCTTCCCTCGCTGCTGAGCCACGAAGCGTGCTCGAACCCGGGCACGCCAAGGGCGCCCCAGGCGTTGGTGGGCATGAAATCCTGCGCGCAAGCAGCTCAAGAGTCTTTCTGGGCGCAGCATGAGCGTCGATCCAGCCGGGGCATGGTGGACTTTGTGGTCTGAAGAATGCAGACATCCAGAAATGAGCTGCGCTTGCGGACCCCAGAGCAAGCAAGGTCCTTTCTGTACAGCTTTTGAGCTTCGGCTCAGCATCTTATCATTTTGTTCATTGGCACGTGATGGGCTGCATTATTCGAATCATTGCTTTCGCATCGTGGAGGTGCAGGATGGCTCAAGGAGTGCAGAGATGCTCCCCCATTGTACCCCACGTTTTCCAATGCAGCCCAGATGTCAACGCATCAGCCTGTGGGGCGGCCGAAAATGAAGGGGCGCGTGGGGGTGACATTGACATTCTGATCTACACTGGCAGCTCTAGCAATCTCTTGCTCTTCGGCTACTTTGCTTACAGTGTTCAGACCAGTTTGATTGAGTGGTTCCTTATGCAACCAAGACCAGGTGCGCTCGCCTTGCATTGATGGCTGGTTCAATTCTATTCCCCGATTTTGTCAGCTTCAGAGTTGCAAAGAGCTCAGTCCAAACTGCAACAATCGAGGACAGACTTGTGTTTTGCGACAGAACACTCGGAAAAAAAACCAAGTGTTTCGCAAGCAGATCCTCACAGATTACGGTCGGATAGCTTTCATTGCGGAGATCAAACATATCTGCTCAGTTCTTGACAAGGGTCCACCTCAGAACGTGAGGTGAGCTGTAGCAAGTGAAAGGGTTCCGGGTCCCGCCCTGCACCATGCATGAGGGGGACGCGGGGAAGGCTACATTATGTATTTGCTTTGGACCACTCTGACATTTGGAAGGCATGATCTAAGACCCATAGTGTCAGCTGGGTCTATGTGGTGATCCTCCGAGATGCACCCTCCACGACAGCTGATCTTTCAGAAGATACAAGCCTGTTTGTTTCCATGAGCCATAGCTCCGGCTATCTTGATGGTCTGGCTTGTTAAGATGGACTTTCAATATCCAATTCTTCACTACAACAAAGGAAGATTGTTCAACAGAGACTGGCAGCCGTCAAACTTGGGATTAGAGTCTGCGGATCAACCTCGCATCTTGTGCCGCTTGGCATTGTCTTCAGAGAGAGTTCACCGTCTTTCAACAGGCACAGCGCTGGGGGCAATTGCAGCTGCGGGCTGCGATTCTGGGCGCAGGCGCCTTTGGGATTTTCAAGGGCGACAAGCCAGCCGCCCACAAAGGCCGGTTCATTCTGCGCCGGGAAGTCCTTGTTCCGTATTTGCCAGTTCCAGTTCTGTGGTGCTGAAGTACTTGACCTTGAGAAGGCAACCAGAAGGTGAAGAGCCTATTCACAGTGAAGGTTCTTTTCAAGGGTGCCTTCTAAGACTTACAGGTTTCCCCAGCCAAAGATCCTTTTCAACTTACCATCAATGGGTGTGAGCCGCAAGGGGCAGCATCGCAACTCCGGGTCCAGTGTTCAGTCGGCCTGCCTGTGCCGGGTTTCGGGCTTCTGAATCGGTGCCCAAAAACAGCTTGGAGCAGAGAAGAATCGAAAAACCTCGGTAAATCAACTGCTTTGGCTCAGTTTGATCCGGCCAAGCGGCTTGAGTCTTTGGTCGAGCCACGCGCTCCCAGGCTGTCGACGCGCCTGGGCTGCCTCATTTCATGGCCAAGGCGCAGCGCGGGCGTGGGGGTCCGAAGGCCGATAGAGTGATCAAAGCTCATGATCAAACTGATTTATTTGCTTGTGAAAGGGATACAACCTCAAGAACCAACATGACGTCCGGGTTAGCCTTTCCGCTCCTTCACGGGCATGCGTTCAGCACAAGATGAGACAGAAAAGGGACAAGCTGGATAGCTCGCATGCGCGTCCCCGCAACCTCCGCTTTGCCCCTTGGCCACCTTCAAAGCCTTTCTTGCTTTCTCGCTTTCTCACTCTGTGGCAGTGGCATGGAAGGCGCGAAGCGGGCCGCGCTTCAACAAGCTGCCACTCCTCCCATCGAGCCGTCCTGTAAAGCCTGTAATGCAGGCGCAGCTTCTCTTGAACTTCTATCTTCCAAGTGGCGCAAATCGAGTCTTTTCAAACATGTTCTCAAGATCACCATCAAACAGAGAGAAAAGCAGATGCGAACAAACTGTGACAAACAAGCAAGTGGAAGAGAAAAAACAGCAAGAAAGGGAAGAAGAAGAAGGAAGAGGGAGAAATCGGACACTACCCCCACCTCTCACCCCCTAGCCATGCTCAGACGACATGCAGCAGCTACTCGTGAGGGCGCACGGGTGACTTCACCATCCCGAGTCTGACATGAGGAAAGCAGAGTGTTTCCCTTGCCGAAGCCACACGGGCCTGCAGCATTTGAACAGGCGAGGCTTTTCATCTTGTGGAAAACCTCGACCCAAAGAAGAGCAAGATGCCAGATGGTCTGAACAATCTGCGAACACTTGCAGGACACTCAACCTGAACAAGGCCCTTTGCTTATTCTACTCGCCCTTTCCATCTCAGTTTCTCCCCCCCCTCTTCCGACTCCGACCTTATGCGATACACCCCGCGTCCGCCCCCGATGCCTCAGGCCTACGGCCCCCGCCCGGCCGGGCGCCTCTGTGCGGCCCAGCGCTTCGACGACGAGCGGCTCCACGGCGAGCTGCCGCAGCCCGAGTCGGGCGCCGCGAATCGAAGAGAGAAAAAAGCCGAAAGGAAACCCAGGGGTTGCGTGGGATCACCGGGGGCTTTCACCCAAAACCAGAAGTGTGTGGGGATCACAAGGTTTTTTTTTTGCTCCTCACGTCTGTTATAAGGGAATCTCTCTTTCTACATGGGGCTGCATTCTCTCTGCATTCTCTCTCTCTCTCTCTGCATTCTCTCTCTCTCTCTCTCTTACACACGACACAAGACGACAAAACACGCAACGCAACACAACGCAACACAACACAGCACAGCACAACACACACGCACACACACACACACACATGAAGTTGCACTTATTCGTTTTTTGAATCCTAGAGAACCCAAGGGTTGGTGAGAAGCCCTGGGCTCCCTTACAGTTCTTAGCGGATACTCTACGCTGCTCACGTTCTTTTCCTAAAATACCTTCTGGTCCGCGGCCAAAAGAAAATTCATGGAGCAGATCAGGTGCCATCTTTCACCCAATTGTCCATCTTTCGGTGCGTTCTTTTAAAGGGGACCCCGCAAAATGGCGGGTTTCCCTTTTGGTTCCCTTTTAAAGGGGGTACTCTCCAAGAAGAGACACACGCCGGTGCGCTTCGTCCGGAGGCTGCTGTTCCGCTTGGACTCCACGCTGCGGCTGTTTGCCTCAGTGCCGAGCATAGGGTGGCGCTGGCGGGAGCACAAGCCGGTCCGGGCACCCAGAAAAGGGAGCGCCTGTCGCTCGGTTTCCCGTTTTCGGAGCGAACTTGAAACTTGCAACTTGATGTGTGGATGTCGCCGAGACTTCTTCAGAGATTGTCATCTTTTGGCCAATGAAACCGTTCCGCCTTCGAAGCGATCCAAAAAACATCGTGCGGTTTTGCTTCGTAGGGCAAACCGCCTGGTTGCCGTGGCGGTTACGAGGAAGGCCATGGAGGTTTCTGGGCGCTTAGGCCAAGTGGGTGCCACGATGCGCCCCGGGCTTCAAGGCTCGGCCTGGGATGGCAGCCGTGAGCCATCAGCTGAGCCACAGATCACACTCGCAGTTTGGATGACCTAAGGCAACCGCACTGGCATGCACCAACGGCATGACCCGGCGCTTCCGCCGAAGTGCGAGCCTTCGGAATGGAGCTTGACAGTCCTACAGGGACGCTACATGGCATTGCCTTAGGCAAGATGGCTTGCCCTCCAGCAGAATGCCTTGAGCTTTTGATGTGTTTGTACTCTGTCTGGCGTGTTCAGCCTCACTTTCGCCAGATTCCTGCCTTGCCTTTCCTCTGCTAGAGAGAGAGACGTGGGATACCCAGGATACCCTCTCAATCAAGCCGCATTTCCCAGCCCTGATGCCACTACGTGGCCTGCGACGGGCCTTCACATCCTGAAAAGCGCATGACTCTTGAGCGGCATGCCATCTGAAGCTCCTTCCGACTTTTTCGGCGCTTCGCCTCAAAACTCGGCGCCCGTGCCCGGCGCCCACGCCTTGCAGGCCGGGCGGCGGAGCGTGGGCTTCTTCGCCGCCGCCGTGCTGGCGGTGCAGGGCGTCCAGGCGCGTGGTCCAAAGTGGGACAGCCCCAAAATCGCCGCCTGGGACGAAAATTTGCGTTTTTTTTTGGTGGTTGACCCAAACTGGAAGCCTGGGAAATAGACAACTTGGACTAAACAATCTGCGGTTTGTTGGGGTGGTTTTTGGTTTTGACCCATACCCAGGTGAGCGTTTCAAGGGTTGCAAAGGTAAAGTGCTCCAGTTGAATAGCGGCATTTCGGAAGCTAGCGTAACGTGGCAACCGCAATGGTTTCCCTTTTGCGCTGGCTGTGTGGAGAATTGCCTGGAGTCCGGTACCCGCCCGCAATGGCTGACTGGACAATCCGCACACACACAGTTGGCGTGTAGCGAGGGGTATTGTCTTCCAGCTGGGGGATAACCCCAGGACTACACCCCTGCACACGACATTTGCGCTTTGGCAAGTCCCACCCCGCGTGTGGACACTAGGAATTCCATCAGAGCAAACATATGACTTTGCGGGTCATTCTCCAAGACAAAGGATTTTTCGATGAAACGGTTTTCTCCCTTCCATCCAGTTCATATAACACCATGTGCTCCAAATCCTTCCAGGAACTGAATTGCCATGAATATCTTTGCAGAGTCAGCTGCTTATATCTGGGAGATACCGATAGTCAAAGAGCATCAAGACCTTCACGTTCACTTTCCATTTCGCCTTATGACCCAGCCTGACCACCTGGCTCAGGAGCTTTCACACTGGGCTTGGCGCTCGGGATTGTGGCTGGCAGAGGCCGAGTGGGAGGGCAGGGAAGCATCGCCAGCGCTCAGAGGTGGCTTCGTGGGGGATGGATGAGCCAGGCAGTTTCGGTTTAGTGGGAGTTCGTGGGAGGATGGCCAGCCAAGATCATGCAAATGAGCAAAGAGCTTGGGAGTTGCTTGTGTGCTTGCATTGTCGCATGAGGTTGATTGGCCATGGCGCTCTGCTCATGCTGTATCCTTAGCCAGTGCGCCCTTGTGGGCCTTGCGAGTATGACACAACACACACACACATGCTCGTGATGGTATGATTTGCAATTCAGTCAGATGGCCAATCTTGCGATATGCGTTCGGCAGCCTGTTCACGTGCCCTGCGCACCCCAATCTGCACTTCCTGCAGTCCGTCTGCGGAAGGATGACACTCAACATTCTTGAAGCTGCCAAAGTGGCCCACCTGCACAGGGAGCACAAGGAACGTATGATGTTTTTCTTTGTTTTTCTTCTTTTCGTATTTCTTCTGATTCATGCTCAAGCAAGGCTAAGGCCGATTTTATTTGCTATCCAATGCAATTGTATATACGTGTCACGGCTTTCCCACCGTGCACAAGTACGGATCATGAGAATGGGATCCGCCGACAAGGGAAATGCGTAGAACAAGATGGGTGTGAGGCTTTGGTGATGTCGTTCTTCCTTGCTTCTGCGATTTCCCCAGAACTAGCAGCGCATGCACAGAGTCACCGGCTCACCTGTCAGAGTTAGCCACAAAGGATCACTGTTGTTTACGATTGAGAGGGAGATGCTAGAATGAGGGAATACAAGGAAGGTACTTGTAGCTGCCTCACGGCCGTCCACATGGCAAACAAAAGCAAACACCATCCACGAGGAGGTTCCACAAGCACAAGCAATTGGGACGGCGTGTATTTGCCGGTTGGTTGACTTTTTCGACCTAGACTCGGGTTGTCAGAGGGTCAGTTGCGCGCTGTTACCCCAGTTTTTTTGCATGGTTCGGCAGGCGGTCCGGGCCGCAGAGAATGAGGATGTGGCCGGGCTCCCAATTATCCAGGCTGCTTAGCATTTGCGAAGCGTTTTCACACAGACAGCTGTATGGAATCTGGAAGCCAAACATGGTGACCACCTCAATGAATCTTGCTGACTGACAGGCTGTACAATCTTGCTTTGGCTTCATCATTGGGGCCGATCACGAAAGCTAGCGTTAGCAAGCTTGAGTTCCCAGTTGCTTTGCAAGTGTTCCGGATGGATGCACCACATTACACACATGCAATTGCATCAACACCACCCCCCTCCCTCCCTCCCCCCCACCCTCCCCCCCCCCTTCCAGGCTCGAATCCACCCTGTCGCCTTGAATCTGCGCGCGCTTGCGTAGGCAGCTGGACGCGCTTGCTTGTTTGCGCTGGCGCCCTGCCACCTGTGCCCTGCGGCCTGTGCCCTGTCTTACCCACACACACACACACACGCACGCTCCTGCTAGAGGGTGGTTGCACGCACATTTTGCGCGCAGTCCCCCCGCTTGCGCTGCCACCTGCGCCGGCGCCTTCCAACGCTTGTCCTGGCACGGCTCATGTTGCCTTTTGTCCACGCACTTCCTTCTTTGCGCCCGCTAGCTTTTTTCGTCCGCAACTCAAGTGCCAGCTATGGGCGCGGGCAACGCTCGTTTCATACACGCGCGCGCACTTGCAAAGACATTTGCCCGCGCTTGAACATTCGCGCTGGCGCCGCCACTTTTATGCACACGCGCGCTTGCAAACCCAGTTGCGCTCACTCAAGCCCTGCCTCCGTCCCCTCCCCTGACATGCGACGTGGTTTAGACTTAACAGCATTCCGGTGGCTGGTGTATCCGGGTGTCTGGTGTGTGCTCTTCCGGGCCTGGCATCGTGCTGTTCCCGGTGCCTGGTGTAGTGGTGTTCCGGGCACCGTGGTGCCTGGTGTGTGTTCTGGGTCTCTGGTGTGCGGGTACTTACTGTGCTTCGTGTAGTCCTGTGCTCGGGCAGGCCTCTTGTGTTGGCCATGGCCGTGACTGATTCGCCATGCCCTATGCTGCAGGTTGCCTTTGAAGGGCCGAAAGCTCCCAAGAACCTTTTCATGTGGATCATCAGCAAGCAGAACCCGTGCTCCGCAGCATGCGTGCATGCTGCGCCAGCTTGGTCCACGGTAGGTATTTGCCGAACACGCCCTCCATGCACAGCGGCATGTTCGGGGAGAAAGCGTGGCGCGACCACAACGTCTATTGCCCACGATGCTACTTGGCTTGGGCTGAGTGGCAGTTTCATCTATCTCTCGGGCACGCCATTGTCCTTGATGCAGCTGTGGCGTGCCTTGGGAGCTAATGAGGATGGTATGCTTGGCAACGATTATTTCCTGAGCACCCCCCGCGCTTCTCAGACACCTCCCTCCACCTTCAGCAACAAGAGGGTGCTGACGGCGCTGGCTGCCAAGCGTGGACTGGCAACGCTGCCGTTGAGAGAGCGCTCGACGGCTCCGGAGAATTGGCGCCGCCTCAAGCGGGCGCAAGTCTTGGCAGGTGGCGGCCCAGTCACCTCACCGCGATATGCGCTGCGCCGGCGCTGCAGTGGAAGCTGCAAAGGCTCCTTCACGGTATGTGTGTCACTTGATCCGTCGAGCTGCTTGTTCCGGTGGAGTTGCTTTCGCGGCAGCAGGTCCACCTTGCAAGGACTACAGTAGACCGCGTTTGCTCCCAGGGGGTCCGGCTCCTTTGCGAACCGTTGAATATCGCAGGGGCTGCCAAATTTGTCTCGCACACAGCAGTTTCAGTTGCAGCAGAGCCAACAGCTGCTTTCACGTTGTGTGCAGGTTCTTATTGCAGTTTGCCAAGGTGGTGGGCACATGTGTGAGTGTGTGTGGGTGTGTTTGAGAGAACTTGAGCAGCCTCGCTCATACCTGTGCCATTCGTTCCGGGCCTTCCGCACTTACGGCCCGAAGAGCCTAAGTGGGGCGCGCGCGTGCGACGCACCATTGCCCGCCCAAGGCACATCCTTAGGCTCATCGTGCTGACGGTGGAAGACGCGCAGTGGGTGCTGTCAGACCGGACTTGGGAAGTGGCGTCGCCTTGAAGAACTTGGTGTGCGCTCTGCGCCATGTGGGCCTGGGCGTTGTGTAGTGGTGTAGTGCTGTTCCGGCGGGTGCTTGGTGTAGTGCCGTTCCAGGTGCTTGGTATCGTGCTGTGCTGCTTGGTATCGTGCTGCTTGGTGTAGTGCTGTTCCTGTTCCGCGTGCACGACGGGTGCTTGGTAGTGCTGTTCCGGGCCGGAAGAGCACTACGCCAGGCACCTGGAGAAGCGCTACACCGAGCACCCAGAACAGCACAGCCAAGCACCCATACACCAAGAACCCGGAACACCGGAACACCCAGAACAGCGCTGCGCGAACAGCGCTACACCAAGCACCCGAACAGACCCGGAACAGGCGCCAGGCAAGGCAGCCGGAAGTTGCGGGTGCTTGGTGTGGGGTGCTTGTGAAGTGCTGTTCCGGGTGCCTTGTGTAGGGGTGCTTGGCGTAGTGGTTTGGGTAGTGCTGCTCTGGGGTGCCCATTTCTGGGTTTTGGTTGGTGCTTGCGGTTCCGATGCTGTTCCAGGTGCCTGGTGTAGTGCTCTTGGTGCCGGCTGGTGCCTGGAGTGCTGCTCAGCAGTGCTGTTCCGGGGCTGTTCCACGCGCCTGTGCTGGTGTTTGGCTGCCTTGGTGTTCTGGGTGCTTGGTGTAGTGCTGTGGTGCACCTTGCGTTATTGCCGTTGCAGGGTGGTGGTGCGCTTGTTCCGGGTGCTGTGTGGTGCTGTTCTGTGCAGTTCCGGGATTGTTGGTGTTGTGCTGTCGGGGTGCTTGCAGTGCTGTTTCGGGCTGTTCCCAGAGCTTGGGATGTTGTGATGTTTTGGGTGTTGTAGTGCTTTTCCGGGTTCATGCTGTTCCGGGTGTGCTGTTCCAAGTGCTTGCTGGTTCCGGCTGCCTGGTGTAGTGCTATGGTGTGCTGTGGGTGTAGTGCTGTTCCGGGTGCTTGGTGCAGTGCGAGCACCGGTCACAGCACGCCACACCCGACACCCGACACTGGGAACAGCGCTACGCCAAGCGCCGGAACAGCGCCACACCAGGCGGAACAGCGCTGCACCAAACACCCGGAACAGCACGAGCAATAGCAGTACCAAGCACCCGGAACAGCACGACACCAAGCACCCGGAACAGGACTATGACCAGGCACCCGGAACAGCGCTACACCAAGCACCTGGAACACCCAAAGCAGCCTGCGCGGAGCAGCGCGACACCGCGAAACAGCACTACAAGCGCTATACTAAGCCACTACACCAAGCACCCAGAACAGCACACCCGCAGCACTACGCCAGGCGCCGGAGCAGCACTGCGCCAAGCACCCTGAATACCACTACACCAGGCACCCGGCACCAAGCAAACAGAGCAGCAGCACTACACTAGCCCCCTACACCAAGCCGGAACACCAGGAACCGCACTTCACCAAGCACCCGGACAAGCGCCACGGCCACACTACACCAAGCCGCGGAACTACACCATGCGCCCGCAGCGCTACCCAGACAGCGCTACCAGCACTGACGCCCAGAACAGCGCTGCACCAAACACACCCGGAACAACGCTGCGCCGAGCCCGGAACCCAGCAGGAACAAGACACCAAGCACCCGGAACCGCACTGCAAGGCACCCTACACCAGGCGCCCAGAACCGCGCTACAAGGCGCCCGGAACAGCACGGCACCAAGTTCCGGGACAGCATGCGCCAGGCGCCCGGAACAGCACACCCGGAACAGCGGTATATCAACAACAAAGACCCCGGCACTGCACAAGCACCCAGAACACTGGACTACATCAAGCACCTGGAACAGCGCACTTGGAACAGGACTACACATGGCGCATCGCTACACCGAGACACGACTACACCAGCTACACCAGGCGCCAGGAACAGCACTGAACCGAGCACGCAGAGCACCACACCACGCGCATGCTGTTCGGCCCTTGTGTGGTGCTGAAACGTTTCTTGATTGCGTTTCGGTCGGGGGGGCGCGTGTCTTGTCGGGAGACAGGTTGTTGTCGGGGTGTGACCAGGTTTGCTGTCGGGGTTGGAGACTGCAGTTCTTGTCGGGACTTCAACTCGTCGTCTGGTTGCCGGACCACTTCCAGCCCGGAGCTTGACCTTCATGCTGCTGCTCTTGCGCGGGCTCGGCCTTCATGCCACTATCACTGCCTTTCACTTGAGCGTAGAGCCTGACCTGCGTGTAGATGCTCTGGTCCATCACCAGGCTGTTAGTGCTTACCGTTGGCCGTCCGCATTGCCCGGGCACTTGGAGATCATTTCATCTTGCTCCACTTCCTCACCTTCCATCTCAGCGACCGCCTCGGCCTTCCGTTTCTGGCTTGCCATTCTGGCTTCCATGGCACCTTAAACCGCGCAGGGAAAACGAGGTTTTGTCCGGGCTCATTTTATGCTGCTATCACGTGGCGGACTGCTGCCGTTCTTTTACGGCGGCAAAAGCTGCGCGCGTGTTGCTAGCTTTCGTCCACCCCTCTCTCAAGTTGTAAGTCTGATTTGAGCAGAGGCGAGTCAGTGAGAGGATGGCGCAAGGTCACAACTCACAACTCCAAAAGACGGAGATGGGCTTGACTGAGGCTTCCAGACATCCAGTCAGTAGTGGAAGCAAACTACTCCCAATCCCCTATGAGCAAGGTTGCATCCAGATACAAGTGCTCCCACTGGCCTTGGCTGAGACTCCCAGGATACGCCATCCACGAGAGAGTTCGGTGTAGCCCGTTTTGCTTCCGAGGCCGATCTCCGCTTTGGAAACCTGGGCGCTTACCTGGTGCTGAACTTCCTGGGCAATTGCGCCCGCAGCGCCGTTTGGCAGAGGATTTCATCCTTTTGTTTCCGTGGACCCAGTGAATAGCCATACAAGTCGTCCGCCGAAATAACAGTTATACATCTAGACATTAGTTAGTTGACAGCCATCTTGAGGAGGTTGTTGAAATTGTGAACCTGTGACAAAAGGAAAGGCTGCGAGGGCAACGTTTGTTTGGTGCATGGAGGCTCGGGGTCCATGTGCCATGACAGATTGTGGACGTATTCCCACGTCGAACGTTTTTTGGCTTTTTAGATTTTCTGGCTTGTTTTCACGTGCTCCTTGTATAGATCAGAGACCCAGGTTGGTTTGATGTTAGGCGTCGATAGGAATTCGCAGGAGAGTGCAGCCAAATTCGACGAGCCCACATCTGTCAGTAGAGGAAGCATGCCTTTGAGGACCACATTGCAGGTGCTTTCCGCTTTTGAGTGAAGCCTGTCGGATAGCGCGAGGCTGTCCCAGGTGCGCTGCCTCCAAAAACATCATTTGAGCTCATTTCCAACAAACGGATCCACTTGCACGTCACAAATTTAAATCCTAGCCAGTGAGATTATCGTGAACCACCCGAGACGGTTGCGGTGTCACCAGGCTCGGATCTCAGGCCCATTCCCACCATGCAGTGGGAAGCCTCCTCATTGCTGTGGACAATGACCGTTGCTTCCAAGGCTGGAGCGATCAGGGAACATCCAAAACATGGGAACTATGGAAGCTGACGGGAGACTTGTCACAACTTATGGTGAGTACTCCCCCTCTCTTCAATTCCAGCTTCCTCCAAGGTCTTGTTTACATGCCCTGCACCAGCAGACGCCCCAAATCCATGCGCATTTCAGGGCTGTTGTTCGGGATGTGTCCAAACAGGAACCACACCCGCACAACTTTCGAGTGACCTGCGCTATGTCCACTAGGCTTGTCGGTTTTCTCATTCGATCGAAGCAAGTCGAGCACGAGCTTCTAACCCCAGCATCTAACCCCGGTGTTTCTCACCCAAGTCTAGAGAATGTCATGGCACACAACAGATATTGACCGTGGCTGATCGGAATGTACGAGCGTGTCAGTTCCATCTTGCCTCAACCATCGTCTTGCAAGGGGATGAGGGGTGAGGATGACTCCAGCTCTTCCCAGCCAGTTTCCACTGCGAAAGCATTTGCCAAGGATGTTTTCATTGATCAAGAACGAAAGTTAGGGGATCGAAGCGGATCCGATACCGTCCTAGTCTTAACCATAAACTATTCCAACTAGAGATTGGAGCACGACTCCTTCAGCACCTCTTGCGGATGCTTGGCCGTATCTCCATCTCTCTCGTGAAACGGGTCTCCCTGTCTTCAGATGATGTCGCCGCACGAGGGGGTTCCCTCGAGCACAGGCTCGTGGCTGCGGGGGCTGGGAGGAGGGCTTGATGTTAGATTGGTTTCCCAGGTGGATGTTTCCAGTACCAGGGCAAGCCATTTTGGGCACATATTTTTTGACCCACAGCCAGGTGTTGCAATGTAGAAGATCTCAAGGGTTGTGCCTCAAACTAGTAGCTGGAAATTCCCACATTGCCATGTTACCTTCTTTTTCTTTGGCATTTCACAGACAACTTGGCCCTCAGGGTCACCAAGGCTGCAGTTGTGAAGGCTCGTGCCCTTTTGAGCGGGTTGTCCTGCAAGGAACATCCCCGCGTACGCGAAGGGCGCACACAGAACATCTAGAGAGCCACATCGAAGTCGCAGATTTTACTCGCTTGGTGATTGGTCGGTCAGTGGGCCATGCAGTGATCCGACTCTCAAGGACTCTGCTGCTACCGTCGATTTCAGACGTTGGCTGCGGTCGTGGTGCCATTTGGACATTTGAGCCGCAAGCAAAACCCGCATAAATGAAGGTTAAGGGACAATCCCCTTGCCATAAATAGCTGCGGATTTCCGCCTTCTTATTTCTTTGCATGGCTCTGGGTAGACCATTCTGATACCGGGTTTTGGTTGTGACGCATTTGGCATGGGGTTTGTTCGGAGCAGACCCAGGCTGGCTTCCAGTTCTTGGGCCGCTCGGACATAGACCTCAGACTCAATAGGTCTCTTGGCTCCCAGCCATCGGGCCATTTTTTTTAAAAAGCTTTTCGGCGTTTAGTGGTTCCACTAAACCCACTAAAATTTTGCTGCCTTCAGCAAGGGATCTGAGGGCAGCCCAGGTCAGTTTCTGCATGACAGATCTCCAGTCGGTTTGGATGACGTGTTGGCTCGCTTCGCTTATCTCGGATTTCCGCCGCTGGAAGGCAAGGGCGGGTGTTTTCTGTGAGTGTTTTCTTGATTGGAGCTTGACGGTTGCTTTGTTTCATTGCTTGCATCGCTGTTTGCTTGCTTTTTGTTTGTGAGAAGGTTCTTTTCATGTACTCTGCCTTAGCTCCAACTCGCGCTCGCCTTTCGCGTGCAGGCAGCGGCTGCAGGTGTGGCGGAGGGCGCTGGCCGGGAGCTGCCGATGGGTGCAGGAGAGCCGAGAGCCGTTTCCCGTTGCCCGTTTTCAACTTTGATTGGCTGGTAAGATTCGTGTGATGGTTTGGGTTTCGGGTCTGCACCTGGACTTCTCCTCTGGCTTGACCAATTATATGTCAACTGCTCGGAAACCTGACTGCTCTGGAGGCTCTGTCTCTGAGGAGCCTCGCCTACTGGCCTAGGATAGGAGCTCCTTTGCGTAACAAGGGCTGTGTCATACCGACCCGTTGCATAAGCAAAAGCGGAAGGTCTAAGGCGGCGTAAGCAGATGTTGAGGACACGGGCTGCATGAGCATCGCGTGCAAGCTCTTCCGTTCAGACAAATCTGTTCATGTCCAAGCCGTGCTTTGATTAGACTAGCCTGTCGAGACAGCATGTTGTCGAGCAGATTGGAGAACAGGTTGTGGTCTGCGCAGCTCCCAAGATGCGCGCAAGACCTGGCTACGTTTCAGAGTAGTAGCCTTTGCCTGCTGGTGTACTTTGTGCACCACACTTGCACTGAACAGTTAAGGTTGAGCTGCCAAAGGGTACCTCGCGTCCTGACAAAGGGAACCGCCATTGCATAAACCACCTTTCCACTAATGGCTTGTGGTGTTTCAGGCGTAGGGGTTGCACAAAGTGTACTTGAAGCCCATGTGTCGCGTAAGCCAACACATGCATTGCGTAAGGTCGCGTAAGGAGGTGCCCAAGCACAAAAATACGACAGGCTATCATAAAACATTTTGGATGTGGCTGCTTTGGAGTTGGCATGGTGGTTTTGACTCCAACTATGACGGCAGACGACCCCTCAAGTCTTTTTGATCTTGACGGAGCACAACGGATTGATGACCCTGGTGTTCTTCTATCGTGGCCAGCTCTCATGCCACGCTTGCCCGTTGACCTAGACTAGGGGTGGCTAGTCAATGCAAAGTTTCATGAAGCCTTTGCCAGAACCGCTTGAAGATCACCAAATCAAAATCAGCGAAATGCGAGTGCGAAGGAATAAATCCGTCGTTGTGGATCACGGTGGAGACAAATCCGGGTTCAATGCGTTGATGAGGGGCTCAGAGGTCGGCTTCGTGTCTGTGTTTTGGGTCCTGCAGTTTGCGTCAGGCGCCCCGAATTGGCCGAATGGGGCTGGCAAGAATTGCTGTGGGCCAAGACGCGCGCCAGGAGCTGAGCTTCGAGGAGTCGGTGCTGAGGCGCGGTGCGCCAAAAGCCCCGGACACCTGACGCTTTGAAGGTCTCTTGAGGCCATGCGGTGTTCTTGTGTGGCATGCTCCTCCCTGGCCGTTTGCATCTGGAGTTCCTGCGAACCTGATGTGCAACGCCTGTGTCGTATCAGCGCGCTGAACCTTTTGACCTGGGCAATTCGTGCTGCAGACTCAAGCTGGGATTGAGGTTATTGACTCAGCTTGCTGTGCTTTGCACTCCAAGCTTTACATGCCTGTAACAGTCTCCTCACACATCTGCAAACTGCCTTTTGGTTCGGAGTGACATACGCCTTGTCTTTTCACTGATGACATGTCCGGTGTGCGCCGGGGTCCTTGCTGTTTTGCCGTAGAAACAGGCCTGTGATGAATCTGAGCTGGCCAGTAACACCCTGCACTGGTCCAAGCGATTCGATGCTCCAAAATGTGTTCCTGGCTTCAAAATACCATGTTGCGTTGCGTGCTAGACAAAACCAACACAGGACTGGGCTGTTGATCCTACTTGGCGTGGCGCTTGGTTGGGATGTAGCTGCTCCACAACATGCAAGTGTCAAAGTGTGTCGACCATTCCATATGTCTTGAAACCACGCAGACGCTTCTGCTTTGTATTCTCCCGCGCCCAGGCGGCCCGGGCGTTTGGTGGGGCGCCGGCTCCTGGACAGCCTCAGCTTCGACACTCTGGGCCCGACGTTGCGGCGCTTTCTGGCGAGGCTTGGACGGTGCCGGGCGGTTCGGGGCCTTTTGGCGTTCCGATTCCCTGAAGCGTGGGTTCGACCACTTGGATTGGTTCGGAGGTAGGAGGTGAACCATTGGGACTCAACCTGAGTCGCAGTCATCCAAAACACACAACCCCCGTCTCTGCCGGAATGCTGCAGTTGCATATGTGTTCTGTGAGCCGTCAGATTTGATAGAGGTCTCAGAGATTTGACCAGCTCCATATGAGGGGATATGAAGGTCCAAGGCTTTGCATCTCTGCGTCGACTCACTAGGCGATTCCCAGGCTGACCGAGAAATCGTTTGTGTTCAAGAATTCACCTTTTTGTGGAGGTGTTTGCTATGGCTGAACTGTTGCCACGAATTCACAACCATTCAACGAGTACAAAACTAGCCTCTACCAGTAGCATTGCTCATTGACCCACTTTCAGCAGGCAAACACGGTCAGAAAGCAGTTGGGCTGCCCTTGTGGATTTTCCCCTAGCATGGATGCTGCCCAGACTTCCAAATGGATCAGGGACGGCGGTTGGACGGTGGGGTGTCAAATAGGTTTCCTTTTGGTTCCCTTTCAAGCAACTCTCAAAAAGGGTACCCTCACACACACACCCCATTGGTTTTTAAGGTCTTCAGACACTCAAGCACCTCCACTTCTGTTCGAAGAGGTTTGCAGTTCGAGGCGGCTCCGGGCCTTCGTGGGGCGCTGGGCGCAGCTGCAGCGCTGGGCCCGGCGCTGCGTTCGCCCTCGAGCGAAAAAGACGCGGCGGGTGAAGCAAGAGGCGGGGCAGGAAGAAGGAGAAGGAGGGAGGGGATGAGAAGAAGAAGAAGAAGAGGAAGAAGAAGAGGAAGAAGAAGAGGAAGAAGAAGTGAGAAAGGCAAGAGTTGAGATATTCTGAGAGGGGAATGGAGGGAAACGGCTTTGTTTCGTTGATGTGGCTTTGAGTGGAGCCTATTATGAGTTGCTGATCATTGTCCAAGTCCCAAAATGAGATACAGACCATTCGGAAAACCGGCAGGTTTGCTGGACGAAGCTTTCTAGCTTGTTCCATCGTCCAGAGCACATAGCTTAAATGTGGTGAGGCCCGCGCGGCATGGCGTCAGAACCATTGAATTGCTGGTTTATTCCAAAGCAGCTTGCGCATGTTGGCACATTCCGATTCGAGTCGAGTCAGGACTCGGAGGTCATCTTTGTGAGCGCATTTTTCAATCCTTGGCTGCCTGCTACATCCTTCCTGCCAAAAAAAAGGCCCACACCGAGGGTAGTGCTTGTGCCATCTAACATCGGTGCGGCAAGGTGTTGACCACTCTTTCAGAAATTCATGATTTAAATTTAGGACATCGCTGCCAGTTGTGCAGCTTTTGGCTTAGAGAGCTGTCGACATCCGTGGAAGTGTTTCGCGACTCGATCTGAAGGAACCATCCAACAAACACCCGGGGTAGCAGGAGCAGAATAGAACCCTTGAGCCACCACATGGAATTGTGATTTATGCCTTGTGCATCCTGCATGGTGCCTGGTGCAGAAACACCTTTTGCAGAAGATACATGACTGCAGAGCAGCGCCTGGCCTCTAATAAGTTGTCCAATTTGCGAAACTCTTTCTGAATCTTCTGTCGAAAAGCACCCCTGACTGTCGGGGAAGCCTTGCTTCCTTGCACGCCAAACCGCGCATCCACCAAGTCAGTGCGAATTCAGAACAGAACGAGCGCAGTCAACTGCATAGTCACAGATCCTGCACCAAGCACCCTTTTTCCCCATGGAAAGATGACAACTTTTCGCCAGACATTGAGCAAGACAGAAGCACGCAATCCAATACATCGTGGAGGCCGTGTTATCCCTCAGACCTTGGCCCATGCTGCCGGCGGCACCACTTCTCGCGCCTGGCGCCCTGCCGCCGGCCGCGTGTGCCGCGTTGGCCGTGGAAACGCGGCCGCAGCCAGCGCCGGGGCGTGGATCGCGGGCGGCGCTGGTGGGCACGCTGGGCGCCGCTGTGAGGGCGCGGGGAGGGGGCAACGGGGGGCTGAGATGGAGCCGAGTTGTGCGGAGTCTGGAGGCCTTTTGGGCCGAAGAAGCAGATCTTGATTGACAGAGGGGGGAGGGCGGGGAGAGAGGTCTTGTTCACACTTTTTTGTCTTCTTCCGGTATTGAGGCATGAAGTGCAATGAGCACCGAGGACGCCAAATAGCAAGATGAGTCGGCAGTGGTGGACTTCGTCTAGCTGTTTGTTAGACGGAGAGGGCTTGGAGTAGGTCGACCTAAGTCTGGTTGAAGAGATGATTTCGGCTTTGTGGGTTGAGTTGTGCGCCTTTGTGATGGGTGGAGTGCTCTTTTCTTGTTCTCCATTCATGGCTTAGAGGCGCTCTTCAACATGACGGACATAAGTCACAGGGCACAAACCGAGCACGACCTTTTCTCGCTGGATTTCCGCTTCGGGGCTTTGCAATGGAGACCAACTGTTCAAGTCGTCCACAGTGGGGCTAAAAGGCATTTCGCTCCCTGGAGAAACAAGCAAAAAGACACCCTAACTCTGCCAGAAACCGAATGGGGATGGTCATGGTTTCTGTCTTCTGTTTTGGGGTCACCAACATGGAGCCCTTGCCAATTGTCATGACACATCAGGGCTGCACAGGCTGCATTCATCCACAAAAGGCAGCAATGGATGGAAGGACTCAGGCAGTCATGTGGTTCCATGCAGTCGGCCTAGGGCCTTTGCAGGCGGCCGTGCTTTGCCGCGTCCAGCGACTGCGGAAGACGAAGCCGGGAACAGACTGGCAGCAGGAGCGGTGTGGTCACCTTGCCCGCAAGCGGGTACCTGGAATCATCAAGAGACCAATATATTTTTTACTTGTTGGCCTCGACTCGTCGTCATTCATCCGCGGAGCATCAAGCAACGTTTGATGCTTGGCATGATGTTTAGGGGCGCTTACGCAATTGCAAAATGCCACCACTCTACCCTGATCTTTCCCCTACTTCCCCAACTCCCCTCCTTCCCCTCCTTCCCCTCCTTCCCCTCCTTCCCCTCCTTCCCCTCCTTCCCCTATTTCCCCTGCTTCCCTTCTTCCCTCCTTCCCTTCTTCCCTCCTTCCCTCCTTCCCTCCTTTCCTCCTTTCCTCCTTCCCTCCCTCTCCTGGCTCCGGGGTGTGCCGTTCAGGACCCCTGGCGGGAGGTGCCCTGGGCGGAGCTGCCGGCGCTGAGCCCGAAGCGGGCCTGGCGGCTGCAGGAGCTGCAGCACGACATGCAGGCGGGGGAGTGGGCGAACCTCGGGGGAGTGGACGTCCCCTGTCTTCACCTTACATGTGTCGAGGACATGGCAGGACTCAAAGACGGAAGTTGCCAGTTGTTTTTTCTTCTTTTTTATGCCATAGTGCGGATCGGGAGCTCGCCTTGTTCTGTTTCTGCACCCAGGACCCGATCCAGGAAAGCTTGCCAACAGGCTCTAAACGCCAACTGCACCGTGAGTGGGAATACACGGATAGCAGGAAACACGAGAGGTAAGTGGTGCGCATATTGGCAGGGTGCATTCTGCCTAGCAGCATGCTTAGCCGGCCCAAGCTCCTAGACACCTGCGCTACGAAGATCCAAACGCCCTTCGAATTGCATACGAATCCACCGTGCAAAAGGTGCAGCCACTGCTTCAAGCCAGCTGCAAAGCAGCTGCGGAGATTTGGACACGGGATTTCTGTGAGCAAAGTGGTCCAAGGTCACGAAGGCACCAAGATGATTGGGCCTTTGAGCTGTCTTAATGCCAATGCGCGGGAGCCGCAGTCTTTCTCAAAGGAATCGGTCTCCAGTGGTTTGCTCTCCTTTTGGTTTTCCCTCAAGGGACCCCCAATCTTTTGAGCTCAGACAGCGGCCTGCTTCCTATGTTTAGGAGGCCTACGGAGAGCTGATCGAGCCCTGGGAGGTTCGCAAAGCCGAGCTCGAGGAGCCTGTTGCAACGCTTGTTCCTGGGCGGATGCCGGAGTTGGTTGCTCGTGGCATAGTGGTTTTTCTTTGGGAAAACACAACCTATGGCGTCCCACCCTCTTTGCTTTTGCTTTCTGAACTCTCCTTTCTCCACACGAGGCTTTTCCTTGGCCGCTTTTACATGTTTT
>CAUJNA010000924.1:714481-724481 GCA_963377175.1 Effrenium voratum | reverse complement strand
TTAAAGGAGACCTCCAAACGCGCCCTGCCCCCGCGCTCCCCTGCTCCCCCCCGCTGCCCCGCTCCGCCCGGTTTCAGGAGGCGCAGCTGGCCCCCGGCCACCGCTTCGTGGATGTGGGCAGCGGCCTGGGGAAGCTGGCGGTGGCCGCGGCGGCGCTCTTCGAGGCAGATGTGACGTTCGCTGGCGGCGGCGCCCGTTGAAAGGGAAGCCGGTGGTGGTGTTTCTTAAGGGGAAACCTGTGTTGGTTGGTTTTTCCAGGGGTTGATTTTTCTTTTCCACTCTTTTTCAACTATCCTTCTTTTCAAACACCAGATCCGTTTTCCCGGGGTTTCCGGAGGCTTTCTGGGAAGATTCGGATCCCTGGAAAGAATGGGGGAGGTACCCCTAGAGTTTTGGTGGTGTTAAAGGGAAGCCTAAAGGGAAGCCAGCCCTCCCACCGACTGACATGGTTTGGTGCACAGACCCCGGGTAGAATGACGACTTTCCTCTTGGAAATGGGGTTTGTGCACTTCCGTGTTAGTTGGGCGGGAGGGTAAAGGGAAGCCTAAAGGGAAACCGAAAAGAAGCCAGCCCCTTTTCAGGGTCTGTTTTGAGACACATAGGATCTACCTTTTGTTTGCCCAGTTGCTGAAAACAGGTTTCCTTGCAAACGCGATCCTCAGGCATCCACAGAACATTGCAATCACACGGACACTTCAAATTGGTATGACATCTTCTTTTCGCGAAGTTGGCGTACAGGGTCAGAACAGATGCCTCAACAGGCTCTTAGCAATTTGTTCTTGTTTCTTCAGATGCGATTCAGCTATTTCTACGTGCATGTCTTGCTTTGTAAGTTTGCCAAAGTGAGCTCAAGAACAAGGGGTCAAACACACACACACACACACAACTCATGAATGGCGCAAAGATCCATCTCACCCTTATGCAAGTATATCATAGCGTGTGCAATTGCTCACCCATTCTGCAACTGCTGTTGGAAACAACTCTTGACCATGCTATGCTCCAAACGTGGAGCCATATGCTTAGTTATGTGAATCAATGCAGCAATGGCGTCATGCAGTACACCTTAAACTGTATCACGCACACTGTATTAGGCTCCTTGCCTTTTTTGAATTTGCATATGTTTGTAGCACGCTCGAACACACGTGCAACATGTCCCAGAGTTTTGTTTCGGAGCAAAGCACAAGGATGATTTGGAGAGAACTCAGAGTCACACGGGAACTTACCAACATTGTATGCAAGGTCATTAGCGCACTTCCGAAGGTTCCGTTCAGAGCAAAACACATGACTAGACCTGTGACCCATATACAATAGATCAGATCTGAATAAATCAGCGCATTCCAACCAATTGCACAGGGACTAGATGAAGTATCAAACTGTTTTTTGCCCATGAGTAGTGGCCATGATTAGTCCAGGGATTTCCGGAACCAAGCAGTTTCTGTTGATCGCTTTTCGGGATGGACACGTTGTGGGATCGTGAATGTGTATTTATTTGTTTCTTTGTTTTGTTTGTCTGTCTGTCTGTCTGTGCCTGCCTGCCTGCCTGCCTGCCTGCCTGCCTGCCTGCCTGCCTGCCTGCCTGCCTGCCTGCCTGCCTGCCTGCCTGCCTGCCTGCCTGCCTGCCTGCCTGCCTGCCTGCCTGCCTGCCTGTCTGTCTGTCTGTCTGTCTGTCTGTCTGTCTGTCTGTCTGTCTGTCTGTCTGTGTGATTATTGTAGTTCTGATAGCCGATGCCTTGTTGCATCGGCCTTGTGTGAGCAGCTTCATGAGCAGCTGGCCAAGAGAATGCCTTTACAGGAGGCTTCTTTCCATGCTTTTCCACAGGTGCCCGCCTTTTCCCTATGTTCCACAACTCTCTTGGGTCAGCTGTGTCTCCGTTTGCAGAGAGTGCTCGTTTGGCTCCGGCTCCCAAAACCAGCGAGGCTGAGAGCTGCGGCATGGAGATCAGCCCCTACAGGCGGAAGACCCGCGCGAGCGCATCAAAAGTCAAACTGTGCCGATTTTTTCTTTAGGAGCAATTTACCTGCCCTGAGCCGGAAGGCTTTCAGAAGTCCGATCCTGCAAATGGAACCTCGGAATTGTCTAAACGAACTCATTGCATGCCCTCAGACTAACGGCTGGAAGCTCCCAGAAGGCCGATCCTGTAAAGGGAAAGTCTTCCAAAGGGGTGGGAGCTTCCATGTCAGCCTGGGGTACATTGCGTTTCGGGTGTAAACCGCGGAGTGGAACGCTCGATTGTTTAACGCCCGACATGAAACACGGTAGGATCCGGAGCCCGCTTCGCAGGCACCAGCGGGCTCTGGAAGGCTTGCAGCGCCTGCAAAAAACGAAGGCGCTGTCCACCGGTGAGGCGGGGCGGATTTGCTGGCCGTGGGTCAACACCAATGGTGCACCAGCCATTTTAGTCTATTTTAGAGGGGATTGGGATGTTCACTGGGGGTACGCGGTGTTTTGTTTAGTGCCATGTTTTCGATGCAGAGGTGCTGGCTGGAGTGTTACCTCTACGCCCCTCTTCGTTTTTTGGCCCAAAAAGAGCCACTAAGTTCACCAGGTTTTTGAGGAGGGTTGGGGGTTTGATCTGGGATCCTTACTGCTTTTGTTTTTTCAATAGAGCGCGTATTCGCTGGGGTTTTGCGCGGGGTTTTGCGAGGGTCGGTCCACTGTGCGTTGGTTTACGAGGGTTTCACGGCGATTCACAGGTTCACAGACTTGCTTGGCTCAATGCGCTGAAGTGACTCTTGCTCTCGAACCCCGTTAAGGTGAAAACCAAGCGGAGAAACTTACTGTTCAGTGATTTCTGAACCCAGATTGCAACAGAACCCATGTTCCGAACCCACTGCACGCTTTGCTTCGAATCATTGCAAGCCCGAGCCCTCATTCTAAGCCCGAGCCCCCATTCTACGCCCACCAAACCCACTCCGAATCCGCTCTGAATTCGAGACGAAGTGAGCGCTCTGCTAGAGCTGCTCACGACCTTGGTTCAGTTGAGAGTGAGAATGCGGTTGAGCGGAGGTTTTTGCTTTAAGTTTACACGAGGTTCACTTCGATTTGGCACAGAATTGAGAGTTGGGCTTCACTTTTCCGGCCAGAGAGGGAAGGAGAGTTTCGAGTTCACCGCTTTGCTTGGAGGGCCAAGCAACCCATTGCAACAAACATACCAGTAGCGGCATGATCACAGCAACCGCGCGACCCTAAGCCCTCTCAGTGCTATGCAACATACATATGATTTGCCGGCCCTCCGAGCCTAACCCTTGCCCTTGACCAAGCACACCAATCCCAAGCACAGTGGTGGACTGCGTGGGCTGGAGGTTCATTCATTGGTGGGGGAAGGGGTACAACCACAGCACCTGTCAATAGAAGTCATGTGCGAATTGGAGCATAGGCCACGAACAAGTCGAGACACCAGAAATGTCGAGACCAAAGACATTTTCTTTGCTCGCAACTCTTCTTTGCACGATGGGATGGACCCGACGCTCCCGGGACTTGTGTTTTGGCCACGCCAAGACCAGGCGGCGCGGGTGATGCTGCTCTGCGGTAGCTGTGGGGACGTGGTTCCCCAGGAGTTATTGGAAGCCACGCACCTGATCCTCACCATGCGGAGGAGAGCGTCTCCGGTGGCCATGTTCCCAAGCGACAACACGTTTGGTTGGATTTGTTTTTGAGGCTACCCCGTTTGGTTGGTTTGCTTTGAGGGTACCCCTTTGGGTTGGTTGTTCTTTGAGGATACCCCTTTTTGTTGGGGACTTTTTTAAGGGTATCCCTTTTGCAGGTCAACCAACTGCCCAGATATTAACCCTTGTTGTTCGCCCCCTCAATTGACGCGCCAGTAGTTCCCTCTCAATCAAAGGATGGCCTTTGTGGCTCAAGATCAGGAGTTTTCCTTTGGCGTGTGGAAGGACACCCAAAGGAGGGAACACATTTAGGGAAATCTCACCAGGTGGATGTGGAATGTGGATGGTCATATTCATGTTTGATGTGAATCTCACCATGGCAGCCTGGGGGAAGTGTTTTTCTGATGTGCTCAACGTAAAAGAGAATGGACGGGCTCCTGCCGGCTGGGCCAAGCACTTGTTTCAAAGGGTTGGGTTACAGGAAATTCTACAGGAAAACAGCCTATTTAGATTGTTTTGGGGCCACTTCCTGTAGATTTTCCTGTAACCAAACCCTTTGATTGTTGGCGCATGTTTGAATCAGCTGTTTCCTTGCCATCATCTTAGCTTCCCTTCAACGCGCTCCAGGGTCTGGTTTGACACCAGGTTTCTCCGTCTCCGACTCACGGACTGAACGGTCCTCCAGCCGCACATGGTGCGCAACAAATGGGCAACACTGTAGGCCGCAAATACCAGCAGCCCAAACCTTTGCCCTATAGTGCCTGTGAGTGCCTGTTTTGTACAGCCCTCATTTGACATTTTCCCCAGAAGCGTTGATTGGGTTCTGCTTTAGACTGGGGGAGCCGCGAGGCGCAGGGTCGGAGATAAGGAAACGGAAATGAGCGCCACACGGGCGGAAAGACCTGCGAAGGTGCCGGGATGGTCCTGCACGATCGGTGCCTGGGAAAGGTCCTTTGGAAACAACGCGGGCCGAGGAATATGGAATTTGTGCCCAAGAGAATCGAGATCCCGTTGTTAGGAGACGGGGAGCCAGCAAGCAGCACTAGTCCGCCTCTCGCAGTTCCCCCACGCACCTTCTACGTCGCAGGCTTCACTTGTTTTGCTGGGCTGTGGCTCAAACGTGTCTAGATGTGCATCCTTGTACGACGCCGACAATCCATGCGTGTGCGCAGCCTTGACGACGGCGTTGTCGCCACCTCGTCCCAACAGCATCGTCGCTTCATGGCAAGGCGGGTTGGGCGAGACTCGGCGCTATGGCCAGAAGCAAAAGCTTGTTACGCTCAGGCTTCAGCAGGCGGAGTCAGCTACCGCCATGCCAGCACGCGACATCAAAGAAATATTGACAGCCCTTGGCCTTAGAGAGCCAAAGCACACAGCACATGAGACGTCACCGGCCTTCAAACATGGCAACCATTTGGAGACCCATTGACATGCGGACACACTTTTTGGAAAGTCGCCTCTAGCTCCAGCGCGCCGCGAAGGAGTACGACGGCCGTGCGGCAACTCTATCAAGCCCTGGAGGCCTATGGGCCATTGCCCAGTGGCCCGGGGCCTTGGGGCGAAATGTTCCGGCATTTAGAGGCGGAGCATGAACTACGGTGCGGCTTAGGTCTCTTTGTTCACGAGCTGCCAAGTTTGCAGCCTCAGGAACGGAGGGACCCACAGATTCCTGCCGCCCTACCTCCCTACCTGTGTACCTCCCTACCTACCTACCTACCTACCTACCTACCTACCTACCTACCTACCTACCTACCTACCTACCTACCTACCTGCGCACGCACGTAAATACACCCACACACACACCCACATGACTGGTAAACATTGTGCGGATTTCGAGTTGGGCTTGGCCTTTTCTGAGGGGACGTGGCGGACTGCAAAAAGAGTAGAGTGCGGCCACGATATCTCAGATGAAGAGAAATGGACAATGGAGGGAGTAGAGAGAGGGGCTGGGGAACTGGAGGCACCAGGAGCAATCAAGGGAAAAGGTGGCAGACATGTGCGTGGATATCTATGTATATATGTATACACACACACACGCTTTTGGTGAACCCGCCCCAGAGTGCCTTGCACGTCAGCAGCCGGATTTACAAACGACTGGCGTATCAAATGCATCGGTAAGTCTCCTGTGGTTGCACACCCACCGTTGAGTAGCGAGCAACATATACATCTTCTTGCCTTCTTACATGGATATACATGATGTAGCTTTGCTATTTATGTACCAACATTTTGTCTCTGTTCCGACCTACTCATTCAGAACGCCCGTTCTGCTTCAGTTTTTTTCTTGGACAGCTTCCGTTTGCGCCAACCATGCCATGTGTTTGCCAAGATTTCTACTTTCACTCCATCATGCAGACTTGGAGCCGAGTCAGCTTCGCAACGAAAAGACAACTCCCTGTTCGGGCAACTCAAAATTTGAATGAGGTGATTTTCCCATTTCTTTCCAGCAACAAAGATGACACTCACACCAAGTGTTTGCAACTTGGGGCGGTTCAAGGTACGTACGCATGCGTTAACCTGCGGGAGGCAGAATCGTGTGTAGTTTGATATGTTCCGTCACGCCAGCAGCAAGCGCTTCCAGAATCACCTTTGTCTTCTGCCCAGTGAAAGTAGATGTCGCTCTGGTCCACAAGTTAAATTGGTCGACACGTCCAGCATCACCAGTGCCTTGAAACGCTTGTCCACCTACTAAAGCTAGATGTCGTGCTAGTCCGTAGACGATATTGGTCGACACCAGGCACCCGCAGCAGTACCGGCGCTTGGTAAAGGAAACGCTTTCTCGAAAACGGATATTTTTCGATGGCATCAAACTTACTTTGTTAAGGCTATTCGACGGCATTTCATTGCCTTGCAGAATGAATTTAGAAATGCACACTTTGAGCCCGACAAAACTCGTTCTGCTTTTGACGGTCTTGGTTGACTCAAGTGGTCGACACCTCCAGCATCACCAGTGGCTTAGGCTTCTCCGCTTACTAGAAGTAGATGCCCTTGCCCGTACTCCAAAGTGGTCGACACCTCCAGTCACCAGTGTTTTGGTGTTAGCTCCACAAAATGCATATGCACTGCAATTGGTCACCAATAAGCGCGCGCATTCCGATTCAGACATTTCGTTCTGTCTGATTGGTGCCAGTCTATGAAATGCCGGAAGCTTTCTAAACCCCACGTTCGTTGTGGGTCGGCTGACAAGCGGGCCCCTGCATTCTTGTTCCAGTACAAACATATCTCATGTGGCATAAGATGAGGTGATTCTGGGTTTTGGCCCGGGTGGCAGAGGTGTTGCATTTGGATGTGTTCTTTTCAGGCCCGCACCGTAATTTTGTCAGCTGTCAAAAGGCCATACCAGTCACGTTTTGCGAAATGAAGGAGCCAAAAGGCGAGCGGAACTGCCGTGGTGGCCCCCCACTAGCCCTCGGACCCCGTAGCCTCCGCAGAGCCTCTTTGTCGACACGCATTTCATCGACCGAGATAAACGCTAACTTGTCGTGCGGTCAGGAACAAACGGTCAATATGTCTCCGAATCTCTCCCCTCAAGTCTATGCTTGCCTTTCGGTTTGGAGCTGGATGGATCTTGCATCAATCGCTGGGCTTTCCGGCAAATCGCACACGTCCGGCGCAGCTTTGAATTCAGGAATTCGCGGCCAGGCGTTAGGCCTTGGAGAATCCATTTGCAACGACTGACTCCTACACTGTTGGTATTTTAGTCCTTTTGGCCCAACTATGCGTAGCTCCCTTTTTTTGAGGGTACCCTTTTGAGGTTGAATGGAGACCAAAAGGAAGCCACCCGAAATTGTTGTTGACAAATGCAGCGTAGCAGCTAGAACAAGTATGAGTCTTCTGGGCTTGCAACCTTGGCGCGGTCGACATGGCAGACAGTGACGAGGACACGGAGGCTGCTTCTCTTCCGAGACTGACATTGGCAGCTGCCTAATAAACCATGACCTTTCTGCTAGGGAGCTTGACTCCTTTGAACATGGTCAGTGGTGTTTATATGTCTTCTTCCCTTCTACTTGCAATACTCTAGGCTGACTCTTGGTCGTCCGAAGTCCTCCTGCCGCTGGCATATCTTCTCAGCGATGTTGTTTTGATATGACTGACAGATCTAACACAACGCGACAAAGTTGCCGGTCTCAACTTTTGCGAGACATGAGTTGCTGATTTGTTTCTTGAGATCTCGCGACTTTTTCGCCTTTCGGTTTTTCCACAAGTGGCTCATTGCCCCCTTGGCCATGCCATGCCAACCGCCGGCGTCAGGCGAGCCCGGACGACTGGCAGAGCTGGGAGCCGCTGGTGTACAAGGCCGGGGTCCACCCAGTTGACTCGCGCGAGAAGTGTTCACTCGCAAAACGAAACACAAAGTCAAAAACATAGAAGTAAACAAAAAACCATATCGGCAAATCAACAAGACAATAGCCATAAATCAAAATATATGCATGATAAACACAGTCTTCGAGAATTTCGGAAGCATCTCTGGTTCTGACTATGTTGAGATCATTTGGGCTGACAAACACCCTCAGGACCCTGGCCAGGTGTCATATCGTGTCGTCGCTGTTCTGTGCTTTGGGATGGAAAAAGAACCAAGCGTGGGGGCGTGTTTTCTCCAGTCTTGGGTGGTGAGAGGCGCACACTGCGTCCTGCCCAGTCTTGTTTCGTCAGATGGCAGATGTTTGACCACCCCACAGTTGATTCTCCGACAAAAACGGAGTACGAGACCTGCTTGGGTGAAGGATTGTGATAGATTCCCAAGATCCAAGCGGTTTATTCCCAAGATCCATTCCCAAGATCCAAGCGGGTTATTCCCAAGATCCCAGCAGGTTATCTCATTTGATGGGGATACCCTTGACACCCCGGCTTTTTCGCCCAGTCCGATTATTTGGGTGTGGGTCAAAGGTACCCAAAAGCCCAACATGGAACCCTGGGTAATGGAACCAAGGACAATCGGTCTGGTCTAATTTTGACCCATAGCCATTTGGATTTCTGGACCTCTCCACCTGCCATCCGCCAGGCCCGGCTTCGCTTCCGCCGGCTCCAAGGGGGCGATCCGAGGGAGGCTCCGCAGGGGGCTCGACCCTGGCTTTCCTTTGCTGGTGTGCTTGGTTGCTTGACAGGTTACCCTGAGACATATGTATGTGTACAACATGTATATATATATATATGTATGTATGTATGTATGTATGTTATATATGTATATATGTATTCGCAGCCTCCGACTGTGCATGATGATACAATCCATGTATATACACGATATGTACATACATTGTGACCTACATGCATGCATGCATACATACATACATACATACATACATACATACATACATACATACATACATACATACATACATACATACATACATACACACATACATACATACATACATGCATGCATGCATTTATACATACATACATACATACACACACATACATACATACATGCATGCATGCATACATGCATACGTATGCCATTCCATACAATACAGCACAACCAACACAGCACATACAATCCACAAAACACATAGAATACACACATACACAGGACACATACAATACATACAACACATACAATACATCGAATGCAATAGACACATGCAATACACACAATGCATACAGTACATAGGCTACATACAATACATACAATACATACAATACATACAATACATACAATACATACAATACATACAATACATGCAATGCATAGAATGCATACAATACATACAATACATACAATACATACAATACATACAATACATACAATACATACAATGCATCCAATACATACAATATGTACAATCCATACAATACGTACAATGCATACAATACAATAGACACATACAATACATACAATACATACAATACATAGACTACATAGACTACATAGACTACATACAATACATACAATACATACAATACATACAATACATACAATACATACAATACATACAATACATACAATACATACAATACATACAATACATACAATACATACAATGCATGCACACAATACATAGAATGCATACAATACATACAATATGTACAATCCATACAATACATGCAATACATGCAATACATGCAATACCTACAATACATCCAATGCAATAGACAAATAAAATACACACAATGCATAGAATACATAAACTACATACAATACAATAGACACATACAATACATACAATACACATGATACATACAATACATACAACACATACAATACGTACAATACATGCAATACCTGCAATACATACAATACGGCGAATGCAATAGACACATGCAATACACACAATGCATACAATACATAAACTACATACAATACATACAATACATAAAATTCATACAATTCATGCAATACATGCAGTACATACAACTTTAGAGCCTCCGGCTCAGTCCGCCGACATTGTCCTCTCCC